>CM060707.1:89458134-90028134 GCA_030686995.1 Artemisia argyi | reverse complement strand
ATATATATATATATATATATATATATATATATATATATATATATATATATATATATATATATATATATATATATGCTCATCTTTTGGAATTAAACCATTGATTTCTCATAGGTATGAATTGTTTTATTGAGTTTTCATTGGATGAATGTGTTACCTTTATGATTGAAAGTATTAATTACAATGCTTGGTTGTGTTTAACACATTACAAATATCATCTTTTTATAGCTACTTCACTCTCTTACATCGTCATATAATGTCTAAATGTGTGAATCACTCTCTGTTATCAGGTATTAGCATGGTGAAGAAATGTCTATTGTGTAAGTTATTTTATTTCCATCAAAGTTTCCATAACTCTTTAATACCATTTTCTTTATGCTTCATCTTATTGTAGGTCCAAATCGAAGAGATTGAACTTCCAGTTGGTTTCCCCAAGGCCCTATTGTAAAAAATCGAGTCCAACTCTAAATGAAAATCCATTCCACGTTTCATAATATGGCAACGTATGTCACACTCATCCCATTATACTAGATGTAGTAAGATGGGTGGGTTAGGTAGAAACAGGCCATCATTTTTATTACTATAACGTATGTCACACTCATCGCATTATACTCAGAAGATAGATTTTAAATTTTATGTATTATCTTGCAGGTTCGAAGATCAATAAATAATTTGGGTTTCTATACATATGTATTCACATATTGCCTAACAGGTATGAGGTAGTCATCAAAGCTTTGAATAGTTTTTTTCTTTTTTTTTTTTTTTTTTTTTTTTTTTTTTTTTTGCAACGGTTCATTAATTTGTATCGGGTTTTATGGTTATATAGAGGAGAAGAGAAGTGCATAGAATTTGAAAGTATATGTCAATTACTCGAGCTCATTTTGGGATCTCACTTCCATAGGTAGTTATAAGTTTTTAATGCTCAAGAATTAAAAATCATTTTCTGTTGCTTATATTTGTATTTTTGTCCAAACAACCACTGAAACTTTTTTATATCCAAACAGCATTACAAATTATTGCCCAAACAACCACTTTTCACCTATTGTTTCAGTTTCAGTTGTTTTCCTGGATAGATGCACATTTTTAGTTTCAATATCTATGATCTTTAAATCTCATTTAGATATTGCTAACTTAGACGTAAATCTATATGGGTTATACTGATTATTTTGTTACTTTTATTTTCGTATGCTACCTGTTTTATGTGTTTCATGTAATTGTAGGTCATATGGATTATCGCAGTTAATTTTAGTTGCCCTCATTGATTCCAAATTCTTCATTCGGTATGTTTAATAAGTTAGTTTCCTGTCAAGGTTCTTCGGAGTTCTTGGGAATCAGCTTGCGCAACATAAACATGGTTTCCGCTAGCCTTATGGACCTGTAAGAATTCAATCAGCATTGCCCCCATGGGTACCATGCAAGTAATACTCAAGCGACATCTGATATCACAGATTGTAGTGACCGTTAAAAATTAAAATATTGCGTGGTTGTTGTTCAGGTGCTTTTTTAGCTTTTAGCTATTTATATATATATTACCAACAATGCAACCCCAACTCTGCAACCCCAACTTTGCTCTTTATTGATCATTTATATATTTGTCACTACAGCTCGATTTAGTGCAAATACTGTAAACAACTTTCTTTATACACTCAACAATGGGAAGATACCCAAAAAGAGATTCAACAGTAATTAACATCTATTATAGCTAAATAATTTTTTTCCCACAATTTTGTGTTACAGTTAAGTAAAACTAAGAATCCATTGAACTTTGGATGGCATTATTCTGAAAATTGGTGCAAGATTTGGAAGTGTAATAGCAGGTTACACGTTATGTCATGGAATTTTTACTTAATAGATACCTAACAGAATACTTCATGGTAGTGAGTCGTTATTGAATCTTTACTTAATCATTTATTACATCACGTTTTTTGAAGTGATCGCGGTTGAATTTTCAGCTTGCATTCACATGGTAGAAGACGCCCGAGTCCGACTTAGGGGTTCACAAGAAGAGGTTATTTGATAGCTCCTTTGGGGGAGGCTAATGAGAAACCTACCTTCGAGAGGGTACTTGAACGAGCGAAAAGGAATCCTTAAGGCTGAGTACGACTTATTCCAACTTTTATGCTAAAACTCATTTGTTTCTACCATATATATTATATTCATTTCTTTTATATTGTTTTAGTTCTATCAATATACCATTGCATAACCTAATGCATTTTTTGCAAAAGTGAACAACATAAACAGTTAAAAAATCGGTCACCATTGAGGAACACATTTCCGTCCATGTAGCTTCTAGAAGTAGTTGCTGACCACTTTTGGTCAGGCGGGTGAACTCCTTTCAATCAGTCAACGCACTCAACACATGTTTCATCATGTGCTGTACGTAGCAACTGCTGAGTTTTCTTCAACTGAACTTTCCGTGGATACAACACATTCAGAAACTGAACCAGGCACAAGTAAGATCCTTTCAAGATCATTTTAACTATTGGCTTATACCCTTTGACCACTTCGGGATGCAGTCACGTTACTGAACTGTTACACAGTTTCACAAAAGCAAATGACTATACCATGTGTATTTGATTTTTAATTTGAGTAATTTGGCGATGAATTATAGTATGCCAAAATTGTATTTGATGAGATATCAAGTGCTTAAATGAAAGAAAAATGGAGTTTAAACAATCATTAGTTGACTAAGAGGCAATGGGTTGCTTTCTATATTCACATATTGTGATATAATGCTTTGTTTGAGGAGTTTTATTGTGCAATGAGTAATGGTTTTGTAGGATATGTGCATTGATAAACAAGATGAATAATGGCTCTCATTATACAATTTAAGACTTTTAATTATTTAAAATAATAATAGAACGTATATGTGGTCTGTAACTTCGAATTGCATTGCATAGGTTTAGACTAGGTAGGGGCTTCAAGTTGCCATATCGAGTCGGTACTTATACTTAAATATAGGTCGATGAATCTAATATACAAGGGACTTAATTAATATTCATTCTAATGATGTGGCTCTATATTATTGCAGGTAAATACATATATGAACTTTAATAATTTTGGAGGATCGTCTTGGGTATGAGCAACATGATAAGAGTTGGACCATTATGCATGAAATCTTATCTGCAAATTAAACAAGAGAGTTATTTGGCACCTTGGATGACATATTTCACTTGGGCAATCCTTCATTTGTATTTCTTCGTTTGAGGAGTTTTATTATGCAATGAGTAATGGTTTTGTAGGACACATGCATAGATAAACAAGATGAATAATGGCTCTCATTATACAATTTAAGACTTTTAATTGTTAAAAATAATAATAGAACGTATATGTAGTCTATAACTTCGAATTGCATTGCATAGGGTTAGACTAGGTAAGGGCTTCAAGTTGCTTTCTATCTTCACATGTTGTATTCAGATCTGTGCATGTGCATTTTCATATTATAGTTCTTCGATGATAATTAATCTTATATTTAAATATAGATTGCTCCTGCCTTATTGAGAATGTGGTATATATGCTTATAGTTGAGAAACCATAAGACCATGGGCAAGAACGTTTTCATTTATAGCAAATATGTCTGTATTATTATTTATAGGTAATAGGAAGAAATGTACTTTAGTTATGAATCTCGCAATGCTAAAAAGATGATATAATGATTCAAATGTTGCGAAAATCAAAATTTGTGTGGATAGCTTTCTCTCTTATTATGGGTTGTCTAAAAGATGTTCATAATAATGATATAATAGGTTGATTAGGAGCTGTTTGGATAGCTTATTTCAACAGCTAATTAAAATGGAGTCGTGCTTTTTAAGCACTGTTTGGATAGCTTATCTCAACAGTTTTTTAACTTGACATGTTATTAGGGGTTGTTTGGGAAGCTTATTTGAGCAGCTAAAACACCCTCACCTGTTGGTATTTGTATTTGGGTATACAAGCCTGTGATTAAGAGTTAACAGTTATCACTATGATAAGACGGAATATTGTTGAACCGTTATTTCTTCTGGAACCAACTGAGATACAATGATTATCTTGATGCGCTTAAACATCTAACAGGTTTTAAAGAAGAAGGTCTGATCATAATCAATCGTGTTACATTCTCACTAATTTCTTCTCATGACTAGATATAGCACTTATCATGTTTGGTGGGATTTTAGCTTTTGTTTTCGATAATAGATTTCTTCTCAAAGTTATGATTTTACTTTTATTTGTGGGTTTCAATATCTTATCACTATTGTCTTATGATCTTTTGTAACAGCAAAGATAAGGAGTTCAAAGGGATTTGTTTGTGATTTTGAATCGAAATTCGACAAGGAGATGGCATCGGTTCAAGGTATTACTTATATAATGATGAAAACTTCAAATTTGTTACGTTCAACGAGCTAGGACAAAGAAAAGATGCACGGGACTTGATTCTAACAGGTATTCTAAACTGATGGTTATGATGTATAAACCAAGCATATTTTGAAAACTATGAATTGCATTACCAGATTATATAGGATGTATTCAAAAATTTAGCGATGTGAAAACGTATAGAGACCCAACCACAAACAAAATGATGGTCAAATATCCAAAATCTAAAGTCAGTATCCCTCTTTAACCATAAGGACGGGTGTGGCAGGTTGGGAAATAGGTTCAAGCATCAAATAATTTTGGATCAAAATAGGTCCCTTTGGTCTTTCCATGAGTAAATAGCATAATGGTCCCTGTCATTTGCTCAAAAATATGGAACCTGGTCCTGCCCCTCGACAATACTAATTATGGATTTGGTCTTTAAAACGAAGTTTACTTACCTATTTTGTCTCTCGCCTTTTAACCTTTAAAGACTAAAAGTGAATTAATCACATACTGGAGGTGCCAAAGTTAAACTAATGGATACTCGACGTATTAGCGTCACATCAAAAGAGTTAAGATAACTTAACATGGTCTACTCAAATGGACAGACATATTAGACCTAATCACAACATGTGATATCCAAATAGGAATGAGGCTATAGAAACGATTTGCAAGTCATGCTTTCTTAATTTATTCATTGGACACTTTTTCAACCATTTTTAACTCACCTTCTTTCGCTATTAAGTAAAGGAGTTTTGTAGTATACGTTGATAAGAACATTGGAGGAGCCAAGGCCCCATGAGTATGGCACATAAATTTTGATTTGACTGAACTTAATGTTCCTGGACATGCTGAATCTTGGCAGGCGTTATCATCAAATAAGGTTGTATGGTGATTTAAATACATAATCCAAACAAGGTGAAATTTGATAATGTAGTTTCTTTGAGAATTATGGCCATTAAAGAATTGTGGTGATTTTACATTTAAGTTAATAGATGGAGTTCTTTCAGGTGCGTTTGTTTCCTTAATAAAACTTGTTTCTCTAATCTACTCTGAAAATGTTCACTCGCTAGGTAACTAATTGATGAAGACCCTTGTCCCTATTTTAGATTTCAGTAAGATCTTCAAGTATAGATTTGTTCATTTACGAGGTGATGAAGTTAACACCAGTATCTCTTATATACAAAAATGGAAAATCTCTACGTTATCTTTCAACACTATTTACCATCTATAGAGCATATAGAATTTGTCAAGAAACCAAGTGGCAAAAAAACATGAATACAGAATAATACATGTACACCAAGGTACTCCTTTTTTACATTCTAAATGAGTATATGAGATTGATATAATGATACCATAGCTATTATAAAGTTTTTGAGCCGTTTCATTAGATAGTTAAATCTTTTAATACGTTTGTATAGTTCGATGTATGCGATTAATAGTATACCACCTCTTCTTTCAAAACAACCCCTTTGGTCCACTCTTTAGTAATGAACTCTACTGGGCACATGTAGTATCATGAAATAGGTCAATTTACTTAGGTTGAGTGGTTCACACTTCGCATGTAACATATTGATGCTCGGTCACAATAGTTGATGGATGCTTAATGTTACCCACCTGTTTCGAGTTTCAAATATGTAAGGAGTTACTGTCGTCGCAGTGGCACCTTCAATTAGAGCTTCTTAAACAGTGTCGAATATTCACACAACTTCTTATATATCTAATTTTTTCTATTTGACCCATTTTTCAACTTCTGATTTACTAAATATTTTTGGTGTCAAAGAGGTAAAAAACATTAGGGATATAAGTTAGACTTGCACATTATCCCATAATGCATTAAGGTTAGAAATAAGCAACTTTCGGGTCAACGCGTATCTGAGTTGGATTCGAATCAATGGAGAGGACTTTGCATTAAAAAAGAGCAAGGGGAATATTGCCTTCCATATATTGTCCTTAAGAGAGGCATGTGGGTCGGTTTTTACAAAACAACTAAACAAGTGCTTTATATAATTAAGCTGAAACAATAAGCAATCCTTAAAACTACTTATTATGTTTGGTTTCTTGCATTTTGAGATCTCTTTGCTTATACAAACACCCCTTTAACGAAACATCAAGTGCAGTAAGAAAAACTACGAATGTCCCAACATATATTGTGGTTGAGGTAGATATATTCTTGCAAATTGCAAGGTGTTAAAATGATGAATGATGTTAATAAGTAGGCCATGTACACATAAATAAACAATTATATTTTTCCACCTAATGAATACTCTTTACTTAATTAGTAAAATGAATTGCTTTATTAAATTTTAGAAACAAAGTAGCCATGGCATCAGTTACATATTTTGTAAGATATAATTCTTATAACCTTTCACCATTTGATTTTAACGTCAAAATGAACGTCGTGTGTCAACTTTAGGAACTTGATGAAAATGTTGCCTATTAGTAATTATGCTATCAGATGATGAGAGTACGAGAGTACTGGGGTGCTCAAGATATTCAATTTAAATGTTTTGATACTATAGTAATGCCAAGGAAGTCAGTTTTTGCATTTTACAGGATTCAAGATTCTTTAATGGGCATGCTAGAAGGTTAGATTACCTCTAAATTGGTATTGGCTTATTAGATAGTCATTCATGTTAATATAAAAAGAGCAAATATATATTGTTTCGGATTGTATAAACTAAAACATGAGCACAAGTCAAGATAGATGTCGTCATTGCTGATAATACATGTGCACAACTCAACATAGATGTGGTCGTTGATGATTACACATTTGCACACGTCAAAATGGATGCCGACGTTGATGGTTATACATGCGTACTCCTCAAACTATAACTAAAATTATAACATGTTGTTCAAGATACATATGTTTGCAAGCAAACATACATGCACCTGTACATAATATCATTGTACTTTATCTACATCCTTTTATGTGCTGTAATCGAATTAGATATTATATGATGATGAAATTTGAATTATTTTCAGCCGTTAAATTTCACAACCAGTTCTCCTAGATACTTTTTTTATATAGATTGTCTGATATAAGAATTTGTTATATTGAAAAAAAAAATGTTCATACGTGAAACGTTCTCATCTTCTATGTAAATTCATAGTGGTTTTATAAGATCGATGTACTAATTTATTCGAAAATTAAAAGCTCACATATGGTTACACCAAGATTGAAATACCTTTGTCGATAGTTTGTTTAAGGTCATATAATGTTGAAAACCTTTCTTTGAACAAGTCTACTTTTCAAAATAAAATTAACACACTTCTTTTGCTAAACTATAACGATATTTATAAATCTCCCACCCGACGGGAAACCTCATATCAATTATGGTCCTTAGTACTTTTGACAATAAGATGACGTAAAAATTTAACCGTAACCAATTCACTGTTGCAGTGTGCCTTTATGTGGCTATCTCAAAAGTTATACACAAATAAAATTAGACAACTGGTTTTTGGCATACAAATGCTAATTCATCAAAAACTATAAATAACGCTTCCTATAAACAAGTATTATAAAATTTGTACATTTATATCTTATTATTCGTTAATTAATACCTTCAAGCGATATACATAACTAATTACCACCCATTGGCCGGGCTTCCCAAACAGTATAAACTAATACATTTTTAACAATAATAAAAAAAACACCGTACTTAAAAAACAAATTTCCATTAAGTAACTCCATCAAAAGTAAAATTATAAGACATGCCCACCTATCGGGCGGGCTTTGAAAACTAGTATATATATATATATATATATATATATATATATATATATATATATATATATATATATATGTATGTATGTATGTATGTATTTGCTATAAGAAAATAAGTATGTGTATATATATAAACATGAAAATTAGCTAAGAGTAATTACAAAATAAGTTATAGCAACAATAAGCTAAATACTAGACTAAGCATGAAATCTTGAAATGGAAATTTAAAAGAAACGTGTACCTTTTTGTCTTCAAAAAGCAAATCTTCAAAGTCTTCAAGAGATTTCACGGCCATGTGAAAGCGGATAGAAAACTAAGCTAGCCAAGGTATGACTAATTCATCTTGTTGGTCCCCATTGTCTCATTTGACCAAAGTTGTTTGGTCCAAAGACGTTATGCATTTGACTTGGGTGCATGTATGGTGGAATCATTCCCCAAGGATTGAAGTTCCACATTTGATGATTATTGTGAAAGTTTCGTCTATTTTGGTTTACTCTAGGTTGAGAAGTTTTAGACCTAGGATGAGGACTATTTGGTTTTCTAGGTGGTGGAGTTTTAGATCTTATTTTTGGCTTTGGGGTTTCTACTTCGGGTTTTAAAGATGATTTATGAAAGCTTTTAATTTCTTCATCACTTGCAATAGGTACTAATCTATCTTTCAAAAGTATATACTTTGGTTTTAACTCTAAAGGTTTTAGTTCACTAGTTTCACTTTCAAACTTTACATTTTTAGATTTACTAGTTGATGCTTCGGTTGAGTCGTATCCTAAACCGGTTTTATCTTTGGCAATTCTTTGAGAGCCAATTATTCTACTAAGTGATTGACTACTATTTTCAAATTTCTCAAATCTATTAATTTCTTCCTTAAGTTGTTTATTCTCATTTTTAACAACTAGACATTCTTTACATTCTATAATACTTTCTTTTCCTTTTTCTAGCTTTTGTAGTTTTATTTATAACTCAAGTATTTCATCCTTTAATTTATTATTGGTGTGTTTTAGTAGTTTATTTTTAGCTATGACTTTTTGTCCTAGTTTGCATAATCTACTATATTCGCTATCTAAATCTTTTTCATCTAACGATAAATTATCATCACTATAGTACTCGGTTTCGAAACGTACCTCATCGGAAGACCTTGCCATGAGACACTTTTCTTCTTTTGTTGTGTCTTTTTCATCGTTGTCACTATCACTCCATGCTCCTCCTACAAAGGCCTTGTGGTTTTGACTTCTTGATAATTTCGGACATTCTCCAATAAAATGATTTGGATCTCCACATTTGAAGCATTTTCTTTCATTCTTGCTAGTCTTGTCGTCCTTGTTTCTTTGGAATGTTTTTCTTTCATCAAACGGTTGTCTAACGTATCTTCCACGTCTTTTGAAGAATTTCTTGAAGTCTCTTACGGCCATGGCATACTCTTCATCTTTACTTTCGGAGGTTGAGCATTCTTCATCACTAGAGTCCTTTTTTGCTTTCAATGCAATTGACTTGGTTTGCTCCCTTTTTCCTTTGACCATTTCAGAATCTTTCTTTATTATCACCTCATACACTTTCAAGTTTCCAATTAGCTCGTTAAGTTGTAGATTTGATAGATTCTTTGACTCCTCAATAGTCGTCACTTTAGTACGCCACTTCGGATGGAGAGTCCTAAGAAATTTCCTTACAAAGTTCTTGCTAGAAAAATTCTCATCAAGTGCTTTTAAACTTGTGATGATAGTGTTAAATCTAGCAAAAGCATTATCAATTGATTCCTCTTTCGGAACTGTAAATTGTTCATATTGTTGTACAAGAAGATCTATTTTATTATCTTTGACTTGACTATTGCCTTGGTGAGTGATTAGTAAAGAGTTCCAAATATCTTTTGCGGTTTTACACATAAAAATTCTTTCATATTCTTTGCGTGGTAACACATTATAAATAACCATTTTAGCCTCATTATTTTTAGCAAGTTTCTTTTTCAAATCATTGTGTTATTTTTCAAAAGGTACTATTTCATCCCTTTTGGTTTTGGGATTATTTTGTATAGGAGGAAAATCACCATTAGTGATAACATGCCAAAGATCTAGATCTTTTGATTTCACATAAGTTTCGAATCCATTTTTCCAATAAAGAAAACCATCACTTTAAAATAGTGGTGGTCTTTGCATAGATTGACCTTCTAAATATTTTTCAGATTCCATAGATCATTTCAAGTTTTAAAATACAGTTTATTTTAAAAATCTTGTTTAACGTAGCTCTGATGCCAATTGTGGAAAACTAGAAGGGGGGAGGGTTGAATAGTTTTACGTCAATTTATATTTTAAAAAACTTTGTTTGATAAAAACTTCGATTCTTATTTATGTGAATTTCAACACTTGCACAACTCAAACAATTTAATCTAACTAACTAAATAATGATATCGTAAATATGAAAGTAATGAAAAGATAGAGATAGAGAGATCAAACCACAACATACGATATTTATAGTGGTTCAGCTACGAAGCACCTCTTCGCCCTACTCCACTCCTCGAGTCACCTACTCGAGAGTTTTTTTCACAATGTCAACAAACTCCCTTTTTGGCGGAGAAACCTTACACAACTTTCGCTTACACCAATTAACGACACAAAGCTAGATGTCGAGTCCTAATGGTAGCTAGAACCAATCTCACACCACTACACGCCTTCTTCACAACTTATACACACCACTACTTCACAGCTACACACTACTACTTCACAACTACGCACTACTTCTACTTCACACTACAACTTCTTCAATACTAGATTTACAAACCCACCTAGATCTATCAATTATAATCACTACACAACTTTACAATCAATACAAGCTACACAACTAATCTTCAAAACTTCTTGATTTGAGATGAAAAGAGTATTCTTCTCTTGCACTTTGAATGAGGATGGATAGTATCACTTAAAAACAAGAACTAATATGTTTGTGATCAAAGGTTTTAGGAAGATGATTTGAGAGAATTAGAACAGAAAGTTTTAGTGCAAAAGGTGAGGAAAAAATTTAGATTTGAACCAGTATTTATAGGCAAAGAAATCTGACACAGGAGCGTATGCCGGCCCCCTTAATTGTGTGCCGGCCCCCTTAAAATTAAGGGGGCTGCCCATTGAAAACGGCCAGATTTTTTGTCTTTTCTGGGGAAAGTTTATTTGGTGAAAATTTAACTGAATTTGGTTAAAAATTTGAATTCATTTAATTATTATGAAATAAACATTTTGCTTTAATTACCAAAAGTGTTTTTCTTAAATATATAAAATGTTTATACCATTTTATATAATTTGTAATAAGTAAATAAACCTTCCTTTGATCATAAAATGTATTAGGCACTTGTTTATTCATACCTTAAGTGAATTAGTTGGATATAATGATATTTTGTCACTAAATACTTATTTACGTAATGATTTTACGTTTAATGATTTTATATTTTGTGATCGTCAAAACATAGGGATATCGAAAAATATTAATAACATTTTTACGCATTATTTATGTCAATAAAGACATATCCCGGGTGTGTCTAGATCAAAGTAGAAATTATCATACTCCGGTGGAGATATGATATGAGTAAGTTCATCAGAGAATTCCTCAAAGGTGAATGAATCATATTCTGGATTGATGTGAGCGAGTTCCCAGGAGAACTCTTTGAAGGTAACTGATTCATATTCGTGGAGAGAATTATGAGACTGAGAAGTGGTACTGCCACTAATCTTATCTCCTATAGGATCAAAATGGAAGGCTTCTAATTCCGGTATAGAATTATCGGAAAGAATGTCACTATCCTTAATGGGGATAGTAGATGGCATAGGTTTCTTATTGAAATCCTCGATTTTAGAAATGAGGAAACTGACATTCAATAATGTTGCACGAAGTGCTTCATCTTTGATTTCAGTGTCAGTTTCATCATTCGCTTCTTCTAAGCTGACTAGCTCAGAAGGTAATCCCTCCACATAACTGAAGTCTCCAGAAGATAAAGAATTTTCATCAGCATGTGAAGTACTAAGCTCGATGTTGGGATTAGAGTTTAAAAAATTTTCAATTTCTCCCATATTGGCTTCTAAGTTAAACAGATCATCATCACTTCCTGATGGAAGTGGATTGATGTGAGTAAGTTCATCTGTGAACTCCTCAAGAAGAGGGTCAACATCAGAATGAGGCAGTGATGCCTCTACATACTCAACTTCTCCACAAGATGTACAATCATCGTTAAAATCAGAGAAAGTATCATAATGATCTTTTGGATTTTCAGGAGGAGAAGGAATATCACACATATGATCAAAAGTTCCCTGTGACTCTCTTGGGATTGGGACAAGGTTCTTAACACTAGTCTTTATGAATTCGTCCGATTCCTTTTCAGGAATAGTGCTAAGATGCTCGTCCCCCATGTTCAGAGAGTGAGTGGGAATTTCGGGTGTAATAACAGCATACTGAGGGAGTTGAGAAGGACTAGCAGTCATGGATTCTACAAGTGCCATTATTTCTACTGCTAGTGTTCAGTCATATTCTTTTCTCCCTGTATTTCTACTGAAGCAGTTTCAACAGAAGTTGAATCAAAAGGTTTCTCAGATACCTTTGGGATTGGAACAAGGTCATCTAATTCCTCAAGAGGAATGATTTGGATTTCCTTATCCCCCATTGTCAAGATATCTGAAATTTCCTTAGAGTTTTCCTCTTCAAATGGTTCATCCTCATCACTTTCATCCTCAAGATAAAATGAGTCAACAGGAGGTTTTTGTTTCCTAAGAATCAGATCCTGAAGACAGTTTATTCCATTTTAAATGTTCTTGTTGAATTGAGTTTGAGCAATAATTATTTTAGTAATCAATTCAGCTCTAGCTAATTTGTCTTGAGGAAGTGGTTGAGGGATTGTGTACTGTGAAGGCTGGTTAAAACCAAATTCATGATTGTTACAAGGAACCTGTTCATAGACAAATTGATTCCTAGTTTGACAATCAGAGCTGTAGTGAGGGCCTCCATAATACTCACAACAGTAAAATTGCTGGGTCTCATGGTGTGGAAGCTGATGGAATGAATTAGTCGTGTCATGGTAGAAATAGGGATTCTGGTTATAGACAGACCCGTTTCCTGGCTCTACCATGCCACAGCTAGGGCAATTACCACATATATAAGGACTACCACACCATCGACAAACAAGAAGGTGAAGGTGAGACATAGAAATAATCAAACGGTTTTGGAGGGTAAGAAGTGAAAAAAGGTAGAATGGTAAAGATGGATATTTTTGGGATTTTTGATAAACATTTTATCAAAAAAGAAAATCTTTTTGTGTTTTTGTGTTCGTTGAAAACTGATTTTAAAATGTTTTCGGGAACCGTTTTGTTTTTATATGATAATAATATGAACAAGGATGGATAAATTTACAATGAACATATATCCAGATTCACTAATCTGTAAAACCGTTTAGAATACGCGCACAACCTCCCGGGCAGCGGCGCCAAATTTTGGTTGGCTCCAAATGGTCAACCTAAATTGACCAAGTAAATGGTCAACAAAGTCAAACATCTTAGAGTCAATCTCCATGGAAGTATAGGGGTTTCCCCAGGTCGTTATGTCCCGACGAGGTCTGAATTGTATTCAAACGGGTTTGTGATTGGGTGAATTTGGACAGGAAAGGGTTTGTGATTGATTACACTACCGAAATATACAAGGAAATAACTTAAATAAGCTATATTAACAAGATTGTAAAATTGGAAAACCCAGAAACGTTTAAAACTTAAAAACGCGTACGTTCAAATTAAAGTTACGTGAACGTACGAAATAAAACGCGAGTTTTAAGAACTAAAATACCTATGGATATGAAAATTACATTTTTACAATCCTAATGATAAAAGAAAATTTTTAGAAAAAGAAAATTAATTTTCACATTATTAAATTATTTATTATTAATTAATTACTAATTACTTACTAATTAACTAATTAAACTAATTTAAATTACTAAAAATACTAAAATGACTTAGATAATTATGAAATTTTTTATAAAACTAATTAACCATCATAGGAATCCTAGAAAATTATAAAAAGTTTATTTTATATGTTTTTAAACTATTTTAGTAATTATTAAACTAAATATTAATTAATTACTAATTAAACTAATTAAATTAGAAAAAAATAGAAAATGAGCAGTAAAAATTATGAGAAAATTCCTAAAATTATTTTATAACATATAAAAGCTAGGAAAAATATAAAAACTATGTATTACTTGATAAAAAAACTAATTTTACTATTTAATACTTAAATATTAATTAATTATTACTTAAACTATATTTAATTCTAATAAATACTAAATGATAAGAGAAAAATCTAGAAAAATTCCTAAAAATACTTTAATATAAAAGAAACTTAAGAAAAATATAAAAATGCAAATTACTTAATAAAAAGCTAAAAAGGAAAATTAAAAAGATAATTAATATTAAATAGAAACTATCACTTAATTTTAAATTGGATTTTTCTGGTTTTTCTTTTAGAAATCTATTTAAATACTAAAAATAGGAAACTTTTGTGAAGACAAAATTTTTTCTAGCTTAAAAATAAGCAAAATGGACACTAAAAGGCTTATACAGTTGACTTTTTGTTGACTTTTGAAGGAAATGAACCTCTGTGGGGCCCACAGAGGTGGAAAATGGTTCAAATAAGCTACTTGGACTGGTATAAGCTAGAAACAACAAAATACACCACTGGATAAGCCAATAAGCACAAAAAATAAGCACTTGGAATTTTGATTTCACACAGAAAATGAGACAAACTACAAGGGGGATTCTAGGTGGGTCCCAGGGGTCTTAAGCTCAAAAGCTTGGAACAAATAGAAAGGTGGCTAGTTTGTGAGTCCAAAGAACCAAGGGGGAGGCTGTGGGGACCACTGAGGTGGCCTGTGGGACCCACCAAAGTGGTGGCAGTGGGGTGGTTTAGCAGCTGCACAGGGGAGTAGCCCCTCCCTGCAGGTGTGTTTGAGGGCTTGTGGGGCCCACACAAAAAATTGTAAAAATAAACTAATTGTGGGATTTCAAAGTTGAGGTGAGAGACAACAACTTATGAAAGTCTCAGGGCCTGAATCCAAACAGAAAAATCAAAACAATTCACCCAAGATTTGGATTTTTTCAAAAGGGTATCACTTTTGACTTTTGAGATTATAAACCAACTTTGACTAGTATGAACTTTTGATGTTCCCAGATTACTGAAAATGCATTAATAAGCTAATATGAGATGGACATAAGCTATGTAATCAACTTTTGAACCAAAATGAGTGATCATAACCCTAAAATATCTTAACAGTGGACTGTCACAATACCGCAATAGAGAATCTTGACTTTTACACTAAAATTACCAAAGTGAAAGTTGAATTAGACTAATTTGAGCATAAGAATGGTACAGAGATAAGTTTAGTCCAAGTTCAACAACAAATACACACTTTAACAGATTGAACCAACCACCCCTATATGAGCAGTTTAACTAAGTTTAAAAGATATTAGTGAGATTTAAGATCTAAAAACTACACTACTAACTACAACATGATTATAAATACTATATGAAGTACAAGAAAGCTATAATGAACAGCAAATGAGTACAACAATAAGTTGACACAAATTATGCTTATACAATACAGTTATAACCTAATTTGAGCCAACAAAGATTCTAATGAACAAAAGTTCAATACAAAGCAATAATCAAACTAAGATACACTAAACAAACATAAAGAAAACAAGGATAAGCAGATATACTCAATAGAACAGTAAAATACAAAATTTATTGTAAATTGCTTACAATTGCATCAAGGCTGAGAATTGAGGTACCAGGGCCAAAATTCACAATTCTAAGGCCTCCCATGAGTTCTAAACCAACAGACCATCCAGTGATCACCATGCTCATTCTGCTTCTTCTTCTTTTTTTGATTTTTTTTATTGATTTATTTTTATTTTTCTTGACTTTTTAGTATTTAAACTACAAACTGATTTCAAAGCTTAGGAAGTTTATAAAAACTTACTACTAACTTATGTAAACTTAATGGAATCCTGAAACAATTTAACATGATTTAGTAAAATTGTCAAATTTACTTAAAAATGTCAAAAACTAATTTCATAAAGGAAACTGAAATTAAACTTTAATCAAACATGAATTACATTAAAATAAACTGAGTACAAGCTTTTTAGACTAAATATTACACTGGAATTAAATTTTACACTAAAATTAATCTACTCTACACTATGACTATTCTAATTAATCTACTACTCTTTATCTCTGGCTTTTTTCTTGACTTTATAAACTCCTTGTGAGTTTCCTTGACTTTCCCACTTCATTTTGACCATTGGATTGGTCAAATTTGATCTTGGCCGTTTAATATGATTTGGCAGGAAAATTGGCTTTAAGCCAATTGGGTCTGTTGCGTTTAGTGGGGGAAAGGCTAGGGTTGCAGGGTAGGGTATGGGTGGTGGAGGTGATGGGTGAGAGTGGTGGGCAAGTTGGGGGAATGAAACCATGTGAGGTGGAGGGTGGTATTGGCTCAGTGGTGAGGTGGAAGGGATGAGAAGGAAGGGTGGTTTTTAGTTTGGGTTGACCGGGTTTTGACCCTTGTAATATTTTTAAGGTTTTGGGTTTGGGCTTGGTGATTGGGCTTGACAAAAGGGGAGTGGGCTAGGGATGGTTGTGTTTGGTTTGTTGGGTTTAGGAAATAACTGTGGATCCGTTTGGTTTATTTACTAAATAGCACAAGGACTAATTTTGTAATTTCCTAAAAGTTGAGGGTGGAAAATGTAAACTTCTCAAAGTTATCAAAAGGGCTTATATTGTCAATTGTGAATAGTACAAGGGTAATATATGTTTAATTCCATTTTTAGAATACCCGAGGACTTGTTTTGCCAACTTTGAAACTTGAGGGTTTAAACTTGTACTTTCTCCAAATCTTTCACCCAGGGACTAAACTTGGCAAATTATGAACTCCAAGGACCAATGTTTACTTTTTCATCCAAAATATTTCACCAGGGACTGAATCTGCCAATATCTGAAACTCTAGGGACTAAACTTGTAAATTCTCAAAACTTTTTACCCAAGGATCACTTTTGATAACTTTTGACTTTTAGGACTTGGGTTGACTTTTCTTTCAAAATAAATGCATAGGGACTAATTTTGACAAGTTTTGAAAGTTGGGGGACTGAAACTGCCAATTATGCAAACTTTGTTCGTTTTTCATCTGTTTTTACTCATTTTGCATCTGAAACATATAAAACACAATCTTTGGGATATTTTTAGTATTTTGATGCATTATTGAGTGTTTTTAAATGTTTTGCAGCTCAGATTCGACCAAAAATAATGAGTGTTTGAGCCCTCATCAACCATCTTCTTGGCATAGTCATCACTTCCAATGTCAGCCAAGATGTCCCTATTTGCTTCAAGCTTAGATCTTATCAAGTCCCAATCTTCATCAATGTAGAACTTTGCAGCTTGTTGTACTTCAACCATTCTCTTCTTTTGTGCTTCAAATGGCTACTCAAGTCCTTCTTGCATTTGTCTTGCAATTTCTGCATCTTTTTCTTTTAGTGCAGCAAGTTTGCTTCTTCAGCCTCTTCTTGAGCTTGAATCCTAGCTATCTCTGCCAAGCTTGCCTGTTCTTCTTTGATTTGCCTTTTGGTTTTAACATGTTGAGGCTCTTGAAGAACTTGCTCGCATTCTCTTTGTCTTGCTATGACAGGTTCATCACCAGACTTAACATTTTTGCTAGCAGACTTAACAAACTCATCAGCAGACTTAACTTCTTCACTACCAGACTTAATTCCAGCACCAGCAGACTTAACATTTTCAGAACCAAAATTAACTTCTTTTGCATCAATTCTCTTCCTCAACCCTTTCTGGACATGTTTCTTCTTCTGACTAAGAGTGTGAATAAGAGTTTTAGCTGCTTCTAATCCTTGGGAACTGATGTTAGTCTCCCCAGAGGATTTTGGTGGTGTAGGAGTCTTCAATTCTGCTTCATTCAAATTCCTCCCCTATTTAGAAGAATTTTCTTCATCTGCTTCTTCTTCTGAATCACTGAGAACCACCTTTTTCTTTATAAGAACATTCTCCAACTTCTTCACTGTCTTAACTAACTTCACAATAGCTCCACCCATAACATCCTTAGATTGCTTCAGATCCCTTTCCAAAACTTGTATCCTATTTTGCAGTTGAGGAACCAACTGAGAGTGAGAGTCTCCATAGAAATAGGTACTGGTTCCTCCTCTTGAGATGGAGTGGGAACCTGGGTTTAGGAAGGGGGGGATGTTTGTGTAGGTGATGTAGGGTGGGGAGCAGGAGATGGTGGGTGAGTTTCAGGTGAGCTTTGGTTATGATCATGCTCCTCTGTATCAACTTCCCCCCAAATTGAAGACCGTCTTCAGCAGATTTGAAACTTTGATGTAGTGAACATGTCTTCTAACTTTTGAAGTTTTGAGTACGCAGCAAAATTTGTAGAAAACATCGTAAACCACACCAAGCAAATCTGGCTAGTCACTTAATCACAATTATGCTCAATGCCGAAGCTTTATTCGGGGGTAACATGCAAGAAATCAACAAGATCTTCTCATGTATGTAGGCTACTTCACACTTCACAACCCGCGAGTGTTGAAATGATTATACCAAAATCACAAAACTGAACCACTGATCATCTCTATGGACGTCTCTCCAGTAGTAATAAAATTGTAACCTCGATCACGTGAGTCTATTATGCGTCCCTGATGTGCACATTTCTTCCCCCTGATTGCAGATCCTCGTGGAAAAAGAGTATTTTTGCAAAGAAATCAAGAAAAGTCAAAGAACACCCACTCTATCTTCCCCCACGATGTCTTCGCGAATCGGAAGCATACACACTATGTTTACGATGGAAACGGAGGCAGTGTAAACCTGTATGTCCAATTAGTTGAATATGTGTGAAGTTCCATAAATAGCCTGTGAGAATCAGCTACTGATAAACATCTCTACGCTTTATACTCCTCTTAACTAACTCTTAACCGACCCTATTATCATTCCGATGGCTCTTTGTAGTGAATACTGATGGAGAGAACCCAATAGGACGAACTTGAGAATGAAGTAAAATAATCCGAACTTGTGACTTAAACTTGAACTAAAGTATGACTAAGAGCGGTGTAGAGAGTTCGTACACCATTGAATCTGATGCGTGTGATATGTCAGTGTAGCTTAGGGTGTTTAAGCCTTTTCAACTTTTACATTTATATTTACCCGACTTATTACTAACACACACACTTAACGAGCAGTGTACCCGATCAATATGTATATAGTGGTAAGTAGAGTATCGAACACTAAGAATGGAACGTAATATCTAGTTGATTTAATCAGTATTTTAATATCTAAGTTACTCTTACAATCTAATCTAATAAAACGGGGGTTTAGCTTGATAGACTAACACGGATTTAATAAACAATAAAAGTAAAACTAATGAGAACGAATCAGTTAATAGCAATCACGTACACATATAGATAATAGAAACACGTAAGAAGACCTGTCCTTATAATTAAGTAGCTTGTCACTTGTTTTATAGCTAGTTTTATATGATGAGTATCGTAATCTAGTCTGTCTCGTTGGATCCTAATATCGGTGAGTAAACTCTGAACGATTACTTATATTTATCCTACTTTCTAGACACTAGATAAGCAGGCGAGGAACAAATATGGCAGCCCAGAAGACTCAACTAAACACAGAGGTTATCAATGCACAAATAAAGTCACCAAAAACATCAATCATATAAACTTTAACCGATGGGAAAGCAATTTTAAGGGGAGCAGTATGGTGGCCACAAGCCCATCAATCATGATGGATTAAAGCTTACTAATACAATGAACAAAACTACCTAATGAATTATACACATGCAGGACCTTCTTACTGCTCTAAGATCTTCGTTTGGGGCGTGTCTTGTGATGCTTCTTCGACTAAATTCGTCTTCTTAGGGTTTTTTTGTACACAAAACTCGTATCTGTCTTGGGTTATTTATAGTTTCTGTTTGAGGGATCGATGCGGCACATGTTGATGACAGATGCGATGCATCTACTTAACTTCGCGTGGGGTCCAAGATTATTATATTCTAGAATATTTGTACACCGCCTTTAGATGCGGCGTAACTTCTTTCTCTATGCGGCGCACGTTCTTTAACGTCTTGGATAGTATCTGGTGAAGTCTTTAGCTGATATGCCGCATGTTGTAAATGAGATATGACGTATTTTGGAGTAGAAAAAGTTGATTATTCTTCGTTGACCAAAGTTTCATATGCGGCGCATGTTGTAATTGGATGCGACACATTCTTCAAAGTCAGGCAATGATCTTCGAATTCATATAAGTATGATATTTCAGCGTATCTGTTGAGAGTGATACGGCGCATCTCTTAAATTTCAATAGACTTTTCAAATCTTGATCATTTAGCTCCATAATTCGTCCAATATCATTAACTTTCACCAATTGCTTGTTTTTACCTGAGAATCACTAAAGTAAACATTAAAGCACCAATTCTCATACAAAATAATATAAAACAAGTCAATTAAATAGGATAAATGATGATAATAAAATGTACTTATTTGATCTCATCAAATATCCCCCCACTTGAACTTTACTTGTCCTCAAGTAAACCTTTAAAATAAACATAATGAAAATGTATCCTTGATAGGATATTTTTACATTTATGCACTTATTCGTTTTATCATAATTGCACGGCCAAACACTTAACCAATTAGAAACAAAATATATTATTAATAAAAGCAAATCTAATCGTTTAACTGTCCGGACGTATTGAATATTCTATCATATGCTTGACAAGGATACACATTTCCCCTACTAAAGCTAAGGAGTAAAAAGTTTAAAGCGGTAAAAATGTTTTTGTTTTTTTGGTTCAAGGGTTAAAGCTTTGCTTGAACATTTCCTGCATAAACTTAGTAGATCGATGGCGCGAGTCCTCGATGCTTTAACTAACGGATGGTCACTAGTATGCTTCATGGATCGCTGGCGCGAGTCCTTGATCTTTCAAATGATGGATGGTCACTAATGTGCTCCTTAGATCGTTGGCGCGTTATTTTCATAACGGATGGTCACCAAATTGCACACCAGATTGCTAGCGCATCATTTAATCAATCTTAAACTCGGATGGTCACCAATTCACACACCAGATCGCTGGCGCGTTAACTAATTAATCTAATACTCGGATGGTCACTACCTTATTCATACATTTAATATTCTTACTTGGCCATCATCATATTCGGATGCTCGAAAGCTAACAACGAATATAACAATACGGTTGGGTATGGTTAACATTTAGGATATAAATTGGTGTAAAATAAAAAATACATAACAAGAAACAAATAGATTAAAGTCCTAAGTGTGGTTAGAATACTTCCCTACCATCCCATGAATAAGACTCATATCATTGAATAACTCATGCTTTGACTCATTTGTAACTCACGCTTTAGGTAGACACGAATTATACTAAATAAGATCTTAGACAAAGAATAAACAATCCTTAGTTTGCGTTCCCATAACGTCCAATTCCCTTTCAATCCAAAAATATAATACAACAATAGTAGCGATATCAACCACTTTAATACAAAACTTTACATCGTTGGTTTAAACAAACTACCAACTTCTTCTTTCTTTCTCTTTCCTCATTTTTTCGATTTTTTTTAACATCAAAGGTGTAAAATTTCACCACAATACCATCACAATAATTCTGGATAATAAATTTTTTTTTACTTTTCAGACTTTCAGACATAATGTAATAGTGAAAATAGTGAACACACGAAAAACTAACTAAAGATATACAATATGTACTTTCACTCCAATTGCATTGCGCAATTTCCCGACATAACCAAAGATAATGAATTTACGCACACGAACACTAGTAACGCAAGGAAACACACTTTGCCTAAGCAACTAACCACGGACTTAAATCTACAGGGTAGGCTAAGGTGTAAGGTGTAATGAAACATAATAACAAGGTGTATAACTCCTAAAGGAATGGGTCTACGTGTTTTTCTAGGGGTATCTTACTCTAAAAATGAGAGTAAACAAAGGGGTTATATGGGGGTTAACTAACCAATGTAGTTAGTTAATATCACATAACATTTAAAGGCTTTTTGTTGTAATCCTAGAATTTTTACCAATTTAGACAAGTCACTCCAATTATAAAAATAATACTTATTATGGTGGTCTCGAATAGTATACAAGTCAAGTTCTAAAGTTTACAAGTCACCGGCACACTCATAGATTTGTGAATTTTGAAATCACAATTTTAGAAAATAAAACCTTGTGTGCAACTATGCAACTTAGATTAAACAAAAAACATGCTAAAAAAATTTAAATTTTGATATATTAAGCTCAAATTAAAGCATGTTATTGAAAAATAAGGACAATTAAGAGTTAAGTAAAAGTTCTAATTCTCTATCCCCCCTCCCCACTTAAGTTAAACAATGTCCCCATTGTTTATTAAAACAGGAAATTAAAAAGAATTAGAACAAAAAACTTCCTTGAGATTTGCTCGGTCTGATCCTCCATTATGCATTTGCGAGAAATAAATCTAAATACCACCAATAATACACCTGAGTTTAAGAAGATCGATACTTGTACAAAATTCATTAGTGGTTAGAAAATAATTATAAAAATAAAAATGTAAATCATCAGCTCAGTCGATGCGCCGCATCTTATTGAAGAAGATGCGCCATATCGAGCCAGGAATTGGTACGGGTCAGAAAGATTAGATTCGTCGCATCCTTAACCAGGGATGCGCCATATTAAATAAACTGACAGAAAGTTCATAGTTCAGAAAATAAAATGCAGAAAAAAAATAATAACAGATATGACCTGTGTAGTAGATACGCCGCATCTATTGATGGAGATGCGCCGCATCTGCTACAGGTCTGACAGACTCGACAGAAAAAAACAGTCTAGATAAATCTGGGTTGTCTCCCGGTAAGCACTTTTCTTTATTCCAGAGTCTTCAAGTTAGACTCACGTTCAACTTCTATTTTGTATCATTAACGCCATCAACATCTTCTTCACATTTGTCATGCTCAGAGTGTTGAAGTTCGTGGTACCTCCATGTGTCTTCGAATGATGCTTCCATGTCACATTGATTCCACCAGTAATCTTCTAAGTGTATCATAAGTTCATGATTAAGCTTATTAAAATTTCCAAAACATTGTGTTAGCCAATGGCGAAATTTGGTTTCTTCACTATCTTGTTCTTCAAATTGATTGATAAGAAAAGCTCTTTCCATAAGAGCATGAGTTTTCAAGTCCTCATATTCAAGCTCTTCATACCAATTTAAGCTTTCGCAATAAGTCCAGTATCCGGTGCTATATAGTCCAGGAAGATTTCCTCCGTTACATTGATTCTCAGTTTTCCAATTGCAAGTGGGCCATTCAGCTCTCCCATCTTTGAATCGAAATGGTTGACATGTATCGATCATATTGTTAGGTAGTTGGTCCCATGTTTCATATTTAAGCCAAGGCTCATTTTCCACCTATGGTACTTGATCGTTCCATTCATAATACCATGTATTCCTTAAATACTCCATCCATGAATATATCGATATCGATTTGAAGAAGATAGTTGAATTCCTTGAATTGTTTACATAATGGTGTTTCATAGTCAAATACGTCATTGTCAATGCTAAACAATTCTTCTATAATATGTGTTAAAGTAGAATCATCACATAATGATTCATTTTCCATTTCTGTTTCTTCATCTTCTCCTCTCATCCAATATACCCAAAGTACATTTTTAGTATCACGATCCATGGTTTTATGGTTATTGAATTTACTAGCTAACCAATCCGAAAAATCATTATCATTAGGGTCGTAATTGACATCAAAGCTCATGTCAACTAGCATCTTTTCCTAATTTCCATAAACTCATCAATTTGTTTTTTAAAGCTACGTGACAACCATGTCGTTATTATGTTTTTAACTTCGTGTGTTGGGGCATACTTTGGATCAATGTACTTAAGCTTCAACTAATCCTCCAAAGAAATATCAATTAATTTCACCAACCTCTTATTGAGCAAGATTTCAGCCTCAACATACATCCTTTCTTCTTCAAGATCACTTTTTTCCAATCCATAGAATTGTTCCTCATAAGGCATATAAGAAGATTTTGAAGTCCCCGGCAACGGCGCCAAAAACTTAATGCGTGCGATATGTCAGTGTAGCATAGGGTGTTTAAGCCTTTTCAAGTTTTACATTTATATTTACCCGACTTATTACTAACACACACACACACTTAACGAGCAGTGTACCCGATCAATATGTATATAGTGGTAAGTAGAGTATCGAACACTAAGAATGGAATGTAATATCTAGTTGATTTAATCAGTATTTTAATATATAAGTTAGTTATACAATCTAATCAATTAAAATGAGGGTGTAGCCTGAGAGGCTAACACGGATTTAATAAACAATAAAAGTAAAACTAATGAGAATGAATCAGTGAATAGCAATCACGTACACAGATAGATAATATAAACACGTAAGAAGACCTGTCCTTATAATTAAGTAGCTTGTCACTTGTTTTATTGCTAGTTTTATATGATGAGTATCGTAATCTAATCTGTCTCATTGGATCCTACTATCAGCGAGTAAACTCTTAATGATTACTTATGTTTATCCTACTTTCTAGACACTAGATAAGCAGGCGAGGAACAGGTATGGTAGCCCAGAAGACTCAACTAAACACTGAGGTTATCAATGCACAAATAAAGTCACCAAAAAAATCAATCATATAAACTTTAACCAATGGGAAAGCAATTTTAAGGGGAGCAGTATGGTGGCCACAAGCCCATCAATCCTGATGGATTAAAGCTTACTAATACAATAAACAAAACTACTTAATGAATTATACACATGCAGGACCTTCTTAGGGCTCTAAGATCTTCATTTGGGGCGTGTCTTGTGATGCTTCTTCGACTGAATTCGTCTCCTTAGGGTTTTTCTGTACACAAAACTCGTATCTGTCTTGGGGTATTTATAGTTTCTGTCTGAGGGATCAATGCGGCGCATGTTGATGACAGATGCGGTGCATCTACTTAACTTCGCATGGGGTCCAATATTATTATATTCTGGAATATCCGTACACCGCCTTTAGATGCAACATAACTTCTTTCTCTATGCGGCGCATGTTCTTTAACATCTTGGATAGTATCTGGTGAACTCTTTAGCTGATGCGCCGCATGATGTAAATGAGATGCGGCGTATTTTAGAGTAGAACAAGTTGATTATTCTTCATTGACCAAAGTTTCATATACGGCGGATGTTGTAATTGGATGCGACCCATTCTTCAAAGTCAGGCAATGGTCTTCTAATTCATCTAAGTATGATGTTGCAACGTATCTGTTGAGAGTGATATGGCGCATCTCTTGAATTTCAGTAGACTTTTCAAATCTTGATCATTTAGCTCTATAATTCATCCAAAATCATTAACTTTCACCAATTGCTTGTTTTTACCTGAGAATCACTAAAGTAAACATTAAAGCATCAATTCTCATACGAAATAATATAAAACAAGTCAATTAAATAGGATAAATGATGCTTATAAAATGTACTTATTTGATCTCGTCAGAATCTCTATGTACTCTATACTCTTCAAGCAACCAACCGTCAAGTATATGACGTACGTAACCTCTTGACTATCCACAACTATGTGTGACATTAAGTACTACAATGTAACTCCTTAAAGTGATAGTTATTTTGTGGTAATAGAAAGGAAGAATCACAAAAATAACTAGATATCCAAGTCTTCGTTATTGTAAAGGTTAAAAGCACGAACAAGGATCTCGAAGAATCTTCATCCAATCAACCCCGATATCTTCAGATACTAAGTACACGCATCCGTGATATTCCACTTCATTTTCAAGTAAGTAATAATGAATTAACGCCATAGTCACATCTTACGGTTAAATGTTCAAAACTAGCCTTTTAAAGGTTTAAGTGAATTTGATAATGGTTTCCCGATCTTTTCAATAACACAACCTCATGAAAATTTGTGACAACCAAAGGACCATAATAATACCAAAATTTAGGATTATCACATTTTGAGCTTAGAGACACTAAATTATACAAAATTTTGGATGTACAATATTTTTTCAGCCCAATATGTATAATTAATTTAGATAGGCTCATAGATTCATATTACATTAGTCAAATGTTCAGCCCAAGATAAAAAATAAGTCCAATCCAATTCATGTACATTTCAGCCCAAAAAGAACACCCTACGTCTGATCCATTAAAAGCCCAATCCAATGAGATAAACCCAGGTCCAAAGCAATCCAACCCGATCCAACACACATCCAGTTATAAACATTCACAATCCCTAATTATACTCACATTGTAAACCCTAATCACACATAAAAAATCCGCCCCTTCTTTACCTCTCTTTCTTTCCCAACTCGATCTCACAAACAATAAACCAATCTCATCTCATCAAATCAACAACAACGACTGCTCTCATCTCATTTCCATCACCATCTAACGAGCATCCAAGACCTTTTAACAAACCCAACCCTTTTAGTTATCAATGAAGAACCAAAGCTACAAGTACCGTTCTTTTCTTTCTTTTGTTCGAAGTGGAAAACGGAAGCAAATACACGGCTTCCAGATCCATCTGAGGGTCTCAGGTAGGTTAAGATGTTAGTTTTAAATCTCGTTATTGTTTTTGCTAAACTAATAAAAGAAGGTTTATAACATTATTGTTATAGATCTTTCTTTGATTAATTCAGATAATTAAAAAAAATTCAGATCAATGATGGTATTTTTCTTTTACTCGAATTAGTGAGTACAAGGAAAGAAAACAGAGATCATTTCATTTTTGTTCTTGTTTATGTTTCGTGTATTTTTGATGGTTCGGAGATAGTGATGTTGTTGTGTGGTTGTGGGATGATTGTTGATGAGGATGGTACTTAGAATTAGGTGGATTTGAAGTTGTTTGTTGTTGTGTCGTTGTTTCTGGTTCTTGTCATGTTCTATTCATTTCCATTTTTCTTTTTTGTTTTAAACTATTGGACTAGTGAGGAGTAGATCTGAGGTCAAAGATTTCCTTACTCGAAGTGATTATACTTATTTCCTTACTCGAAAGTTTTTGAAAAATTTTAAAATATTTCCTTAATCGAAGGATATTAAAGATAAAAAAAAAAAAAAAAAAAAAAAAAAAAAAAAAAAAAAAAAAAAAAACACACATACTCGATGGTTTATATTTTGTTGAATTACTTAGAGACGAGTAGACATTCCTAAATCGGAATACATAAAGTCTTACTCAAGAAATACAAGCCTTACTAAAAGACTATCAAGTCTTACTCGAAGAAACTCTTACTCGGAAAAATTTAATGCTTACTCGGAGATATACATTGCATGCTTGGAGATCTTCAAATATTTTCCAGAAAACCCAGAAAAAATTTCTTCAAAAATGACCACTGATACCACAGATAACGAGACAAAAAGGAAAACAGATCTGACTATGACCATGTGAACCATTTAAAACTATTATAATCAAAAGTATGAAACACAATATTAAAAACATAATAACAGATTTAAAATAGTACGTTTATGACAAGATTGGACCATAAAAATCAACCAATAATAACAACGAGGCTCTGATACCACTTGTAGGATCGTGTATTTGGTTGATTATGTGAATCGGGAGGTCGGGTTTGATGGAAGAAGATAACTTCCATGGTTAGAGAGAGAGAGAGAGAGAGAGTAGAGAGAGAGAAGGGAAAATACTATGTGTTTTATTGAAATAAGAAAGATAAAGTTACACACACTAGTCTCACCCTCCTAGTGAAGTCTAGGAGGGCTTATATAGCCTAACACAAACATACTATTGCAATATTACATAACAATTCCTTGTGTTTTTGGCCCAATCAAGATAGCTAATGTAATCCCGTAAATGTCGTTCCATTTACGTGTTAGGAGCATTCCCAACATAACTACATTATTAAATTATAAGTGGTAACAACTGGCTCAATACCACAAATGAACTATAAGCATGCAAAAGTCACAAGCGCTCTATCAATATTTATATCTTTACCATATACATAAAAACTGTCAGTAATCCTCAATCTCTTTTAACCTCTTTGCAAACGCTTGCTTTGGTGAATGGGTTTAAGGTGAGGCAAAAGGAGACACATAAGCCTTGAGGCTTCATAGCTATCATGTCCACTAAAAACCCATTTTTTATGATATAGGTACCAAAAATAAAGCTCAACTAACAAATCAAACTGCAAACATCATCAAAATCACAACTTTTTCACATAGGTCATCTTAAAAACTAATAATATCAATATCGTATTGCTAAAATAAAATTTTTAAAGAACATTAGGGCCAACTCAACTTTATAAAATTAAATCCATATCAAATATACCAAAATATTCATTTGGGTATCAACAAACTCAACAATTAACCACCTTTGTAACCTTAAAAAATCTAATGAAAAGTAACCTTTTAACCTCTTTTTTAAAGATTGAATGTCTGCAACTACTGTGTCATGGTTAAGCCATTAGCCTCGGCACGAGCAAATCCCATAATCATGTCCTTCTTCATAGTTCCCAGCCTTACATCAATTGCCCTAAAATGTACTTTTTGTCATGGTTATAAATAGCGTGAGGCGTGCCGTGGCGGCGAAGCCAAGCCTCAAGCTATACGAGCTATAGCGAAGCTATAGCGTTTTTTGAGGCGTGATCAAGGCGGCATAATTTTTTTATAGATTTATATATTTATATCATATTTCATATATATATATATATATATATATATATGTATATATATATATATATATATATATATATATATATATATATATATATATATATATATATATACATACTAGAAATGTGCCCGCACGATGCGGGGCAGATTGTTGAAGGTGAAGAGGAGGGAGGTGGGGTGGTGAAAAGTGGTTGTTGGGGTGGTTGTTGAGGTGGTTATAAATTGTTGGGGGTGGTTATTGAAGTGGTTATAAATTGTTGGGGGTGATTATTAGGGGTGGTTGTTTCTATAATTAGTAAGTAAAAGTCTGAATTTTTAAGTCTTTCTAATTATATAATAGTCTCAAATACATTATATAATAGTGTGTGTGTGTGTGTGTGTGTGTGTGTGTATATATATATATAGTGTAACTTTCAAACGAGAATCATTTTAACTGCGAGAACTGAGAGAACCACAAAAAACATACATGCACGCCTTCAATATTGTATTTTTGCACATATGTTTTAAAAACAACACATATGTTTTAAAAAAAACATAGTTGTTCTAAAGAATTTGATAAGAAATTGAAAATACAAAATTTTTCTTTGATGGTGTGCATGTATGTTCTTATAAGACGTGCAACGACAATATTGCGGCCGTGGGTAAGTTTTTTGTGAAAAAAGATGATGAGTTCATAATGATATTGAAGAACATAGGTGGATGCTTACGATTATTGATGATTTGCATGTATTTTTATTTTATTTTAAAAGGCGTGCATGCATGTTTTTTGTGGTTCTCTCAGTTCTCGCAGATAAAATGGTTCTCGTAAGAAAGTCCCATATGTATATATATATATATATATATATATATATATATATATATATATATATATATATATATATATATATATATATATATATATAATTCATCAAGTTTACAAAACGCGTTATACATAAGAAATAAACTTAAAAAACTAAACTATTATTGCATTTTTCGTCATTTCTTTAAATAAAACCATCTCCGTCAGAGTAAACTGCTAAAAGATAAAATATAAAAACCTAAAAACTGCGGTATAAAACATCACATTTACATATTCACATTCACTTGTTATATTATCTTTTAGCATTTGATTTATAAAGTTAGCCCAAACCCAAGTTCCTTCTAGCCCAATAATAGTAAATCACTAAATCCTACAAAAGCTTCAAAATAAAGCGTCACGCTTCACGCTATAGCACGCCTTACCACGCTTTTTTGCGCTTCATAACACGCTATGCCTTAAGAAGACGCCTTGGCCTGTTTCGTAACGTGGAGGCCACGCCTCGCGCTATGGCGCCGCTATAGCGCCGCTATGGCGCGCTATAGCGCCGCTATGGCGCGCTATTTAAAACCCTGCTTTTTGTAAAACAAAAAATAAAACATGAAATCATGCACACAATATCACACCTTTACCTATCAGATGGAGATGGACTTAACCATTAATTATAAAGTAACAACTATTTCTCACAAAACTGTGAGTGTTTAATTTCAACTTTTTTTAGAACGGTCATTAATGTGATCTTCCAAAGCTATCACAGAAAGACCATTGAGCAATGTTGATTTGCGATTTTTTTTTAGTCTTTTTAGGTTTTTTTAATGGATTTCCACAGGTTTTCTTTGTAGATGAATTTGAACATCGGATTATGTGAACTTTGATGATTAATTTTCGTGATTTTAATGTTCTTGTTTGAGGGTTTCGGTTGAGATTGGAAGAACATGGGCACACTTTATTTTTACCTTTTTACCGATTTGGTCCCCAAAGTATTAATTATTAAATTAGGTATATGTGTATTTTTTGTTTTTTTACACATAGAGTATATAAAGACGAATTTTTAAATTTTTTTGTCAAATAAACAAGTATTTAATTTTTTTGATTAAGTATACTTAAAATAAATAAATAATAATTATAAAAAATATTACCTAATAAGGAAACATTTTTTTTTTTCAAAATACAAAAGTCCCCACTTTGGGTTTTGCTTTATTGTTTGAGGGTTTCTGTTAAAAGCTTGTTTTCTTTTGAGTTTAGAAAAACATGGGCACACATTATTTTTACCTTTTTACCGATTTGTTCCTCAAAGTATTAATTATTAAATTTTAGGTATATGTGTATTTTTTGTTTTTTTACACATAGAGTATATAAAAACAAATTTCTAAAAAATTTTGTCAAATAAGGAAGTATTTAACCCTTTTGATTAAGTATACTTAAAATAAATAAATAATAATTAAAAAAATATTACCTAATAAAGAAACATTTTTTTTTTCTGAATTACAAAAGTCCCCACTATTGGTTTTGCTTTATTATATAAAAGATTCTAAAAATGTAATGTCATTTGCTAAAACAACAACATTGATGAAACGAAAAGTGTACCGCTTTTAGGGAGTCATTTAAGCCCAAAGTCGAGATTATTTGATCAAATATTGCCCTAAATCGTTCCTTTTGTCATTTTAGGTACTTTTGAGGAGAAATCTGGAAAAGAAAGCATTTTGGACGTTTTTGGAGCAAAAAAGTGAAGAAAATGACAAAGTCCCAAATTCATGCTGAAAATAGTACCTGACGGCGTTAGGATTTGCTTATGATGCCATCACCCTTTGACAAAAGAAGTGGATAATCAAGTTACACGTGACGCGCCAGAGAGTTTTTGGAGGAATTACACGTGACGGCGTCACCAAGGCCATCAAGAGCAAAATGCATGTGACGGCCAAGATCAAGTTTACACATGACAGCGTCAGAATTGGATCTAGACAATATGATGATATTTATGGCGGCGAGTTGACGGCGTCAGAAACTACTCTTGACGCCGTCATACTCAATTCTCTATATATAGTTTTTGATTTTTCATTCATTAGTATGCAACTTTGAGAGGAGAAACCCTAGATGAATTTTACCTTATTTTTAAGGGTTTTAAATCCTTGTTTCATCATGCTTAATTGAAGATAAGTTTTCCAATAATCATTCAATATGTCTATGTGTTTTTTGATTCTATCTTATGCTTGTCTTCTCTTTAACATGCTAGGCTAGGTTTTCTTTGTGTTTGCTTAGATGTAATGAAACTTAGATATTGATTATTGGTTGGTTGTTTGTTTATAATTGTTGTGGATGAATGATTTCGATGTTAGGCTTAAGAAAACTGGCAGACTTCCAATTGGTAATTTGCTTGAACGTCTTAAGAAACATGATTGGATGTGTACTATGATAAATTGGTTATATTAAATGCATCGGTAACGACTAATGAGGCCATGTTAGGAGCTAGTAGTCGGCTCGACATAGGAAGAGGTAGAAGCTTATAGAGTTAGGGAAGATCGTACACGGCCCTACGAATGGTATTAAGGAATATAACCCGTCATCCATGCAATTGTAATAAACTAATCAACCGGTAAAAGATAGCAAGGGAGTAGTGAAATCTAAGTAAACACATTTTCTCTTATTATTGTTTTCGCCAAATTTACTTTAGTATCATTTTATTTTATTTTGTTTGCATTCGTAGTCATTTGGGTTGGTTGACTAGCAACTAATTCCGCCCAATCTTCCAAAATCCGAGATGTTTACCTTCTTTCCATAAAATACAAAAATACAAAAAGAATCATCCTTCACCTCTAGACCTAGTTTAATCGAGTTTTAAACCTAGCAAACACTATTCTTTGATTTGAACGATCAATCCCCCGGTACTTGCCACTATACTATACTACAACGGTCAGGTACACTGCCTGGTGGGGATTGCAAGCTTCTCAAGATCCCTTGAGAGGTAAAACCTTTTGCAAGGTTGCAAAACCACACATCAAGTTATTAGAGCCGCAGCCCGGGGAATAGTTATTGTCTAGGTTGAAATTTCTTTTTATTAGGTCTACTTGCTAGATTCCTTTCTAGTAAGATTTTTATTTTTATTTTTATAGGTCTTCTTTACTCTATCTTTTTCTTCGTGCCTTTGTTCGTATCCATTTCCATCCGCAATCATAAAAGTTGGTAATCTCTTAGACCCAATCAACCCACCACAACAAAACCATCCACAAAACCCACCACAACCAAACCAACCTCCTAGACCCCGAACTTTAGGAGAGTACTCCCGTCCTAGCCATCAAGGCTATCGAAACACCATTGAGCTGACTCAAGGAGCCAACGTGTCTCCCTTGCGATCTGACACCATCTGGTTGGTGCAAAGCGGATGTGCATTCCATGGACTTCGTTCCGAAGATCCTAATCAACATCTCAAGGATTTTCTCAAAATCGTAGATTCCATAGACCTTGATGTTGAAACTCGAGAGACGACCCGATTGCGTCTCTTCCAATTCTCTCTACGTGACCATGCTAGTCAATGTCTTGAGCATTTACCCGCGGGATCCATCACCTCTTGGGATGATCTCATCACTCGTTTCCTTGCTCAATTTTTCCCACTAGGGAGAACTACCAAGCTAAGAAATGACATCTTGATGTTCCGACAACGTCAAGGTGAAACTCTTTATGAAGCATGGACTCATTTCAAGGACTTACTCCAAAAAGTCTCTCATCACAGCATAGATCTTTGGCTCCAAGTCTAAATTTTCTATGACCATATCGATCTCTCCACGAGGCTAACTATTGACCAAGTGACCGGTGGCAAGCTACGTGATCTAAGTTCGGAAGAATCATGGGAACTCATAGAAGATCTTGCTCTCTATGACAACGAAAGTTGGAATGATCCCCATGATTTGAACAAAATAGTCAAGGCAATATCTTTGCCTTCGAACAATTCAAACACTCTCGACCGTAGGATCATGGAACTTGAAGACCAAGTCAAGTTTCTTATGAAATCCTACGAAGCTCCTAAACCTTCAAGCCAAGTGAACAAAATCACTTCTTCATGTGAATTATGTAGTGGCCCCCATGACACTCATAATTGCATGGAACTTCCCAAACGTGCTTTTAAGGAATTTGCATCCTCACGTGCTGATAAAGCGGAGGATAGGTGGCCCACCACTAATAGAGGGCCTCGAAATTTTGGCAAGGCCTACGAAGCATGGAAGGATAAGCCAAATTTCAGAGGGTACCAGACTCGGAGCATATCCTTCAATGATTCTTCCCCACTCACATGGTCCGAGCATTATCCACTACAGAACACCCCTAAGCAAACCTATAAAAAAGCATTGCGAAAGTTCATTCCCTCTCAAGAATTACAGCTTTCCACGCTCGAGACTTGGTTCAGACAACAGCAAGCCGATATGAATAACAAGGTTAGCAACCTGTTGAACGCTATCAATGAGCGCATTGCTAGTAAATCGACTCAGGCTGAAGAGGTCAAATCCGTCACCATCATTAACTCCTCGGGACCATGTTAACTCCTCGGGACCTATCCAGTTCGTGAACACCATTACCACAATACTTGCTCCTACACCCGATCTGAGCCATCAACCAACTAGGGATGAGGGTCATGAAGTTGAAGGTGAGGCCCCCAAGAATGACCACGATGTGGCTGAGAGCCCTGTTGACTTACCCGAGGACTCCATCACACAAGGGTCGATCGAGTGGAAGGAGTCGAAAGAAGAATCCGAGGGGCCTATGGAAAATCGGGGAATGTTGGATAAATCTGTTATGGAGAAACTCGAGAGAGACATGGTAAGGATTTCTATAGGGTGTAGAAATAGGATTGAGGAAGGCGACTCTAAAGTTTTTAAGATTTCTTGCACCACTAAGAAAAAGCTTATAACCGATACGTACATAGATCCTGACCTCCCTGTAAATGTGATCCCTCTCTCCCTTTACAACGCAGCTTTCCCTGAACAAATTACGTGTAAAGGACTCGATAACGTCAGGATAATAAAAAGGTTTGCAGTTATGATTGGAGGATTCAACTATAACATTGATTTAACTGCGATCGATGACATAGACTCGTTCATTAATCCAACATTAACTAACCTCATCCTCGGAAAACCAATTGTAAAAGAAACTGGAGTGACCCTAGATGAGAGCGATGGTAGTGCAATATTCACCGATGGTGTTAGGAAAGTAATTTTTCATAAGGGTAATGAGGAAGTGTATGAATACCGACCATCATTGGATTGTAATACAAATGGATTACAGGGTGGAAGTGATGAGGCGAAAAATGAACCACTTTTAGGGGGTCATTTAAGCCCAGAATTGAATTTATTTGATCAAATATTGCCCTAAATTGTTCCTTTTGTGATTTTAGGTACTTTGGGAGTGAATTCTGGAAAAGGAAGCAATTCGGACGTTTTTGGAGCATAAAAGTGAAGAAAACGGCAAAGACTTAATTTTCCATGCTGAGAACAGTGCCTGACGGCGTCAAGAGGAAGATCCTGACGGCGTCAAGAGTAAAAACCATGACGACCCAGTGAAAACCTGACGGCGTCACAACAAGGGCGTCAAGACTATTTTTGGTGACGGCCTGCATAAGGAGAATACATGATGGCGTCAGACCCAGATCTAGGCAGTCCGAGAAACTATTTGGCGGCGAGATGACGGCGTCAGACTTTTGTTCTTGACGCCGTCACCCATCAAAATCTATATATAGTTTTCTATTTTTCATTCATAAAAAGAGGAACTTATGTGGAGAAAACTAGGGCCGAACTTTGTAAACCCTAGGTCATATTTTACAGTGTTTTCAAGGGTTTTCACCCCTTGAATCCTTTCATGTTCAGTTGAGATAAGTCTTCTCTTAATTCAATCAATATGTCTATGTGTTGTTTGAATTTATCTTATGCTTGTCTTGATTTTAACATGCTAGGCTAGATATATCTTGTGTTTGTTTAGATCTAATGAAACCTAGATGTTAATTATGTGTTGATTACTTGTTTATGGTTGTATTGGATTAATGATTTCAATGTTAGGCTTAAGAAAACTGGCAGATCTCCATTGTGTAACATGCTTGAACGTCTTAGGAAACATGAACCGATGTGTACTAGGTTTTATTGGTTGTATTTAATGCATGAGCAAATTCTAGTGATCCCATGTTAGGAGCTTCTTAGCCGGCTCGACATAGGAGTGAAGTAGGCGCTCATAGGATTGGGGAAGTAAGTACGCCACCCTACGAATGGTATTAAGGAATACAATCCGTCATCCACGCAACTATAATAAGTAATTAACATGTAAAAGATATCTAGGGAGTAGTGAAATCTAAGTAAACACAATTCTCCCATATATTGCTCACAACTTTAGTATAATTTAGTTTTGTTTTCATTTCTAGTATTTTATTTTGATTGCATCTTTAGTATTGGGTTAGTTGATTAGCAACTAATTCCGCCCAACTCCTTCAAACCCGAGATTTTTAATTGCTTTCATAAAAGTTTAAAAATACAAAAAGAATCATCCCTCATCTCTAGACCTAGTCTTTAGGTTTTCTAATCCTAGCGACACTATTCCTAGCTGAACGATCAATCCCCCGGTACTTGTCATTATACTATACTACATCGATCAGGTACACTGCCTGGTGGGGGTTGTAAGCTTCTCGAGATCCCTAGAGAGGTAAAACCTGGTGCGATCTCCACGTATCAAGTTTTTGGCGCCGCAGCCTGGGGAATAGTTATTGTCTAGGTTAGAATCTCTTTTTATTAGGTCTACTTGCTAGATTCCTTTCTAGTAAGATTTTATTTTTATTTTTAGGTTCTCTTTAGTCTATCTTATTTCTTTGTTTCCTTTGTTCGTAAACTATCTCGATGGATAACAATAACATTGATCGTTTGATTCCTGTTATTCGTGTTTTTCGTCGCAGGATTTTCTAAATGCCCGCCCCAATCCCTTTAGGGGAAAATGGGAACCCACCTAACCTATCGCCTAACCACCACTTTGACAATAATTCTGAAATGGAGGAGTCTGACCACGATAATGACCATAGGGCTAGTCCTTTTTACTATTCAGACTCCGATGAGGATCTAGGTGATGGTGATGTGATTAATGAGGATAGGATGGAAGAGGAAGTGAACCCTCTTAGGTATGCCGACCCTAGAACAAGGATTGAGAGTGCTAGCTCATTCAATATACAATTTCCTTGTAAGATTGGATTTAGGAGCTTTGATGCCTACCTTAACTCATCTCTCCCAATGAACATAATCTCGCGTAGTGAATATAATAAAATCATGGTAGATGAGTTAGAATACAAAGGAGATAATGTTATTGCTAGGGCAATGTCATTGCATGTGTTTGTAGGAAGCTTCGTTTATCTTGTTGAGTTCATGGTTATGGAGAATCTAGGAGAATTTATCGAAAGTAAGTTAACCCAAGTTGTGTTTGGAAAACCTTTCAAAAGGTTGACCAACCTTGATGAAAAACTTATGTAAGGGTTAATTACATTCTCGGATGGGGATGAAGATTTTGTTTACCAAATGCCCCGTGCCTAGGTTCAAGGATTTTTCCATGGAGAAGTGTAGTAGGTATCCGCCCATAGAAATGCTAAGTGAGAATGATAAGAGAAAAGGGCTTAAATGTACTCATGAAAAGAATAAAAGATATTATCGCGGGTGTTAGAGTTAGGAGATGATTATAAGAAAGATGAGGCGACTATTAGATGGCTCACGCTTGGTTATGTGAGCATAAGCGATACACGGTAACCCATGACCTTGAGTCTAGCTACAAGAGTCGTAAATAAAGAAAAGCGCTTCTTGGGAGGCAACCCATGCTTTATGTGATTTTTATTTTTGTTTGTTTGTTATTTGCTTCCATATGCATGCTTTATTTTTATTGTTGGTAGATCATGTTTCAAAACTAAAATAGTGAAAATACTTTATTATGTTGTTTGGTCTAGTCTTAACTTCATCCAAAGGTATTTTTGCAAAAGATAAGTGTTGGGAATTATACTAACAGTTACCACGGCTAAGTGAAGATGTTACAACTGCAGAAGAGTGTGCTTGCAGTGGAAACTCATTACCACTGCAAGAACATATATTACCACTGCTTATTAGATAACTGTTAGGAAACACGTTTAGATAAATATAGAATAGATCTTGTGTATATCTTATTCTATTAACATTATACTTATCCTGTAGAAGAGGACTCCTTGTGCTATAAAAGGAGATCCTAGGTTAAAGGTTAGCATATAACACATATATACGTTTCTAGAGCTTCAAGGTGTAATCCTAGTGATATCAAGATCACTCGTATTATTATCATTAATAATATTGGAGCTAATAGTTTGTTTACATACATTGTTCTTATTCATAAACAACTGTCTTACTCACAATCAACCTTCTAAGTGTTACTAAGTAGATTCCGCATACTTAGTGATATAATTCAAAGTATCAATCTAACACAAAGTTCAAGGTGTTTAGATCCATCAAGTGGTATCAGAGCCAGGCTTTGATACTTTGATTTAGAAGACTCAAGATCACTCAGAAGAATCTATGGAGACAGAAACCAGTAACTCAAACATTGCTGCTAAGCTTCCAAAGCTTAAGTTGAATGACTTTGAGATGTGGAGGCTAATGATAGAACAATTCTTTATGGTCCAAGACTACACACTCTGGGAGATCATCATGGTTGGAAATTCTTTCAAACCAAGTTCTACTTCAGAGATGATTGGTGGCAAGGAAGTAACTAAGGTCAACACTGGACCTGTTACTAATGATGAAAGACTTCAGTTGAAGAATGATCTCAAGGCAAGAGGTTTGTTGCTGATGACACTTCCCAGAGACCAAGTTCTAGCATTCAGCAAGTACAAGACTGCAAAGACTCTCTTTGATGAGATCTGTGAAGTTTTTGGTGGTAATGATTCCACCAAGAAGACTCAAAAGACCTTGCTGAAGCAGACTTATGAAAACTTTGGTTCATCAAGTAATGAATCTCTTGATAGCATCTTTACAAGGCTACAAAAGATTGTTACTCAACTCACTGTTTTTGGAATTGAGGTGGAAAGGGAAGACCTCAATCTAAAGTTCTTAAGAAGCTTACCCTCTGAGTTTGGAACCAATGTTGCTGTGTGGGAAGATAAGCCAGAGTTGGAGACCATGAAACTAAATGACTTGTACAATAACTTCAAGGTTATTGAACAAAGATTGAAGAAAGCTGGCAAAATAAGCTCAAGTTCACGAAGTGTAGCACTCATATCATCATCTCTTGATGATAGTTCAGATGAAGAAAGTGATAGTGATGATGACAGTGCTAACATTGTTGTTTCCACTGGTAGTGGAAGTGTTTCCACTGGTAGCTCAAAGAGACAGATTGCATAGCTTAGTGATACTACTTTTTATGCCTTTATATCAAGTCAAGTGGGTGGTTCAATCCTCAATCATGAGGATCTGGATCAAATTGATGAAGATGATATGGAGGAGATGGACATTAAATGGCAAGTGGCATTACTAAGCTTAAGGACAAAGAAGTTTTGGAAGAAGACTGGAAGAAAGATCAACATACGTGGCAATGAAACAGTAGGTTTTGACAAAAAGAAGGTGGAGTGCTACAATTGTCATAAGAAGGGGCACTTTGCCAGAGAGTGTAGGAAGCCAAGGAAGTCTGACAACAGGTCAACTTGGTACAAGCAGGACAAGAAAAAGGAACCTACTACTGATGAGCCAAAGGGGCTATTGGCCATTGATGGAGTGAGCTTTGATTGGAGCTTTATGACTAAGGAAGAGGAAGATGATTCAGAGTCTGCAATGGTTGCTACAAAGCTTGCACTAATGGCTTTTTCTGACTCTGAGGTACAAATTGATAATGCTTGTTCTAAATCTTGTAAGGCCTTAAAAGAGTATGAGAAACTTAAAGCACAATTTAATGAGCAACACATAGAGTTAACTCATACTAATTATAACTTAGCAAATCATAAAAGAGGCCTAGGAGTTTTAGAAACTCAATTAGAGCATTATAGGGCAAATGAATCTAAGTTCAATGATGATATTGCAGTATTAAGAAGAGACTTAGATTATCAGGTTGCTGTTAATAAGGTTCTTAGAGAAGAACTAGAAAAGGTTAAAGTGGCTAGTGAGAATATAATGATAACTAAGCAAACACTGGATCATCAATCCAAGTGTATTGATAAAATTTGGGAAGCCGAAATTGTGAGCAAAGCCAAATCAGGACTTGGATACAAAACAGTTCCACCACCTCTAAGAGGTGTTCCATCACCTCCTGGCATTGATTTAGCTCACACAGGTTTAGAAGAATTTCAGGAACCACCTATGACCTATGGACCAAAGTTTGTTAAACCAGTTGAAATTGAAAAGTTTTAGGTTGAGGTTGATGTATTTGATAGTGCTAGTGACTCATCTCTTAAAGATGATAATTTGAAAGTTGAGTCTAAGCCTAGTGTTCCTGAGGATGTTAAAGTGGAGATTAAAAGAAGTATTCCTGATGTAGTCAAAGAGAAGCCTAGGTCACAACCTAATTTCACTAGGCCCACTACTAGATATGCAGAGATGTGTAGAAGTAGGTCACCAACTCCTAGGGGTAATATGAGGAGTTGGAATCATGTTAAATCTAGGCAATTTGGTAGTGACTTTGTGTTCAATAACAAACCCTGTCATATATGTGGTAGCTTTGACCATTTGGCTTATAGCTGTACCTACCACTTGGGAAGAAGGGAAGTGTTTGGGAATACTTGGGTGAATGGACACAATGTTAATAACTTAACTCACCCAAATCCACTTAGCAAGATGATTCCCATGTCTGTTTTGCTTCATTCTGGCATTAAACCAATTTCCACTGCTAGACCAGCAGTTGCCACTGCCAGAAATAAAAACAGAGTTTACCCTAAGCCCCCTGTTACTACTTTTTTTAAATCTACTCAAACAGGGAAAAAGACCAATTTTGAAAAGAGAGTTAACAATAATCAGAAGTGGGTACCTAAAATTTCTAAGCCAGCAGTTTCCACTGCTAAGCCAGCAGTTACCACTGCAAGGCCAAAGGTTACCACTGATAGGTCTGTTAACAAGAAAAGGGTAAATATGGGAAATGTTGTTAAGGCCTCAGCTCGTTGGGAATGGAAACCAAAAGGAACCATCACCTTAGACCATCCCAATGGTGTATCAATGACCTTTGATAGATTTAATTATATTGATACACGAGGCAGATCCAAGTCATTTGTGGCTTGGGTCCCCAAAAGGAACTAATTCCTTTATTTTGTGTGCAGGGACATTCAAAGACTACAAATGATCAAGGATACTCAGACAGTGGATGTTCCAGGCACATGACTGGCAATAAGTCCTATCTTTCAGACTTTCAACCTTATGATGGACAATTTGTCAGCTTTGGAGGAGGAATTGGTGGCAAAGTTTCTGGCAAAGGAACAATCAAAGCTGGAAACATTGATTTTGAAGATGTGCAGTATGTGAAAGAACTCAAGTACAACCTCTTTACTGTGTCACAGATGTGTGACAAAAAGCATAGAGTTCTATTCACAGAAGATGAATGCTATATCTTATCTAAGGATTATAAGCTTCCAGATGAAAGTGACATTTTGCTTAAAATCCCTAGAAAAGGAAATTTGTATAGCATTGATATGCAGAACATAGTGGCTAATAATGATGTTACTTGCTTGCTTGCTAAAGCCACTTTGAATGAATCAATGCTTTGGCATAGAAGACTTGGTCATGTTAACTTCAAGACCATCAACAAGATTGTGAAAGATGGACTTGTCAGAGGTTTACCAGAGAAAAGATTTGAAAATGACCAAACTTGTGTTGCCTGTCTCAAAGGAAAGCAATACAGAGCTTCATGCAAGACCAAGGCATTCAATTCAATCAATCATCCACTCTTTATGCTGCATATGGACTTGTTTGGTCCTACCTCTGTGAGCAGCATCAATTTGAAGAAGTATTGTCTAGTTGTGACTGATGATTTCAGTAGATTCACATGGGTTTTCTTTTTGAGTACCAAGGATGAAACCACAGGCATCCTTAAGACATTCATCACTCAAGTTGAAAATCAATTTGAAAAGAAAATCAAGATCATTAGGTGTGACAATGGGACAGAGTTCAAGAATAAAGTTATGGATGATTTCTGCAGAGACAAAGGTATTAAAAGAGAATTTAGTGTTGCAAGAACTCCTCAACAAAATGGAGTTGCAGAAAGAAGAAATAGAACACTAATTGAGGCTGCTAGAACTATGTTAGCTGATTCCAAGCTTCCAGTGACTTTTTGGGCTGAAGCAGTTAACACTGCATGTTACATTCAGAACAGGGTTTTAGTGGTCAAAACAAAGAACAAGACACCTTATGAGTTGTTCAGAGGAAGACATCCTACTTTGGAGTTTATGAGGCCTTTTGGGTGTCATGTTACTATTCTCAATACCATTGATCATCTGGGTAAATTTGAAGAAAAGTCAGATGAAGGCTTCTTTGTTGGATACTCTATGGTTAGCAAGGCTTTTAGAGTCTATAATTTAAGAACAAAGAAGATTGAAGAGAACTTGCATGTTCAATTTCTTGAAAATAAAGCAAACATGGCAGGTTCAGGACCAGATTGGCTATTTGATCTTGAAACATTATCAAATACAATGAATTATGTTCCTCTCACTTCAAGTACTGGAGACAAAGATCTTGAAGATTCAGAAGAATTCATTGATGAAGATGAAGCTTGCAAAGATGATGAAGATCAAATTGTTATGCCACTTTGGGACTTTGTTGATAATTCTGAAAAACCAAGTGATGCAGATGGTGTGAATAAAGAAATTCCTACTAGCAGTGGTAACTCAATTCCCACTGCTACACCAGAAGTTTCCACTGTAAGCCCAAATGTGGAACATACTTCTCAGGAATCACCAAGTGATGATGTAGAGATCTCAAACATGCCTACAACATATGATATTCCTAGCACATCATAGTCTACAATTCATAAAGTGCATCCACTTGATAATGTTATTGGTGAACTTCAATCAGGTGTGAAGACTAGAAGACAGACAAAGAAGGATGATATTCATGGGTTCATATGTGAAGTGTATGAGTCCAAGAAACATAGTAAGAAGAATGAGTGTTTGTTTTTCTGTTTTCTCTCACAGGTGGAGCCTAAGAATGTGTATATGGCTCTAGGAGAATCTAGCTGGGTTGAAGCTATGCAAGATGAGTTGCTGCAGTTTAAGCTTCAAAAGGTTTGGGTTCTTTGTGACTTGCCTGATGGTATGAAGGTCATTGGTACTAAATGGGTTTTCAGAAACAAGAAAGATGAAAGAGGTATTGTAATCAGGAATAAAGCTAGATTGGTTGCTCAAGGATACACTCAAGAGGAGGGTATTGATTATGAAGAAGTGTTTGCTCCTGTTGCAAGGATTGACGCTACTAGATTTTTCTTAGCCTATGCATCATTTATGGGCTTTACAGTCTATCAAATGGATGTTAAGAGTGCCTTTTTGTATGGAACTATTGATGAGGAGGTATATGTCTCTCAACCTCCAGGCTTTGAAGATCCTCAACACCCAAATAAAGTTTAAAAAGTGGTTAAGGCTCTTTATGGCTTACATCAGGCTCTAAGGAAGTGGTATGAAACCTTAGCAAATTATTTGTTGAATAATGGGTTTCATAGAGGCAAGATTGATCAAACTTTGTTCATCAAGAAAGACAAGGGTGATATTCTACTTGTGCAAGTATATGTTGATGATACTATCTTTGGATCTACTAAACAAGAGATGTGCAAAGAGTTTGAGAAGCTGATGAAAGATGAATTTCAAATGAGTTCTATGGGAGAACTTACATTCTTTTTGGGGCTGCAAGTACAACAGAGTAAGGAAGGCATATTTATCAGCCAAGACAAATATGTGGCTGAGATTATTAAGAAGTTCAAGTTTACTGATGCAAAATCTTCAAATACCCCTGCTGACAAGACCACTCACTTATTGTTAAAGAATGCTAGTGGTGCTAATGTTGATGTTCACACTTACAGATCTATGATTGGTTCTTTGATGTATCTTACTTCATCAATGCCAGACATTATGTTTGCAGTTTGTGCTTGTGCAAGATTTCAAGTAACTCCAAAGACGTCACATATGACAGCAGTGGAAAAGATTTTTAGGTACTTGAAGACTTATCCTAATCTAGGATTATGGTATCCAAGAGAGTCTCCTATGGAATTGATCACATACTCAGATAGTGACTATGCTGGTGCAAGTTTGGATAGAAGATCAACCACTGGAGGATGTCAATTTCTTGGATGTAGATTGGTGTCATGGCAGTGCAAGAAGCAAACTATGGTTGCTACTTCAACCACTGAAGCAGAATATGTTGCAGCTGCTAGTTGTTATGCTCAGAGCCTTTGGCTTCAGAATCAATTATTGGATTATGGGTACAATTTCATGAACACTATTATCTATATAGACAATAGTAGTACCATATGCATTATTAAAAATCCTGTGCAACACACTAAAACTAAACATATTAAAATTAGACATTACTTTATTAGAGATTGTTTTGAGAAAAAGCATATTAATGCTGTCAAAATTCACACTGATGACAATTATGCTGATTTATTAACAAAAGGGTTTGATGTGGGTAGGTTTCAATACTTGGTAACAGGTATTGGAATGCTCAATCCATAAATTTTTGATGTCTAAATACTTTTCAGTGTTGCAGGATACTTTTTAGGTACTAATATTGTTTGTATTGTATGTATGGTTTTCTACTAACTTGTATGCAGAATTATCAAGTGCACAGTGGTAATTAACATACAACAGTGGAAAGATTGGTGATAATAGCAAAAACAAAAGAGTACTTTTATTGATACTAAGGAGAGTACATCACAACCATCATGAAAACTTTGTCACCAAAACATAAAACCATTACATCAGACATGAACCTACAACCTAACACCTACTCCATAGGTTTCTTTCCTTTTCCCTCATACTGATGCTTGCCCTTGGAAATTTTCTTTCTCTTGTCATCAAAAGAGAGTTGTTTCCTTGGACAAGCAAGTCCTAGAACTTGCTTGGGAGGTCTTGGTGCTTGATTAGGCTTTTCAACAGCTGGCCACTTCATGTTGTTTATTGCAGTTGTCAATGCTGTGGTGAGGGCCTTTGGGAGCTCTTTGGAAAGATCAAAGGTTGGATCATTATCATCATCAGATGAAGAGCTTGAATAAAACTCTAGAGATGGAGCAGGATCAGCTGATATCTTCTTATTGGTCTTAATGCTTGAAGATGTAGCAGTTGCAGCACTTGGTGGAAAATATCCACTCCATCCAGCAGAAAGTTCTTCATAGTCTGAGTAGTAACTGATTTCCTCATCTAAAGAGTCATCAGAAGAGATGTAGATTATTGGAAACCAACTCATGATGATGTATAGGGTTTGTGTTATTTAAGAAGATTGTTGATGAAAGATAAAAGATGTTGAGCCCCCTTTTATATGCAAAGTCAAGGTTGAATTCTAATTAATGAAGGATATTTACTCCTACTTGTTTTGGTAGGTTGGAGGAGTAAATTTGGTTATTATCGGGTTGACTTTTAGAAGATATTTTTGAATAGTAACTTGGTTAAAAAGTTACTTTAGGTTAATCTTTATGGGTTAAGTTGAGAGTTACTTTGTGTTGCAGAATAAAACCCATATCATTGGAGTTATAAGGCGTGTATCATAGACACACAACAAATGGTTATTGATTCACCATGTCTAATCCACATAAGAATCAACTAGTCCAGAGCAAACGGCTACTGGTAAAGACTTATCAAATCCGTTTATGGTTGATAGTTTACCAAAAACTAGGTTATCAACTCACCATACATCCATGTGATCAAGAGTTGGCTAGTCCATAAGCAAACAGCTCATGGTAAAGACATATCAAATCCGTTGATAGCTGGTAGTTTACTAAAAACTATGATAAGAGCAGCAAATTTTCATGTTTTATTCACCACTGCTCTTTGATATTTTTGTGAAAATTTTACCACTGCTAGTTCATTAGTTACCACTGCAAGAGTAATTTTTCCACTGATGAACTAGCCGTTACAACTGTTGTGTCAGTAATCCAATTTTTACTAGCCGTTGTAAAAATAAATGTCATTCCTTATTAATAGGGTAAAATCTTTTGTGAATTATTGATCGGCTCTAAACGGTCAACCTAAATTGACCAGGTGATGGTCAACAAGGTCAAACTACCTAAAACCAATGCTCCGCGGAAGTATAGTGTTTCCCCGGGTCGTTATGTCCCGACGAGGTGTGGATTGTAATAAAAAACGGGTTTGTGATCGGGTGAATTTGGACAGGAAGGGGTTGTGAATGATTACACTGCGAAATGAGGAATGAAAATAACTTAGAAATATTATATTAACATTTACTGATGAACAAATATACTAAAAACGTAAGCTAAGTCTAAAAACGCGTTCGTTTGATTTAAAGTTACGTAGACGTACGAAATAAAACGCGAGTTTTGGAGAAATAAAATACCTACGGACGTGAAAATTACATTTTTACAATCCTAATGATAAAGGAAAATTTTTAGAAAAAGAAAAATAATTTTTACACTATTTAATTAATTACTATTTAATTACTAATTAATAATATTTAAATTACACTAATTATGAAATTAAGCTAGAAAAATGAAAATTTAATTCTAAAAATTTTAAAATAATATAAAAGTAATTTTAAAACTAAAAATATATTTTTCCTACTTTTTCTATTTATTATTAATTAACTACTATTTATTAATTACTTTAAACTAACTAAAATTAAGAAAAATAGAAAAATGAATAGTGAAAATTATGAAAAATTTCCTAAAATTATTTGATGATATATAAAACCTAGGAAAAATATAAAAAGGTACTATTGTTAAATAAAAATTAATAAACCTAATTAATTATCTAATATTACTTAATTATTAATAAACTAATATTAATTATAATAAATGCTAAATAAAAAGGGAAAAATCTGGAAAAAATCCTACAATTACTTTAATATACTAGGAATTTAATAAAAATATAAAAACATATAAGTACTTGACAAAAAATTAAAAAGAAAAATTAAAAAGTTAAATTTTGTTAAATAGAAACTATCACTAAAAATTAAATTTGGTTTTTTTTGGATTTTTCTTTTTTCAAAACTATTTAACTACTGATAATAACTAACTTTTATGAAGATACATTTGGTGGAAATCAAAAATAAGCCCAATGCACTTGATTAAGCTCAACAGTTGACTTTTTTGGTCAAACAAGCTTATGAAAGCTTAGCATAAACTGCTAGGTGAGAACTAAGGGTGAACTAAAATGTAAACAAGTAAAATATACTTAAAAGAAACTGAGACAACAAGCATGAGCATACTGATAAGCTAGAAAGTTTAAATAAGCAAGTTCACATTTATTGAGAACCAAACAGTCCATTTAGGCACTTTGCAGGCCAAATTTAGCTTATACAATAAGCTATGGAGTCCAAAACAAGCCTTGATCCAAAGAGTTGGGTCACTAGGCTTCCCAGAAATCCCAAAGACTCAGGCTTATTACCACAAACAAGCTCCACAAAAGCTTGTGAAATATGGCAGATGAAACACTCCCCTGGTCAGCAGGCCTTAAGGGGGTCAAATGCAGCCCTTGGTGGGGCCCACTGGGGTAACCAAGGGTACAAAATGGACTTGGAACTCAAAAGCTAGCTAGGAAAGCTTTCTAACAAGCCAAGAAGTAGCTTGTTGGGTTCACTACAAGGCTTGGAATTAGCTGTTGAAGAAGGGTACAAGGACTGATCCAATAGCAGACATGTGTGAAACTAGCAGGGCAGCTGTTGGGTATGCAAGCTAATCACAAGTCACCTATAAGCTCAACCTGGCACCAACAAGCCCTAATCTACTCAGAACAAATAAGGATAAGCTAAGCAGTAAGGAGAAGCTAAGATGAAAGAGTATTACTGGCTTGTTCAAGCCAGCCTAACTGATCCACACAACTAACATACACCATGATAAGCTATCCCACATAAACCAAGGAGCCCAAAGCAAACACAGATTTGACAACTTCCATAAATATCAACAATGTTACAAGATTAATGAGTTTCAACAAAGAAAGAAGGTCTACAAGCTCAGCTATTCTGTGAACTAGTAACAGCAACAGCAAGAAAAAGGGGAATTTAATCTAAAAATTAAGTTACCTAATAAGCTCTAGGGGAGAAACAAAAGACACCAATCTATAAAAAACTTATGGGAGATTCTAAAACATCTGGGATCACAACCAAAGACCCAAAGTTGCCCAACTTATGGTCAATTGGAAACTGGGTCAAATTAAGAATACTTGGTGCAGGGGAACACTAGGCTAACCAGTCCACTTCAAGGCCTAGAAAAGTGCTTCTAAAAAATTCTAATAATTGAAATGAAAATACTGTGATGGTTACAACCTGGGAGACTACCAATCCTCAAAATTTCATGCCCTATCTCCTAACTATGAATAAATTACATCCAAAAGTAAACTGCTCCACAACAACACCTATGCATTTTGACCTTTTTTTATATTACACTACTCAGTTGACCCAATCCAACTTCAACAGCCTAAATCTATCTATAGGTGTATAATCAACAAAATTGACCATTAATTACACAGACACAATCACAGATGTGATCATTTGATCACAACAGCTTAATCAGTTTACAAGCTAAACAGCATTGAAAGGATTTCTTAACTAATTTTGACTTTCGCTGAATGAGATACCAATATCACACTTCATCTGGCCTATCCTATCCTAGTTTGGTCTAATCATGCAGAAACTAAGGGAAAACAACAACAAGAGTTCTCAAAATAAGATCAACCAAACACACCTTTACAAGGTATCTGTTTGAGTTTATCAAATGGAGATGCTGAATTTGAACTAAAACTTGAAGGTAAATGCCTTAAATAAGCTGAATAAAGATTAAATAAGCACAATACAACTAGGAATAAGCAGTTAAAGAAGCTGAAAAGCAATGAGCAATGTGAAGTCACTATGGCACAGTTAATGAACAATTTTGCAAACTACTCAACTATACCTACCACTAAGCAACCATAAATAACATATAAGCATAAATAAGCTAGAAATAACAGAAGGAAAGCACTTGATAAGCAGAAATAAGCAGTTTGAAAAGAAGCATAAGTGAGCAAGATACACAGGTACAAATAAACAAAGCTTGAAGGATTTTTTTTTTTTATTTGAAAAAGAAAAGATTACAACTGAGTTTTTAAGAGCTCAACTTAGATTAAAGCTAATTCTACATTATTTTAACTACCATTACTACTAAAAATCCTAATGCCTTCACAAGGCTACAATACATTCTCTTTTATACTAAGAAATTAAGGTTGCTTCCTTCTTGTCTTGTTCCCTGAGGTCTCTGAGACATGTCACAGCCATTGATCAATCTTGGTGAGATCTCAGCCATTGGTATCATTTCTTGGCAGGAAAAAGTGAAATTGCAAGTTGGGGCAGTGATAACTTGGCAGGGGTAGGTTGGATTGTTGTGGTGGAAAGGTAGTGGAGTAGGGGTGGCGTGTGGCAGAGGAGGGGGGTGATGGTGATGTTTTCTTTTGTAGGTTTGTAGCAGGGGTAGGAGTCACGGGGGAGGGAAAGGGATTAGGGTTTGACTGGTGTTGACCTGGGTGGGATTATTAAACCAGGGAGTGAGTGGGCTGGTAGGGATTGGGCCAAGGTATAGGTTGTTATGGATCAGGCTTAGTTTTGGGGTTTAGGATTGGATTGGTTTGTTTGTTTTGTTTGTTTAATAAATACAACCATAAGGACCAATCATGTAATTATGCTAAAATTGAAGGGCCAAAATTGCAACTGCTCCAAGGTACAAATAAGGATTGATTCCTGCCAAGTATAAATACTCAAAGGGCCAAAAGTGATATTTGTCATTTTGAAATTCACATGGACCAAAATTGTCATTTTTCAAAAGTCCAGGGACCAAACATGTAATTTCCTCAAAATTTTCATCCAGGGTTTAAAAGTGACAAATGTGAATTTCCAAGGACCAAATTTGACTTTTTCCCCAAAATTGCACTCCCAGGGGCCAAAACTGCCAAAGTCTGAAAGTACAGGGACTAAACTTGTAAATTTCCAAAACTTTTCAGATTTTTCACCAAAGGATTAAATATGACAACTTATGATTTCAAAAGGACCTTTGGTGATTTTTCTTTTAAAATATAAGCTCAGGGACTATTTTTGCCAATTTTTGAAAGTTAGGGGACTAAAACTGCCAATTTTGCAAACTTTGTACGTTTTTCATTTGTTTTTACTCGTTTTGCATCTAAAACATATAAAACACAATTTTGAAATATTTTTAGTATTTTGATGCATTTCTGAGTGTTTTTGTATGTTTTGCAGTTCAGATTTGACCAAAAATGATGAGTGTTTGAGCACTCATCAATCCCCCACACTAAACTATTGCTAGTCCCTAGCAATACTGTTTTGAAAACTTGATGGATTTTAAACTCTTTACCAAAAGCCATCACTTCTGGAGTAGCCAGGTGTGAGATCTGTGGTACACCTGATAACCGTGTGATTTTGAGCAAACCACCAGCTGTCAACGGATTTGATTAGTCTTTACCAAAAGCCGTTTGCTTCTGGACTAGCCAGCTCTTGATGGAATAGTCAACATCTTGGTGAGCTGATTACCAATTATGGATTTTCCACTGCCTTTACCACAAGCCATAATCTTGCGGGCTAACCAACTCATTTGTTTTTGGGGAGTTGAGGAACCATACAATTTTGGGCAAATTGCAAGCCATAAACGGATTTGAGATGTCTTTACCAAGAGCCGTTTGCTCCTGGACTAGCCAATCCCTTTTGTCGCTTAGACATGGTGGACTGATTACCACAAAAATTTTGAAGCACCAGTGAAAAATTTTTGAAATTTTTGAAATTTTGGCTAAAACGGGGGTATTATATAGTAAAATGTGATAAAATTCGCTAGAATAGCGAATACCCCCCCACACTTAGTATGAATATTGTCCTCAATATTCAAAATCCTTGCTATTATGCCGACATTTTGAACGTAAAAGGGCAACATTACAAGCTAAGCGTGGAAAACACCATTTTGTATTTTCACTTCCGTAATCATAGCATGGGGGACTCCCCCACACTTAGGGTGAAAACCCTATAAGCATGCTCTATTTTTGTTTACCGAGTCGCTAGCTTGACTCGACCCCGAATTCATTTGTCCTTGGGGAAGCATGATGTGGAAGAAGGAATCTCAATCGGACTTTCATTCAAGATGTTTGGACAAACATTTGAAGCACGTGAAAGTTCCACACCGATGAGATAAGTATCCGGCTCAAGATAATGATACATGAAAATGCCGGGATCAAATATAGTGTCCTCATTCCCGAAGGAGTGAAGAAGAGAAGAAGTCACCTTATAGGTGAAGAAAAGGAAGAAAATCATGATAAAAATCATGATTTGATCTTCTTCCTCGAGAGGAGGCTCCGTAGCCTGAGTTTGGATTTCAAAGGGTAAGCTCGTAAACAACCCGGGAGGGTGGGTGGGAATTTGCAAATTCTCATAATTGAGAGCATCTCCCCCCGGGCTATCAAACTCCGGAGGAGTCATGATATGATGAGTGAGTTCACCGGAGAACTCCTCATGAAGAGAATCATTCACAAGATGTGAATTTGTGAACTCTTGTTCCATTGTGGACTCATCACAATCCTCGTCAAAGATTGGATTGTTAGAAATCATAGTGAATTCAGATTCGAATTCAAATAGAGGATTGGCGAGAGTCGTATTGAATGTTTCGGGAACAAAGTGATTATTATTCTCAATTGGATTGTCGGGATAAGAAGTGAGTGACGGATCATGATATAGGAGACTTTCAATTTCTTTCAGATCGGCTTCGAAGTCAAGGAGACCATCATCACTTTCCAATGAAAGTGGATTGATGTGAGTAAGTTCATTGGCGAACTCCTCAAGAAGATGATCAGCATCAGTTTGTGGAACTGATGCCTCAACATACTCGATGTCTCCATGAGATGTACAATCATCATTAAAATCTGAGAAAGTCTCAAAATGATCGTTAGGACACTCAATGGGGGAAGGTAAATCACACACATGATCAAAAGTTCCCTGTGACTCTCTTGGGATTGGGACAAGGATCTCAACACTAGACTTTATGAATTCGTCCGATTCCTTTGCAGGAATAGTGTCAAGATGCTCATCCCCCATGTTCAAAGAGTGAGTGGGAATCTCGGGTATGATAGTAGTTGTTTGAGATGGAATCTCAACTGCTGGGGTATCCACTGATGAACTTGATGGATCTTTATAGAATTGAAGGATATCAAGTGTATCCTCATCATCACTATCATCAGGAATAAAACGGAACTGAGAGCTAGCTCTGGCTGCTTTTTCTTTTGCAATGGATTCCCTCACAGATTTTTCATATGCATCTTGGGAATTTATTCTAGCAGCCTGCTCTTCAGCCAGCAATTCTTCCATGAATTTTTGATGAGTGTGTCTTTGGGCAAAGTCTTGAACTAAACCCTTAAGCTCATCAACGATTTTCATCATATTTTGCATTTCTGGAAGAAGTACTTGATTCATATCGTACTGTGGAGGTTGGTCGTAATAAGATGTGTCAAAATTGTCACAAGGATATGGATTCCCCGTTTGACAATCTGAACTGAAATGTGGACCTCCACAGTAATCACAACAGTAAAACTGTTGAGGCTGTGGGTTGTACGTGCTAGAGTCATAATTGTTATTAGGAAACTGCTCATAGACAAGCGTGTTTCCCGATTGACAGTCAGAACTGTAGTGTGAACCACCACAGTACTCACAACAGTAAAACTGCTGAGAATCATGGTGTGGTAGCTGGTGGAATAAATCAGTCGTGTCATGGTAGGAATAGGGATCTTGGTTATAGACAGACCCGTTTCCTGACTCTACCATGCCACAACCGGGGCAATTACCACCATTATAAGAACTACCACACCACTGACAAACCAGAAAGTGTGGATGAGACATAGAAAGAATCAAAAGGTTTGGGAGGCGTAGGGATGAAGAATCAAAGGCGTGAGAGGGTAAAGGTGAATATTTTTGGGTTTTTGGATGAACATTTTGTACAAATCAGAAAGAAAATATTTTTGTGTTTTTTGTGTTCGTTGAAAACTTGATTTAAAAAGTTTTCGTGAACGGTTTTGTTTTGATAAATAGAAAATATGAACAAAGGATGGATAAATGTACAATGGAACGAATTCCAAAGACACTAATCAGAAAAACCGTTTAGATACACACACAACCTCCCCGGCAGCGGCGCCAAAATTTGATCGGCTCTAAACGGTCAACCTAAATTGACCAGGTGATGGTCAACAAGGTCAAACTACCTAGAACCAATGCTCCGCGGAAGTATAGTGTTTCCCCGGGTCGTTATGTCCCGACAAGGTGTGGATTGTAATCAAAAACGGGTTTGTGATCGGGTGAATTTGGACAGGAAGGGGTTGTGAATGATTACACTACGAAATGAGGAATGAAAATAACTTAGAAACATTATATTAACATTTACTGATGAACAAATATACTAAAAACGTAAGCTAAGTCTAAAAACGCGTTCGTTTGATTTAAAGTTACGTAGACGTACGAAATAAAACGCGAGTTTTGGAGAAATAAAATACATACGGACGTGAAAATTACATTTTTACAATCCTAATGATAAAAGAAAATTTTTAGAAAAAGAAAAATAATTTTTACACTATTTAATTAATTACTATTTAATTACTAATTAATAATATTTAAATTACACCAATTATGAAATTAAGCTAGAAAAATGAAAATTTAATTCTAAAAATTTTAAAATAATATAAAAGTAATTTTAAAACTAAAAATATATTTTTCTTACTTTTTCTCTATTTATTATTAATTAACTACTATTTATTAATTACTTTAAACTAACTAAAATTAAGAAAAATAGAAAAATGAATAGTTAAAATTATGAAAAATTTCCTAAAATTATTTGATGATATATAAAACCTAGGAAAAATATAAAAAGGTACTATTGTTAAATAAAAATTAATAAACCTAATTAATTATCTAATATTACTTAATTATTAATAAACTAATATTAATTATAATAAATGCTAAATAAAAAGGGAAAAATCTGGAAAAATTCCTACAATTACTTTAATATACTAGGAATTTAATAAAAATATAAAAACATATAAGTACTTGACAAAAAATTAAAAAGAAAAATTAAAAAGTTAAATTTTGTTAAATAGAAGCTATCACTAAAAATTAAATTTGGTTTTTTTTGGATTTTTCTTTTTTCAAAACTATTTAACTACTGATAATAACTAACTTTTATGAAGATACATTTGGTGGAAATCAAAAATAAGCCCAATGCACTTGATTAAGCTCAACAGTTGACTTTTTTGGTCAAACAAGCTTATGAAAGCTTAGCATAAACTGCTAGGTGAGAACCAAGGGTGAACTAAAATGTAAACATGTAAAATATACTTAAAAGAAACTGAGACAACAAGCATGAGCATACTGATAAGCTAGAAAGTTTAAATAAGCAAGTTCACATTTATTGAGAACCAAACAGTCCATTCAGGCACTTTGCAGGCCAAATTTAGCTTATACAATAAGCTATGGAGTCCAAAACAAGCCTTGATCCAAAGAGTTGGGTCACTAGGCTTCCCAGAAATCCCAAAGACTCAGGCTTATTACCACAAACAAGCTCCACAAAAGCTTGTGAAATATGGCAGATGAAACACTCCCCTGGTCAGCAGGCCTTAAGGGGGTCAAATGCAGCCCTTGGTGGGGCCCACTGGGGTAACCAAGGGTACAAAATGGACTTGGAACTCAAAAGCTAGCTAGGAAAGCTTTCTAATAAGCCAAGAAGTAGCTTGTTGGGTTCACTTCAGGGCTTGGAATTAGCTGTTGAAGAAGGGTACAAGGACTGATCCAATAGCAGACAAGTGTGAAACTAGCAGGGCAGCTGTTGGGTATGCAAGCTAATCACAAGTCACCTATAAGCTCAACCTGGCACCAACAAGCCCTAATCTACTCAGAACAAATAAGGATAAGCTAAGCAGTAAGGAGAAGCTAAGATGAAAGAGTATCACTGGCTTGTTCAAGCCAGCCTAACTGATCCACACAACTAACATACACCATGATAAGCTATCCCACATAAACCAAGGAGCCCAAAGCAAACACAGATTTGACAACTTCCATAAATATCAACAATGTTACAAGATTAATGAGTTTCAACAAAGAAAGAAGGTCTACAAGCTCAGCTATTCTGTGAACTAGTAACAGCAACAGCAAGAAAAAGGGGAATTTAATCTAAAAATTAAGTTACCTAATAAGCTCTAGGGGAGAAACAAAAGACACCAATCTATAAAAAACTTATGGGAGATTCTAAAACATCTGGGATCACAACCAAAGACCCAAAGTTGCCCAACTTATGGTCAATTGGAAACTGGGTCAAATTAAGAATACTTGGTGCAGGGGAACACTAGGCTAACCAGTCCACTTCAAGGCCTAGAAAAGTGCTTCTAAAAAATTCTAATAATTGAAATGAAAATACTGTGATGGTTACAACCTGGGAGACTACCAATCCTCAAAATTTCATGCCCTATCTCCTAACTATGAATAAATTACATCCAAAAGTAAACTGCTCCACAACAACACCTATGCATTTTGACCTTTTTTTATATTACACTACTCAGTTGACCCAATCCAACTTCAACAACCTAAATCTATCTATAGGTGTATAATCAACAAGATTGACCATTAATTACACAGACACAATCACAGATGTGATCATTTGATCACAACAGCTTAATCAGTTTACAAGCTAAACAGCATTTAAAGGATTTCTTAACTAATTTTGACTTTCGCTGAATGAGATACCAATATCACACTTCATCTGGCCTATCCTATCCTAGTTTGGGCTAATCATGCAGAAACTAAGGAAAAACAACAACAAGAGTTCTCAAAATAAGATCAACCAAACACCCCTTTACAAGGTATCTGTTTGAGTTTATCAAATGGAGATGCTGAATTTGAACTAAAACTCGAAGGTAAATGCCTTAAATAAGCTGAATAAAGATTAAATAAGCACAATACAACTAGGAATAAGCAGTTAAAGAAGCTGAAAAGCAATGAGCAATGTGAAGTCACTATGGCACAGTTAATGAACAATTTTGCAAACTACTCAACTATACCTACCACTAAGCAACCATAAATAACATATAAGCATAAATAAGCTAGAAATAACAGAAGGAAAGCACTTGATAAGCAGAAATAAGCAGTTTGAAAAGAAGCATAAGTGAGCAAGATACACAGGTACAAATAAACAAAGCTTGAAGTTTTTTTTTTTTTTTTTTTTTTTTTGAAAAAGAAAAGATTACAACTGAGTTTTTAAGAGCTCAACTTAGATTAAAGCTAATTCTACATTATTTTAACTACCATTACTACTAAAAATCCTAATGCCTTCACAAAGCTACACTACATTCTCTTTTATACTAAGAAATTAAGGTTGCTTCCTTCTTGTCTTGTTCCCTGAGCTCTCTGAGACATGTCACAGCCATTGATCAATCTTGGTGAAATCTCAGACATTGGTATCATTTCTTGGCGGGAAAAAGTGAAATTGCAAGTTAGGGCAGTGATAACTTGGCAGGGGTAGGTTGGATTGTTGTGGTGGAAAGGTAGTGGAGTAGGGGTGGCGTGTGGCAGAGGAGGGGGTGATGATGATGTTTTCTTTTGCAGGTTTGTAGCAGGGGTAGGAGTCACGGGGGAGGGAAAGGGATTAGGGTTTGACTGGTGTTGACCTGGGTGGGATTATTAAACCAGGGAGTGAGTGGGCTGGTAGGGATTGGGCCAAGGTATAGGTTGTTATGGATCAGGCTTAGTTTTGGGGTTTAGGATTGGATTGGTTTGTTTGTTTTGTTTGTTTAATAAATACAACCATAAGGACCAATCATGTAATTATGCTAAAATTGAAGGGCCAAAATTGCAACTGCTCCAAGGTACAAATAAGGATTGATTCCTGCCAAGTATAAATACTCAAAGGGCCAAAAGTGATATTTGTCATTTTGAAATTCACATGGACCAAAATTGTCATTTTTCAAAAGTCCAGGGACCAAACATGTAATTTCCTCAAAATTTTCATCCAGGGTTTAAAAGTGACAAATGTGAATTTCCAAGGACCAAATTTGACTTTTTCCCCAAAATTGCACTCCCAGGGGCCAAAACTGCCAAAGTCTGAAAGTACAGGGACTAAACTTGTAAATTTCCAAAACTTTTCAGATTTTTCACCAAAGGACTAAATATGACAACTTATGATTTCAAAAGGACCTTTGGTGATTTTTCTTTTAAAATATAAGCTCAGGGACTATTTTTGCCAATTTTTGAAAGTTAGGGGACTAAAACTGCCAATTTTGCAAACTTTGTACGTTTTTCATTTGTTTTTACTCGTTTTGCATCTAAAACATATAAAACACAATTTTGAAATATTTTTAGTATTTTGATGCATTTCTGAGTGTTTTTGTATGTTTTGCAGTTCGGATTTGACCAAAAATGATGAGTGTTTGAGCACTCATCAATTATCTACTTACTTATTATAAATTATTCTTTTTCCAAAGATAATTCTTTCTAAAGATAATTCACATTGCGCACCTCCTCAAACCCTATTAGTATAAATTGATCATCATACAGCTTGCTTTTTATCTTGATTACTAACACTTTTCTTATCTTTTTCACAAATATCATGGCGATTCTAAAATTTGTCAAGGAGCACAACCAAGTGGCCTACTTACAAAAATCAAACGAGAAGAGTGGCCCTGTTTTTCATCAGATTGTGGATTTTCTAAACACTACTCATATAAGGTATGCCTTAACTATTAATCCCACAATCTATGTCTCTCATATCAAACAGTTCTGGAACACTGTGGAGTCCATAACTCTTGAACAGGGAGACACACATGAATCTGTGGATGCTCTTAGAGCCACAGTTGATGGGGTAACTATTGATGTTACTGAGTCATCTTTGAGGAGAATTCTCCAATTGGATGATCTCAATGGTATTATCACATTACCTAATTCAGAAATTTTCACTAATATTGCTTTAATGGGGTATGATACATCTGAACAAAAAGTTACTTTTAGAAAAGGATGTTTTTGTCCCCATTGGAGATTTTTAATTCACACTCTTCTACATTGCCTAAGTCCTAAGAAAACATCTTATGAACAATTTGCATCAACCATCGCTTATCCTTTGGTTTGTTTGGCAACTGATAGGACTTTCAATTTTTCAAAGTTTATTTTCAATAATATGAAAGGCAATGTAAAGAGTCAATATAAATTTTTGATGTATCCAAGGTTTGTGCAAGCAGTGTTAAATTAGTTTCAACTGCACCCTCACAATAGAATTTATGAACCTTCCACTCTTATGCCAAAAGTTTTCCAAAACATGTCTAAGGCTTCAGATCTTTGGAATGGGGAGGTTCATCCACTTTTCCCTCAAATGCTTGCTAAAATTGCTCAAGTACAGGGTGAGGATGCACCAATCCCAGTTGCATCTCAAGACACACCCACTATTGTTGTTCCACCAATTCAACATACCCCTGCTGTCACAACTCACCATTTCAGGTCATTTCAGGTCATTTCCCGAACTTTGGAAAAACACTATTCATCAAACACTATTCATCAAAACACTATTCATCAGTTTACTATTCATCATTTTTGGTGTCAGTTTGACATTCCGAGAAGCATTCAGAAATTTTACTATTCACGGAACACTATTCATTGCGGGAAAAGATTTCATCATTCAAGTGCATTACACATTTCATCGTAAATTTAGTTTACGGGTATTCAAATTCGCGTAACCGGGTTGGGTTAGGTGCGAATTCATTTCATTAGTGTTAAGAACACTGCATACGGACTGGAGATAGTCTGCATATCATCATAACAGCATTTTCATGTTATACCACTCTTAGGATTTTCAAATTTCTATATTCAGTACATTTAACGTTTTTACGTATAAGTATTTATAGTAAAACGTTAACACCCGGTTTATACACGACAAATATATCTAAATATTCCCACAATGGTCCCGACATATTTTTATATCCATTTCAACATCATAAAAGTTATAACATTCAGTTACCCAGTATTTTGGAAATTTATTTTATTTATAACGTACGCGTATGAATATAACGACGGTTTTCGTTAAAACTAAACATTAATCACCCGATCACTCAGTAAATGTACCCAACATATTTTTAATATGTTTTTAACATTATTATAACTTTATTTCATCCCGGTTAACTTTGTGAACGTTTATTGCTATTAAACCCGGTACCCCGATTTTTACGAATAACGCGTAATAACACTTAACGCTACACTATATTTTCTAAGTGATCAAAACCGTTTTGGCTACTCCTTTTCACACCCAAAACCGGCCATGAGACACCCCTTTAACCATGTGCATTAATTCCTAGTTTTAAACTAATAAACCTTAAATACATAACTTTACTAAAATCACTAAATCATAATCTAAGGTTTTCTAATGAGATCAAAGTTCATCTTTCTCCATCCTATCTTCATAACCACGACCCAACATAGAACACATAGATCAAGTGATCATTTTCCATAAAGTAAAACACTAAACTTGTTCATTTTACATGCCTAATCAAGAATCAAGCAACAAAAACACAAGAACATCAAGCATAATCATCCTATAATCATCTCATTTTATCAAGTAAGTTTTCATCTTTATTTTTTCATGGATCATCCTATTTTTACATGTATTTCATAAGAATCATGCTAAAAACCATGTACAAGTAGCTATACCACACTTTATTTTGGCTAAAAAGAAACATACAAACCCTAACTTTTTAGTTATGAATCCCCTTGCTCTAATAACTTGGTTAGGAGTCCATGGCACCCTAAGAAGGTGTATGGTAGGATTAGATTAGCTATGTGGTGATTACAAGAGGTTTGGTGATGGTAGAAATTAGTTTTAAACCTTGAAAACTTGATTTGGAACCTATTTTAGACATGCTGTCCCGTTTTGTAAAAATCTGGAAAATCAGTAAACACCAAGGAAACTTTGGCAAAATTTTTAGAAAATACTTTCAAAAACGAATCCGTAGGCGAAAGAACGGATTAAAAAGAGCTTATAACGAAGAAGTTATGATTTTTGCAAGATTGTTGACGAAAAGTATTTTCTGGAAATTAGTTGCTGTTGGACGTTTTTCATGGTACAAAAAGAGACTTTAGACGTAACCCGGAGGAGCCGAGCTTTCCAAAATATATTACTACATACTAAGACGTAACCGTGGACATAAAGAACAAGTAAAACGGACAAGTAACGACAAAGATATTCACGTTTGAATATCGGCTAAAACCATTTTATATTTGACAGCTTTTATATAAATTTGGCACAAAAACTACGAAGTACATTTATAAGCTAGAAGTAATATTAAGTACCAAGCTTTATAACTAATGTAGTATTAGTTATCACGAGTATATTTTCATCATTTCAAAGATTACAACCCGAGTATTTCAACGCTAACATGGAAACTTACGATATATATATATAAGTATATATATATTACAACTAGCTTATTATATTTTCTAATAGCAATATTTTTCCAAATTCTTGAAATATATACTTTTGATAACAACAAGTGTTTTTCAAAGAGTAGAGTGGTATAGAAACATGTGCATGGACATTCATAACATCATTTGTGGATCTAAAGGAGATCATTCATCATTCATATTAGGTTGCGGCTAGTGTGCGCGCCTTGTTTTTCAGCTCATTACATGTTCATGGTACCATCATATTGGGTTGCGACAGCAAATTGTTCATTGGTGTTCATTTCATTTCATCACAGTTTCATCAGTTGAGGTGAGTTTTCATAGCCCCGTTTTCAATTCAACATTTTTGATTGTTTTCAAATCCCACGGGGGGAATACATTGCATCAATCATTTCAGTACGAGCCCAAGTATTCAAACATGTACATAGCTTAAGTTACCTTGCCATGTGATAAGTCCCCTGTAACATCATGAACCGTTAATTTCAAGTACTAAGCGAGAGTGAGTGGATAGATCTATCGAGGGTGACGCCTCCATCCGTGGTAGTGGATACCAACAGTAAGCGGATGCATGTCATGTCTTTTACATTTGAATGTTTCGGCAGAACATTCGGGAGGGGCATAGAATTTCATCAGTCATAGCTTCGGTGTCATGAGCTTAAGGCTATTGTACAATTTTCATGAGATTTTTATCTTGCACTTTTACTTGTGGTGGCCGTACATCATTACATTTTACAAACCTATGGAATTCACCAACATTCGTGTTGACGTTTTAGCAATGTATTTCAGGTTATTAAGGTAGCTCATGTGACATGCATTTGGACCTTCATGGAGTCGCGGAGTCGACGCGTCTCATCATTATTTCATGCACTTATGTAAACATTTGATCTAGTAGGACTTGTTTTCATAAACTTGCAACATATTTTGGGGACCTCATTTTGTAAACTCTGAATTATTTCAATGATCAAATGCAGTATTTTCCAAACGACACTTTAGGTCGTTCAATGTAACTATAACTGTGGTGCTATGACAGACACCCCCAGGTATTCCATTCCGCTGCAAGTCAGGTAAATTGGGGGTGTGACAGATTGGCATCAGAGCTAAGGTTATAGCGAACTAGGATGTATCTTGGACCCTAGACTATAACCACATCATCATAGCATCTCATCATTTCATCATAAGTGCATAATCATGATACATGTTGTTTCATACATACCCTGTGCGAGTTATTTATGCTCATATCCGTATATGTATATCATTTTATTGACCTGGTTCACAAGTGACATTTCTTCAGATACTCACCCTGACATCCTTTTATCGTATTCCGACATTGAAGATGCCTTGTCATTTTACACTACCATTATACCACCAGTTGCATTTACACCACCATTAGTACTATTGATTTGCCATAGGAACAGGGTTTTCCTATCATTCAGACCGTACATAGAATGCCTTTTGGTAGTGTATTCAGAATTAATCTTAATGGACTTATTAGGATGCTTATTACAAGGAAGATAGTGTGTTTTCTTTCCATCACTAGTAGGGCACTTACTACTCAGGTACTATCACCACCATCAGTTACTTATTACACTATTGGCCTTCCCACAGTGTATACTTTAGTTTTACCATTTGGATGTCGCGAGGTAGCGCGAAAGAGGATAGTATTCCATTCACTAGTACCATCATTGTCATTTCCTTTTCCATTCCCACTTGCCATGAACTAGATGACATCTAGTAGATAATACCAATAACACGGACTCAACAGAAACATCCGCAGATTCTTCAGGAATGGTTCAGAACCTACATTATCTAAGATTTGATAGATGCACAACTTCAGACACCACTTCAGGACTATCTCGACCTTATGATGCCACAAACCTGATTTCACACAGAGGGACACCAGGAAGTCCCTAGACCAGATTTATATCCTCACTAGCTTTTACTATTATCCTAGCCACAGAAGGTGTGGAACAACAATCTAGGTTCCAATGCTGCTCAACAATCACCCAAAGGACAAGAAATGAATAGAGCCTTTGCTGCAGAACCGCCCACAAAGAGAAGGTATATTGGAAAGTTACCTTACTACAACCTGTGTAATCAACATCACCAAGGTCATTGCAGTAAAATGTGTGGAGTGTGCAAGAAGCGGGGTCATTGGACTGAAGACTATAGGAATATCACAAATCAGAAGATCCCAGGGAGTTGCTTCCAAGGTGGAAAGTTAGGGCATTTCAAGAATGACTGCCCGGAACTAAGGAACAAGGAAAAATCAGGAACTTGGAATCAAGACTAAATCGCTCGAGGAATAGCGTGAGTTGTTGAAAGAGAACCGTCAGGATATTAGCAACATCAAGGATAACAACAATGCTTCAGCAGGAGGAGCTTTGTTTCGATATATAAACCGTAGTTCGAGCCTTTAGGGTTGTATCTTTCCTTTTGTACTTACCGTTGGTACGATGACATGACCTAGGGGCATTAAGCACTTTCCTATTGAATGTAGTATCTATCCTTTGTTACCTAGGTGATAATCATAACCTTCGTTTACTCCATTTTCTATCCCAATTGCTCAGACTTCAATCGTTTCGCAACATTATAGCATTGTCTCATCAGGAATTAGGTTGATTTCGTTTTTGACGAATTAGTAGACTATTACCATTCGACAAGATTCACCCACGTATCCAATGCACCATTCAAGCTATTTTACTATCATATGGGGAAACTGTTTTACAGAAAAATTTTCTGAAGTAAGCTATTTTATTACCATCCTATACATTGATTTTTCTGTCATTACACCAAGTATTTACTATTATTACGCGAAGCAATTTTCATGTTACTTGAAAGGAAACATCAGGATACCATTTTTATAACAATGCGTTGAACACCATCTAAAACTTTTGATAAAAGTTATGATATTTTGACAAAATCCAACATCGCATCATTAGTCCTCAATTATACATAGCCTGATCACCTATGTAAAATTCAGGAAGGATTATGCCATGAAGGAAATAATTACCTTTTCAAAGGATTGTTAATAACAATCTTCATCCAAAAGTTTTGTAAACAAAGGAACTCTTTCATAAACATCCCTTTTGCCGAACTATCCCTGGATACTTACCCCACCAGTCACTCATTCAGACATTAAGTTGGATTTTCCCATTGACTTCCCTAAGAGAGACTTTCCATATCAATTACATGCAGGATTCCTCAATACAATAAAAGCAACGAAAGGATTACAGAACTACTAACCAGGACTAGAAGTATATAGTGAGAGAATTCATAACTCAACAACAAATTCTAAGATACTGCGAGACCATCCGAATCACCATCTTTAACCTAGTTGTCCAATGTTATTATTCAAGGGTACTAGCTAGACTGAGCTACAGGATTGAACTCAATATAGATGTCCGCAGGACAACACAATAGAAATAAACCAAGCTTCTAATTGAGACTGTAGAGCATTTCATTTAAACATGGCCTCATCCATACATGAACTTTCCTGCAGTAAGTTTTCACAAAGTACAATTGGTTGAAACAAGAATAACAATGTAGATTCCTCTAAGTCATTATGTCTAGAAATTTCAGATAACCTCACCTTCATACCAAGCAAGGGATCAAACCAGAACATATCTCCTCATCTACATGGGAAAACAGAGTAGACATTCATCGACACAACATCAAGTGATACCTTCGTCTTGCCAATTACAACGATAAACTATTTCAGGACTTAAGTTAGTCTAAATACCTATGCTTGTAGTTATGCCAGATGACCATCAATAGACATTATCCAACTTCAGGAACTAAGTGTTAGACATCTATGCATTTAAGCGAACATTTCCTATTCTACCATTTTATCCTTGTTAGTGTTTTCACTTTTAAATAAAGTTGATGTGTTTACATAAATCACATACCTTGTGGAAAAATGATTTTTGAAATTCCTATTTTGAACAAGTACGATCCTTTTTGGTCAATCTTTAGCAACACTATGGTACAATGAGAAATATACATAAACATCAAACTTTGGTAAGCAGTCTTAATCACAACATGTTTGAAAACATTTTTCTACTTCATAACTACTGAAATTTTGAATCATCAGGAAAAATATTACTTAGTAAATCATTTGCTCCATTTTTCTAAGTTCGTTTATTCAGAAAAAGATTTCAACCAAAACTCACAATCGCGAGACAAATTTCCAGAACCAACTTCCCTACAACATCGCTTATGCATTTAGGATATGTGACTTGACAATAGAGAATATTTGGAATATGTGATGAAGGAATTAGGAGGAACATCACAAATTGATCACGAACTTCAGTAGTGAAGACCAGACCCACTAGACAAAGAAGGACATATGTCTTATCATCCGTTGGAACAAAACACAAGGAATCAAATTGTTACCTATATTCTATCCCTTCAGATAACGCCAAGTTCGGAGGACCGAACGTTGTGGAATTAGTCACAAAGGTTTATTGTACCCATTTCAGTTTTTCCTGTTAAGGAAACCGTTTCAACTTGGACTTCAGGTAATCATTTCAGGATTTCCTTCAGAAACCCATTTAGATGTAAACATCACTATCATCCTCAGACCGATGGTCAAAGCGAGAGAACAATTCAAACATAGGAAAGTATACTCAGAGCATGAGTGATTAACCCTAGAAATGGTTGGACTAATCACTCAACATAAATCAAATTCATCTACAACAATAATTATCACACCAACAGCGAGAAATTGGCAGAAGTTAGGTTGGTACATAACACACATCATTTGGATTGAGTATCCTGAACAACAAACCATCCGGATTCAAGTGAGAGAACAAACTAAGTTAAAAGCATTGCCTTGGATTGGCATGATACAAATTGGATAACAAGAAAGGTTGAACCTTTAGCATATTGGACTATTTAAGATTCATTTTAGAATCGACCAACTAGCATACAAACTTGAGTTCTGGCAGAATTCAGCAGTATATATTACCAGTGTCACATTTAAAAACATTAAGAAGCGCAGACCATCGATTGATGGGCCAAACTCAGAAAAAGCTCAACTCACTAGTTCAGTAGGCATTCATGAGATAACCAGAAATTTTCTACAAGTCAAGAATCAGTTACAAGTTCAATAAGTCGTAAACCATTAAAACTTCAAGTTCTGCAGAGTTATGCAGAAAGTTCTGCCTAGGAAAGGCATGTTATCATTCAGAAAACTTGGAAAGTTACACCAATATACACTGGACCATTTATAATTCAGACAGGGTAGGCCTAGTGGCCGTCAGATTTGAACATTGCCAGAGAACAACAGGATTACACGAACATATTTCACATTTTCAGATCCCCAGAAATGACTTTCAGATGAGTCACTCATGATTCCATTGGAAGGGATCCAACCCAAATGACAATCTCAGACCTTGTAAGAGAACCAACAGAAATCATGGACCGTGTGGTCAAACAGTTGAAACAGAGTCGAATTCCTATCGTTAGAGTTCGCTGGAATTCTCGAATATCATCACCTTTTCACCAATATGTTTTCAGAGACCAACATAAACTGAACTTCGGGACGAAGTTCCTTTTAGAGGGGAAGACTGTCACAACTCACCATTTCAGGTCATTTCAGGTCATTTCCCGAACTTTGGAAAAACACTATTCATCAAACACTATTCATCAAAACACTATTCATCAGTTTACTATTCATCATTTTTGGTGTCAGTTTGACATTCCGAGAAGCATTCAGAAATTTTACTATTCACGGAACACTATTCATTGCGGGAAAAGATTTCATCATTCAAGTGCATTACACATTTCATCGTAAATTTAGTTTACGGGTATTCAAATTCGCGTAACCGGGTTGGGTTAGGTGCGAATTCATTTCATTAGTGTTAAGAACACTGCATACGGACTGGAGATAGTCTGCATATCATCATAACAGCATTTTCATGTTATACCACTCTTAGGATTTTCAAATTTCTATATTCAGTACATTTAACGTTTTTACGTATAAGTATTTATAGTAAAACGTTAACACCCGGTTTATACACGACAAATATATCTAAATATTCCCACAATGGTCCCGACATATTTTTATATCCATTTCAACATCATAAAAGTTATAACATTCAGTTACCCAGTATTTTGGAAATTTATTTTATTTATAACGTACGCGTATGAATATAACGACGGTTTTCGTTAAAACTAAACATTAATCACCCGATCACTCAGTAAATGTACCCAACATATTTTTAATATGTTTTTAACATTATTATAACTTTATTTCATCCCGGTTAACTTTGTGAACGTTTATTGCTATTAAACCCGGTACCCCGATTTTTACGAATAACGCGTAATAACACTTAACGCTACACTATATTTTCTAAGTGATCAAAACCGTTTTGGCTACTCCTTTTCACACCCAAAACCGGCCATGAGACACCCCTTTAACCATGTGCATTAATTCCTAGTTTTAAACTAATAAACCTTAAATACATAACTTTACTAAAATCACTAAATCATAATCTAAGGTTTTCTAATGAGATCAAAGTTCATCTTTCTCCATCCTATCTTCATAACCACGACCCAACATAGAACACATAGATCAAGTGATCATTTTCCATAAAGTAAAACACTAAACTTGTTCATTTTACATGCCTAATCAAGAATCAAGCAACAAAAACACAAGAACATCAAGCATAATCATCCTATAATCAACTCATTTTATCAAGTAAGTTTTCATCTTTATTTTTTCATGGATCATCCTATTTTTACATGTATTTCATAAGAATCATGCTAAAAACCATGTACAAGTAGCTATACCACACTTTATTTTGGCTAAAAAGAAACATACAAACCCTAACTTTTTAGTTATGAATCCCCTTGCTCTAATAACTTGGTTAGGAGTCCATGGCACCCTAAGAAGGTGTATGGTAGGATTAGATTAGCTATGTGGTGATTACAAGAGGTTTGGTGATGGTAGAAATTAGTTTTAAACCTTGAAAACTTGATTTGGAACCTAGTTTAGACATGCTGTCCCGTTTTGTAAAAATCTGGAAAATCAGTAAACACCAAGGAAACTTTGGCAAAATTTTTAGAAAATACTTTCAAAAACGAATCCGTAGGCGAAAGAACGGATTAAAAAGAGCTTATAACGAAGAAGTTATGATTTTTGCAAGATTGTTGACGAAAAGTATTTTCTGGAAATTAGTTGCTGTTGGACGTTTTTCATGGTACAAAAAGAGACTTTAGACGTAACCCGGAGGAGCCGAGCTTTCCAAAATATATTACTACATACTAAGACGTAACCGTGGACATAAAGAACAAGTAAAACGGACAAGTAACGACAAAGATATTCACGTTTGAATATCGGCTAAAACCATTTTATATTTGACAGCTTTTATATAAATTTGGCACAAAAACTACGAAGTACATTTATAAGCTAGAAGTAATATTAAGTACCAAGCTTTATAACTAATGTAGTATTAGTTATCACGAGTATATTTTCATCATTTCAAAGATTACAACCCGAGTATTTCAACGCTAACATGGAAACTTACGATATATATATATAAGTATATATATATTACAACTAGCTTATTATATTTTCTAATAGCAATATTTTTCCAAATTCTTGAAATATATACTTTTGATAACAACAAGTGTTTTTCAAAGAGTAGAGTGGTATAGAAACATGTGCATGGACATTCATAACATCATTTGTGGATCTAAAGGAGATCATTCATCATTCATATTAGGTTGCGGCTAGTGTGCGCGCCTTGTTTTTCAGCTCATTACATGTTCATGGTACCATCATATTGGGTTGCGACAGCAAATTGTTCATTGGTGTTCATTTCATTTCATCACAGTTTCATCAGTTGAGGTGAGTTTTCATAGCCCCGTTTTCAATTCAACATTTTTGATTGTTTTCAAATCCCACGGGGGGAATACATTGCATCAATCATTTCAGTACGAGCCCAAGTATTCAAACATGTACATAGCTTAAGTTACCTTGCCATGTGATAAGTCCCCTGTAACATCATGAACCGTTAATTTCAAGTACTAAGCGAGAGTGAGTGGATAGATCTATCGAGGGTGACGCCTCCATCCGTGGTAGTGGATACCAACAGTAAGCGGATGCATGTCATGTCTTTTACATTTGAATGTTTCGGTAGAACATTCGGGAGGGGCATAGAATTTCATCAGTCATAGCTTCGGTGTCATGAGCTTAAGGCTATTGTACAATTTTCATGAGATTTTTATCTTGCACTTTTACTTGTGGTGGCCGTACATCATTACATTTTACAAACCTATGGAATTCACCAACATTCGTGTTGACGTTTTAGCAATGTATTTCAGGTTATTAAGGTAGCTCATGTGACATGCATTTGGACCTTCATGGAGTCGCGGAGTCGACGCGTCTCATCATTATTTCATGCACTTATGTAAACATTTGATCTAGTAGGACTTGTTTTCATAAACTTGCAACATATTTTGGGGACCTCATTTTGTAAACTCTGAATTATTTCAATGATCAAATGCAGTATTTTCCAAACGACACTTTAGGTCGTTCAATGTAACTGTAACTGTGGTGCTATGACAGACACCCCCAGGTATTCCATTCCGCTGCAAGTCAGGTAAATTGGGGGTGTGACACCTGCAGTCACTCATACTTATGAGAGAAGGTCTAAACAGCCAACTTCTCTCATCTCAACATTGCATGTTGCTGAGCCTTTTGGTTTAGGAACAAGCAGTGGTGGTTCAAGGCTTAATCCTAGTCCAACTAGGGAAGAGCCTAAATCAATGCCTCATGATTCACCTCTCCCAGCAGGTTACACAGTTGGAAGTGATGAAGGCAGTGTGCAACAAAATGAATTGATGGACATTTGTACCAAATTAGTCAAGCAGGTTCAAGCTCTGGAGAAAGATCTGGCACAGACCAAAGAACAACATGCCACAGAGCTGAATACATTGAAGGCTGAGATTCAAAGATTGCAGAATGAAGTTGAGAATCTCAAGAAGCAAAGACCTCAGGTTGTATCATCATCATCTTCACCTTCAGATGAGTTTTCTGCAAGTTCTACTAAAGTTTTGGGAGATTCTTCCAAACAGGGGAGGAAAATAGATGCAGAGCTTAAGGGGAGGAATAAAAATTTTGAAAAAGACTTTGCTGAGCTCAATGATTCTGATAATGCTCAAGCAAAAGATGATGTAGCTGAGATTGAGGGGAGGAAATTGGATTTTGATGAAGATATGGATGCTGATGCAGGTTTTAGCTTTGATGATTTAGTTGGAACTGCTCAACCAATTTCCACTGAAGCAGAACAAGTTTCCACTGATCAACCAATTACCACTGCAAGTGAAAATGTTCCCACTGCTACTTAGGAAGTTATCACTGCAGAGGAAGATGCTGCCAAAATAAGATCAGTTAAAGGAAAAGCTATTATGATTGCTTCAGATCAAGAGCAAACAAGAAAGATTTCTAAGAAAGAACAAGCTCAGATCAACTTTGATGCAAGATTAGCAGAGCAACAACAAACTGAAGAGAATGAAAGAAAGGAAAAGCTTGAGGAAGATGAAGTTGCTAGCTTTATGGAAGCAACTAGGTTAGATAAACTTGAAGCAGTAATGGCACAACCACTTTCAGTTGTTCCACCTATGATCATGCATGAGAAACCTCCATTGTTCACTTATGTGCCTACAGAAGATGAGATTGACTACTTGGTTAATAATGATCAGATAATCAGGAAGAAGGCTATTGAATTAATTGCTAATACAACCTTGAATGAAGAACAAAGGTCTGCTCAACTTAAAGATTTCAATCAAATGAAGAATCAGCAGGCTCTTGATGAAATCATTAGGGATGTTAGAAAAGGTCAAAAGAAGTCAAGAAAGCTTACAAAGGCACAGATTATTGCTGAGATGAACACTTTTTGTTGCCATGTTGGAAACATGAAGATGGCTCAATTCAAAGGAATGTCACATGAACAGGTTGAAGGTATTTACTATAGAATCAAAAGACAAGATAGTAAATTCATTCCAATGGATCAAGAACCAATAGTTATGAAGACAAAAAGGACTGGAGTGAGTCTTGAATCAAAAGATGCAAAGAAGTTGAAGACTCAGAAATCATCTCAAGCAGAAGAGGGTTCTAGCAAGTTGACAGAAGAGCAAGTTACAAACATGTTGTTTATAGAGACTGATGTACTTAACATTGAACCTCTAGAAGCAAAATATCCAGTTGTTAATTGGGAGATCTTTTCTGATAGTTTTGGTGTTGCTTGGAAGATCATCAGAACTGGAAGTGTCACAAGCATTTGCAGAGATTTTGAAGATATTGTTAGATCTTGTGATAGAGAAGATTTGGATACTTTGTGGAGAATTGTTCAAGATCAGTTTAAGAAGGATGAACTTGTTGATGTCAAAGCTAAGGAGTTATGGGTTCACTTCAGAAGATTATATGAACCTGACCCAAGTGATAGATATTGGAGATTTGAAGCTCATGATCAAAGAACCTTGTGGAAATTCTATGATTCAAGTTCTGTGCATCATGTTTCTACTCAAGATGAAGTTGATGTCTTTATGCTGGCTGAGAAAGAATATCCATTGAGAGCTGGAGTATTGGATGTGATGAGAACTGTGAAGCTTAGGTGTTGGGAAAGAACTGAAGTCATAGATGATTTGCTACAAAGGATTTATGATCAAAGTGTGAAAGCTGATAAAGAGTTAAGAAGAAGAAGATAAGTGTTTGGAAGAATTCCCATATCCTCATAAGTTAGGGGAGGATTGTTGGGAATTATACTAACAGTTACCACGGCTAAGTGAAGATGTTACAACTGCAGAAGAGTGTGCTTGCAGTGGAAACTCATTACCATTGCAAGAACATATATTACCACTGCTTATTAGATAACTGTTAGGAAACACGTTTAGATAAATATAGAATAGATCTTGTGTATATCTTATTCTATTAACATTATACTTATCTTGTAGAAGAGGACTCCTTGTGCTATAAAAGGAGATCCTAGGTTAAAGGTTAGCATATAACACATATATACGTTTCTAGAGCTTCAAGGTGTAACCCTAGTGATATCAAGATCACTCGTATTATTATCATTAATAATATTGGAGCTAATAGTTTGTTTACATACATTGTTCTTATTCATAAACAACTGTCTTACTCACAATCAACCTTCTAAGTGTTACAAAGTAGATTCCGCATACGTAGTGATGTAATTCAAAGTATCAATCTAACACAAAGTTCAAGGTGTTTAGATCCATCAATAAGTGTAAGGGGAAACCCCAAATATGTTTTTTAAGAAATAAAACCAATCATGATTCTCCACAATATTAAGTGAACATGTATATTCGTATTTGTTAGAATCAAATGCTTGTATCGAGTCATAATGAAGTTTTGCAGGATTTTCCAGGAAGTAGGACGAAGTTTATCAGAAATTTTCCGGAAACTTAACATAAGAATTTCTGTAGGTCACTTCTGACGGCGTCACGAGTTTACTCTTCACGGCGTCACGTGTAAAAATCTGGAAATTTTACCAGTTTTGTTTTTCTAACAGAGTCTTAAAGTTTTTGTTGAATTATTAGTTTTATAATCTCCAAGAAATCTGCAAACATCATTCCACAAGCATTATATCTTATTTTGTTTTCTAGGATTTATTAGCATATGTAGATTGTCGCCGATTTTATGCGAGGTTGCCTTGTCTGTTTTCTCAGGTTATGTATGACAAGAAGATGATTATTATTCTGGAAGGGAAGCTTTGATTGTTCATTTTCTTGGAGGAAGATCTAACCTGGCCACCTTATTATCCATACCGAGCGAATCAGGGGAGTATTTGATTTCATTTGTTTTACTTATTTCACTTTTACATTCTTTACTTGAACATTGGGGACAATGTTCATCTTAAGTGTAAGGGGAGGGTAAAATGATGATACCTTACAGATACACTTTCGCTTGAGTTTATTTGTATGATGGTAGATGTGTAATAAAACTATGAGAAATAATTGTTAGTGCAATTTTAGCGCCAAATTTAAAATTTTTTACAACATTTAGGAGTGAAACTTTAGCCATAGCAAGCGTCTCATGGATAGGAGATTGTATGACTAGCACAAAACCGTACCATTCAGAAAAATTTTCCACCCAAATAAGTGAAGTTCGCCTTTAGATTTGATAGGAAAAGCATATACTATTAGTGCTTATGAGTGTACCGGTAGCATTTAGATTCTAGAACTTGCGTTAGTGATGCATCCCGAGACCGCTAGTGAGACTACATTCGTGTAGTAGGATTTACTACATGATAAGAGGCATTAGGATCACCCTTGTGTTAAACCCGTATCATAATTACTTGACCATTTAAGTCATATTACTTGGCTAGTTAAGTCAATTAATTTTTCCCACACCTTAGCGTTGTACTCATTTTTAGTACACGAAACCCCTAGTACACCCTTCCGAGCCTATCTTTTCGTTTCTAACTTTAAGCATCTTACTTAAAGGAAGAATTTGTTACACCCCACTTAAATGTACACCAAAATCGCCTTAGCCTTCCGTGTATGCACTCATCTTTAGTGCATTATTGTTATTTGTTAAACCCAAAGTTAATTATCTAATTGATTACATGGTTGCTAAGTCGAGTCATATCCTTGTACATATTGTTTTGGGACGATTGGGACTCATGGGTAAAGTACTTATTTTATGGAGTAATGGGGAAGAACATCATATTATTACCCCCATATGTGCGTTAATCTTAAAAGTACTCCAAGTGTTTTGATTATCTTAATTCGAGTCATTAGAATAGTTATTTGTAAAGTATGTAAAAATTCAAGTGTAAGGGGAATGTTCAATCCCTATGATGTATTATTTTGGATGGTAGGGTAAAAGTGTATGCAAAAAAAAAAATAAATAAATCGAAAAAAAATAAAATAAATACGGACTACCATCCCTTTTCATTCTATGTTCATTTTATGTTTTTGTTATTCTTCATTTATTAGCTTAAGTCGAGTCTAGTCTTGGCTTAGCAACGCCACATTGTACATGCAATTAACTAAGATTGTTAACTCGCCACCAATAAAGACTGCCTATATCCAACAAAACCGTGTATTCCATATCCCTACACCTAACGTTACAACCCTTTAAAAGAGCTCTTTGATAGTTTATCCTAGGTGCTTACGCCATGTGGTGGAGGTTTGATCCTTTCGCAAGCCTATGGTAATCTATTTTGCTATGACAGGTAGTGAGAGATATTTTCCGTTTCCATATTGTGATATTACTTTATTACACCCGAGAGATGTGAGTATTTAAACACTATTTGTGAGGTGCTAGTGTATGACCTCCGTGCTTGTCTTTGGTCTTTAGTGGAACGATTATTTGTTGTAATTACTTTTATATTAGTGTTAAATGACCCCTAACTTGTATTTTGATTAGAATAAAAGCGCATTTGCTTGAGGACAAGCAAATCTTAAGTGTAAGGGTATCTGATGAGGCAAAAAAATGAACCACTTTTAGGGGGTCATTTAAGCCCGGAATTAAATTTATTTGATCAAATATTGCCCTAAATCATTCCTTTTGTGATTTTAGGTACTTTGGGAGTGAATTCTGGAAAAGGAAGCAATTCGGACATTTTTGGAGCATAGAAGTGAAGAAAACAGCAAAGACTTAATTTTCCATGCTGAGAACAGTACCTGACGGCGTCAAGAGGAAGATCCTGACGGCGTCAAGAGTAAAAACCATGACGACCCAGTGAAAACCTGACGGTGTCACAACAAGGGCGTCAAGACAATTTTTGGTGACGGCCTGCATAAGGAGAATACATGACGGCGTCAGACCCAGATCTAGGCAGTCCGAGAAACTATTTGGCAGCGAGATGATGGCGTCAGACTTTTGTTCTTGATGCCGTCACCCATCAAAATCTATGTATAGTTTTCTATTTTTCATTCATAAAAAGAGGAACTTGTGTAGAGAAAACTTGGGCCGAACTTTGTAAACCCTAGGTCATATTTTACAGTGTTTTCAAGGGTTTTCACCCCTTGAATCCTTTCATGTTCAATTGAGATAAGTCTTCTCTTAATTCAATCAATATGTCTATGTGTTGTTTGAATTTATCGTATGCTTGTCTTGATTTTAACATGCTAGGCTAGATCTATCTTGTGTTTTCGTAGATCTAATGAAACCTAGATGTTAATTATGTGTTGATTACTTGTTTATGGTTGTATTGGATGAATGATTTCAATGTTAGGCTTAAGAAAACTGGCAGATCTCCATTGTGTAACATGCTTGAACATCTTAGGAAACATGAACCGATGTGTACTAGGTTTTATTGGTTGTATTTAATGCATGAGCAAATTCTAGTGATCCCATGTTAGGAGCTTCTTAGCCGGCTCGACATAGGAGTGAAGTAGGCGCTCATAGGATTGGGAAAGTAAGTACGCGACACTATGAATGGTATTAAGGAATACAATCCGTCATCCACGCAACTATAACAAGTAATTAACATGTAAAAGATATCTAGGGAGTAGTGAAATCTAAGTAAACACAATTCTCCCATATATTGCTCACAACTTTAGTATAATTTAGTTTTGTTTTCATTTCTAGTATTTTATTTTGATTGCATCTTTAGTATTGGGTTAGTTGATTAGCAACTAATTCCGCCCAACTCCTTCAAACCCGAGATTTTTAATTGCTTTCATAAAAATTTAAAAATACAAAAAGAATCATCCCTCATCTCTAGACCTAGTCTTTAGGTTTTCTAATCCTAGCGACACTATTCCTAGCTGAACGATCAATCCCCCGGTACTTGTCATTATACTATACTACATCGATCAGGTACACTGCCTGGTGGGGGTTGTAAGCTTCTCGAGATCCCTTGAGAGGTAAAACCTGGTGCGATCCCCACGTATCAGGAAGGTCAGGAAAGATAAAGCGATGTGATCCGAATAACCTCAAAATCCATTGTATGATAGGTTACAAGCATTTTTATAATGTCTACATTGACGTGTGCCTACCTAAGAATGTTATGTCCTTATTCCATTACAACAATATTTGCAGATGGGGGTTGATTTGTAAAGGAGAAAATGTTGTTGGTAGAGATCATGAAGTTCAAGTATTCGTAGGAAATATGACATTCACAATGGACTTTACGATCGTAGATAACATTGAGGATTATATCGACCCGAGGTTATTACAAGTTGTTCTCGGGGCGCCCTTTTGTGAAATCACTAACTTAATGGTTGACAACCGAAACGGAATCATGACTTTCACTGATGGAATTAAGAGAATCTCATACCAAACGCCATATAAGATGAAAGATTTCGAAGGAGTAGATTGCGACGGACTTGATAAGCTAGGCTCCCAACTTATTTTATGTTATGATGATGTTCGGAGAGGTTGTAAAAACACCTTTGACTTATCACGTGGGTTCTTTAAAGGTGTTAGTAAACTTGGTTCCAAATATCGGGATGATATCTTTGAATTTGAAGACCTAAAATACCTGCACTATGAAAGCGATCCCGATAGAGATTTGGAGGATGACCTAGAAACCGTGACTAATGACGAGGTCACGTAATAGCCCGTGACCTTGAGTCTAGATACAAGACTCGTTAATAAAGAAAAGTGCTTCTTGCGAGGCAACCCAAGCTTTATTTGTTTGATTGTTTGTTTGTTTGATTTTATTTGTTTCCGTATGCGTGCTTTATTTTTATTGTTTGTGGCTCATGTTTCAAAATAAATTGTGAAAATGCTTTACCTTGTTGTTTAACTTCGTCTTAACTTCATATAAAGGTATCTCGCAAAAGATAAGTGTAAGGGAAATCTAAATTTGTTTCTAAGAATAGAATTGAACGTGAACGACAACAATATTAAACGTACAAGCATATTACTATTTGTTTGAGTCAAATGCTTGTATCGAGTCATAATGATGTTTTGCAGGAATTCCAGGAATTAAGACATAAGTTTTTCCAGAAATTTTCTGGAAACTTAACATAAGATTTCTGTCAGAGCACTCTGACGGCGTCAGGATTATAACCTGACGGCGTCAAGTGTAAAATTCTGAAATATTTTGCAAGTTTTGTTTATCTACCGGAGTTTTAAAGTTTCTGTTAATTCTTTAGTTTTATAAACTCCAGGTAATCTGCCAACATTCATTCCACAAGTATTATATCCTTATATGTATAGATTACTGCTGATTTTACGCGAGGTTTGCCATGATTGTTTTCTCAGGTTTAACAGGTTATATTGGACAAGAAGATGGTTTATCTTTCTGGAGGGAAGCTTTCAACGTTCATTTTCTTGGAGGAGGATCTAACCTTGTTACAACATTATCAACACTGAACAAATCAAGGGAGTATTTGTTTCATTCTTTTACCTTCATTACTTTTACATCCTTTTTATTGAACATTGGGGACAATGTTCAGCCTAAGTGTAAGGGGAGGGTAAATGATGATACCTTAGAGAATACAATTGCACTTGAGTTTGTTTGTTCAAAAGTAGGTGTGTAATAAAACTAAGAGAAATACTTTTTAGGGCAATTTTAGCGCCAAATTTAAAAATTTTAACAACATTTAGGAGTGAAGCTTTAGCCTTAATGAGCATCTCATGGATAGGAGTTGTATGACTAGCACAAAAACCGTACCACTCAAAATTTTCCACCCCAAATATGTGAGGTTCGCCCCTAGATTTGTTAGGAAAAGATGCTTATGAGTGTACCGGTAGTACTTAGATTCTAGAACTTGCATTAGTGATGCATCCCGAGACCGCTAGTGGGACTACATTCGTGTAGTTAGGATTTACTACTTTATAAGAGGCATTAGGATCACCCTTGTGTTAAACTCGTATCATAATTACTTGACCAATGAAGTCATAATTACTTGACTAGTAAAGTCAATTAATTTTTCCCACACCTTTGCGATGTACTCATTTTTAGTACACGATACCCCTAGTACACCCCTCTGAGCCTATCTTTTCGTTTCTAACTTTAAGCATTTTACTTAAAGGAAGAATTTGTTAACAATCCACCCCAAATGTACACCCAAATTGCCTTAGCCTTCCTTATATGCACTCATCTTTAGTGCATTATTGTTATATATTTAAACCCTTAGTTAATTGTCTAATTGATTAAATGGTTGCTAAGTCAAGTCATATCTTGTAAATATTGTTTTGGGACGATTGGGACTCATGGGTAAAGTACTAGTGTTATCGAGTAATGGGGAAGAACATCATATATTACCCCCATATGTGCGTTAATCTTAAAAAATACTCCAAGTATTTTGATTATCTTAATTCGAGTCATTAGAATAGTTAATTGTAAAGTATGTAAAAGTTCAAGTGTAAGGGGGATGTAAATCCCCTATGATGTATTATTTTGGATAGTAGGGCAAGAGTGTATGTATAAAAAAAATAGTAAAAGAAAAAGAGAAAAACATACGGACTACCATCCCATTTCCTTTTGTGTTTGTTTTATGTTTTTGTTAGTTTTTGATTAACTTAAGTCGAGTCGAGTCTTGGCTTAGAAACGCCACCTTATAAATGTAATTGACCAAGATGATTAACTCGCCACCAGTAAATATTGCCTTTATCCAACAAAACCGTGTTTATCATATCCCTACACTTCACGTTATAACCCTTTTAAAAGACCTTTTTGATAGTTTATCCTAGGTGCTTACGCCAAGTGGTGGAGGTTTGATCCTTTACCAAGCCTATGGTAATCTATGTGCTATGACAGGTAGTGAGAGATATTTTCCATTTACATATTGTGATATATACTTTATTAAACCCGAGAGATGTGAGTACTAAACACTATTTGTGAGGTGCTAGTGTATAATTTCCGTGCTTGTTTTGGTTGAAGTGGAACGATTATTTGTTGCAATTACTTTTATATTAGTGTTATATGACCCCTAGCTTGTATTTTGATTATAATAAAAGCGCATTTGCTTGAGGACAAGCAAATCTCAAGTGTGAGGGTATTTGATGAGACGAAAAGTGTACCGATTTTAATGGACCATTTAAGCCCAAAGTAGAGATTATTTGATCAAATATTTCCCTAAATCGTTCCTTTTGTCATATTAGGTACTTTTGAGGAGAAATCAGGAAAAGGAAGCATTTTGGACGTTTTTGGAGCGAAAAAGTGAAGAAAATGACAAAGTCACAAATTCATGCTGAAAACAGTACCTGATGGCGTCAGGATTTGCTTATGACGCCTTCACCCTTTGACAAAATAGGTGGATAATCAAGTTACATGTGACGCGCCAGAGAGTTTTTGGAGGAATTACACGTGACGGCGTCACCAAGGCCGTCATGAGCAAAATGCATGTGACGGCCAAGATCAAGTTTACACATGGCGGCGTCAGAATTGGATCTAGGCAATACGATGATATTTATGCCGGCGAGTTGACGGCGTCAGAAACTACTCTTGACGTCATCAGACTCAATTCTCTATATATAGTTTTTGATTTTTCATTCATTAGTGTGCAACTTTGAGAGGAGAAACCCTATACGAATTTTACCTTATTTTTAAGGGTTTCAAACCCTTTTTTCTTCCATGCTTAATTGAAGATAAGTGTTCAATAATCATTCAATATGTCTATGTGTTGTTTGATTCTATCTTATGCTTGTCTTCTCTTTAATATGCTAGGCTAGGTTTTCTTTGTGTTTGCTTAGATGTAATGAAACTTAGATATTGATTATTGGTTGTTTGTTTGTTTATAATTGTTATGGATGAATGATTTCGATGTTAGGCTTAAAAAAACTGGCAGACTTCCAATTGGTAATTTGCTTGAGCGTCTTAAGAAACATGATCAGATGTGTAGTACGATAAATTGGTTATATTTAATGCATAGGTAACTACTAATGAGGCCATGTTAGGAGCTAGTAGTCGGCTCGACATAGGAAGAGGTAGAAGCTTATAGAATTAGGGAAGATCGTACATGGCCCTAAGAATGGTATTAAGGAATATAACCAGTCATCCATGCAATTGTAACAAACTAATCAACCAGTAAAAGATGGCTAGGGAGTAGTGAAATCTAAGTAAACACATTTTCTCTTATTATTGTTTTCGCCAAATTTACTTTAGTGTCATTTTATTTTATTTTGTTTGCATTCGTAGTCATTTGGGTTAGTTGACTAGCAACTAATTCCGCCCATTCTTCCAAAACCCGAGATTTTTACATGCTTTCTATAAAATACAAAAATACAAAAAGAATCATCCTTCACCTCTAGACCTAGTTTAATTGAGTTTTAACCCTAGCGAACACTATTATTTGAGTTGAACGATCAATCCCCCGGTACTTGCCACTATACTATACTACAACGGTCAGGTACACCGCCTGTTGGGGATTGCAAGCTTCTCAAGATCCCTTGAGAGGTAAAACCTTTTGCATGGTTGCAAAACCACGCATCAAACATTTTAGTGTACTTCGTCGTCACTGTCTTAACTTTATTAGTAACCCCTTTATTCATAGTCATTGTCAATGTGTTTAACACACTTCATGAAAGAATGTATACCTTATTGTTTATATTCTTTAGGTAAATTGGTGTAAAAACGACATCCAACTTGCCACTTTTATCTTTTGTAGGCATTCAACTTTTTTTTCTAAAGGATTCAAATACTTTCTTAATTTCGCTATTGTATCCATATCACGGGAGTGTTTTGATGTGGCACTTCTTAATTACATTTTCCCGTTGTCTTTAGAAGTTCCCCCGTGTTCTTCACTTTTGGGTCCGTTTTGCCAATTAACAAAGTTTTTTTTTCTTTTTCTTTTAATATTACTTTGCCTCGTACTTCATTTTTTCAATTACCCATAAACCTTTTACACCACTTTTCAATCGTAGCTAATCAACTAACACAATTTCTCTTAGAAACCCTAATTTCACTCTCACAAACCCTAATTTCACAGCAGTAGTATTTTGCTGAGTAGCCCCATTTGATGCATATTTTGATATTTCAGGTATGGATTTTTTTCATTATTCTATATTTTGCTCAACATTATTTGACTAAACATAGTTGTAAACCCTAATTTGTTATTTTTGTGAATTTTGTAACAGAATGATACCTGGTACCAATTTGCATCCTTTTGATGTACACAATGACGGTTATTTCGCCCACTTACCTTTAAGGTATGATCAAGGTGTGATTCTTGAAATGGCTGTTGCAAGGATGCCTTATGAACCTTTGCTGAATTATTGGAAGAAAAATGTGGAAACTACTTTCAAGGTTTGTATTACAAAGTTCCAAATCTTGAATTGGAGAAGTGATGCGTGGTTTTGCAACCTTGCAAAAGGTTTTACTTCTCAATTGATCTTGAGAAGCTTGCAATCCCCACTAGGCAGTGTACCTGACCGATATAGTATAGTGAGTGACAAGTACCGGGGGATTGATTGTTTTCTTAGGGAATAGTGTTCGTTAGGATTGAAACTAATCTAACTAGGTCTAATGGTGAGGGATGATTCTTTTTGTACTTTTATATTTTATGGAAAGCAAGTAAATATCTCGGGTATTGGAAAAGTAGGCGGAATTAGTTGCAAGCCAACTAACCCAAATATCTACTTAAACAATAAAATAAAATAACAAGAAAATAAATTGGTAGGAACTTCTATATGGAGAAAAATGTATTTACTTAGATTTCATTACTCCATAGTTATCTTTTATTGATTAGTTGATTTGTCACAATTGCGTGGATGAAGGGTTGCATTCCTTAATACCATTCATGGGGCTGTGTATGATCTTCCCCAACTCTATAAGCTTCTATCTCTTCCTATGACGACACGTTTAGTATCCTATCATGGCCTCATTAATAGTTACTTATGCGATTACGTTTCTTAAAACGTTCAAGCAAGTTACCATATAGGAGATTAGCCAGTTTTCTTAAGCCTAACGCAAAAATCATTCACCCACAACAATCAATGACAAACCAACAATCAATAATCAATAACTAGGTTTCATTAGATCTAAGCAAACACAAATAAACCTAAGCTAGCATATTAATAGAAAGAAAAGCATACAAGATAATCAAACAACACATAGACATATTGAATGATTAATGGATAACTTATCTTCAATTAAAGATGGATGAAAGAAGGGGTTTGAAACCCTTATAAAAGCTGTAAAATCGTCTAGGGTTTGTTGCACAAAATTTCCTCTCTTAATGAATGAAAAATCAAAATATATATATATATATATAGAATATACAAGCTGACGGCGTCACCTTTTGGGTTGTGACGCCGTCAAGTCGCTGCCGTATATCTTCTCGGATTGCCTAGATCTACTCTTGACGTCGTCTAGTTCAAAAGGGTTCTGGCGCGTCTCTCTTTACGTTAACACGTGACGGCCTTGGCGTTTTATAACGTGACGCCATCACGTGTAATCTTCCAATTTTCTTTTTAGCACGTCAAGTGTAAAGCAATTATCCACCTCTTGATCTTCATATGACGACGTCACTTTGTGACACTTGACGCCGTCAGGTACTGTTTCCAGCTTGGATTCTTGACTTTGTCATTTTCTTCATTTCATGCTCCAAAAACGTTCAAAATGTTCCATTTTCCTGAATTCTTCTCCAAAGTACCTAAATTGGCAAAAGAAACGATTTGAGGTAATATTTGTTCATAAAAACACAATTTAGGGCTTAAATGACCCCCTAAAAGCGTAACAAATTTCTCCGTATCAAATTCCCTTACGCTTGAGATTTACTTGTCCTCAAGCGAATGAGCTTTTATTCCAATCAAAATATAAGCTAGGGGTCATTTAACACTAATATAAAAGTAATTACAACAAATGATTGTTTCACCTTGATCAAAACAAGCATGGAAATCATACACTAGTACCTCACAAATAGTGTTTGAATACTCTCATCTCTCAGGTGTTATAAATGTATATTTCACAAATGAAAATGGAAAAATATCACTCACTACCTGTTATAGGAAATAGATTACTATAGGCTTGGGAAAGGATCGAAAACCTCCACCACTTTGGCGTAAGCACCTAGGATAAACTATCAAAGATGTCTTTTAAAGGGTTATAATGTTAGGTGTAGGGATATGATAAACACGGTTTGTCGGATAAAGGATATTATTACTGGTGGCAAGTTAATCATCTTAGTCAATTACATGTACAATACGGCATTGCTAAGCCAAGACTTGACTCAACTTAAGCTAATCATAAACTAACAAAAATATAAAATAAACATAAAAGGAAATGGGATGGTAGTCATATGTTTTTCTCTTTCTTTTTCTTTTTTTTTCGTTTTTCTTGATTTTCGACTTTTTTTTTTTTTTTTTTTTTGCATATATTCTTGCCCTACAATCCAAAATAATACATTATAGGGAATTTACATTCCCCTTACACTTGAACTTTTACATACTTTACATTAACTATTCTAATGACTTTGAATCAAGATAATTAAAACACTTGGAATACTTTAAAATATTTACGCACATATGGGGGGTAATAATTGATGTTCTTCCCCATTACTCCATTACACTAGTACTTTACCCATGAGTCCCAATCGTCCCAAAACAATATATACAAGATATTACTCGACTTAGCAACAATGTAACCAATTAGACAATTAACAAAGGGTTTAAACGAATAACAATAATGCACTAAAGATGAGTGCATACAAGGTATGCTAAGGCGATTTGGGTATACATTTGGGGGTGGATTGTAAACAATTTATTTCTTTAAGTAAAATGCTTAAAGTTAGAAACGAAAAAGGTAGGCTCTGAAGGGGTGTACTAGGAGTATCGTGTACTAAAAATGAGTACATCACAAAGGTGTGGGAGAATTACTTGACCAATGAAGTCAACGTAATTATATTACAGGTATAAAACAAGGGTTATCCTAATGCCTCTTATAGTAAATCCTAACTACATGAATGTAGTCTCGCTAGCGGTCTTGGGATGAATCACTAATGCAAGTTCTAGAATCTAAGTACTACCAGTACCCTCACAAGCATTAAAGATAAATGCTTTTTCCTAAAGATCTAGGGGCAAACCTCACATATTTAGGGTGGAAATTTTTGAGTGGTATGGTTTTTGTGCTAGTCATATAACTCCTATCCATGAGACGTTTATTAAGACTAAAGTTTCACTCCTATTTGTTGCAAAAAATTTTAAATTTGGTGCTAAAATTACCCTAGCAAATATTTCTTTCAGTTTTATTACACATCTACTATTAAACAAACAAAAATCAAGCGCAATTGTAGTCTCTAAGGTATCTTCATTTACCCCCCCCCCCCCCTACACTTAAGCCAAACATTGTCCCCAATGTTCAATTAAAAGATGTAACAGTAAAGAAAATGAAAGAATGAAACAATTACTCCCCTGATTCATTTGGTGTGGATAATGTGGTAACATGGTTAGATCCTCCTCCAAGAAAATGAATCATAGAAAAGCTTCTCATCAGAAATATAAATCATCTTTTTGTCCAATATAACCTGTTAAATCTGAGAAAATCGGCGGTAAATTCTATATAAAATTAAATCCTAGAAAGCAAGTAAAGATATAATGCTTGTGGAATGAATATTTGCAGATTCCTAGAGTTTGAAAGTTAAAGATTTTACGAAACTTTACAATTCCGGCAGAAAAACAAAACTTGCAAAATTTTCAGAAAATTTACACCTGACGTCGTCAGGTTGAAATGCCTGACGCCGTTAGATTGATCTGTCAGAAATTTTATATTCTGTTTCCGGAAATTTTCTAGAAAATCCCATGCCTTAATTCGTGGATCCTGTAAAATATTAATTATGACTCAATACAAGCATTTGACTCAAACAAATACTAATATGCATGTTAATATAACATTGTTATCATTCATGTTCAACTTGTTCTTAAAAACAAATTTGGATTTCCCTTACACTAATCTTTTGCAAAATACCTTTATATGTAATCAAGACGAAGTTAAAAACAAAATAAAGCATTTTTACAACTTAATTTGAAACATGAACCATAAACAATATAAATAAAACATACATACGGAAGCAAATAAAATTAAATAAACACACAAACAAACAAATAAAGCTTGGGTTGCCTCCCAAGAAGCGCTTTTCTTTATTAACGAGTCTTATAGCTAGACTCAAAGTCACTCTACATTTTTTCATTCTTTCTCTCAAGCGCCTCTATAATTCTCATAGCAAGTTCCCAATCGACTTTGTACTTAGGGCCAAGGAGTAAGCAATCCTTATAAAAAAGACTCTTTTTTTCCATACATAATCCATGCCCTTTTTTCTATCCTCCTTGTTAATATCCTCAAAAGCACTGATATTATCTTCGTCTAATTGAGATATTTAACGAAACTCCTTCATCCTATTAGGCATCCTATATGTTATTTTATCATTTTCAGTTGAAAATTGAAGCCTGCCTTCTAGCCTATCGTACACTAACTTGGAATCTGATTAGGCGAAAAATGAACCACTTTTAGGGGGTCATTTAATCTCGGAATTGAATTTATTTGATCAAATATTTCCCTCAATCGTTTCTTTTGTGATTCTAGGTACTTTGGGAGTGAATTCTGGAAAACGAAGCAATTCGGATGTTTTTGGAGCATAAAAGTGAAGAAAACGGCAAAGACTTAATTTTCCAAGCTGAGAACAGTACCTGACGGCGTCAAGAAGAAAATCATGACTGCGTCAAGAGTAAAATCCGTGACGACCCAGTGAAAACCTGAAGGCGTCACAAGAAGGGCGTCAAGAGTTAATGTTGTAACGGCCTACAATTGGAATACACATGACGGCGTCAAACCCAGATCTAGGCAGTCCGAGAAATTATTTGGCGGCGAGATGACGGCGTCAGAAATTTGTTCTTGACGCCATCACCTATCAGAATCTATATATAGTTTTCTATTTTTCATTCATAAAAGAGGGACTTGTGTGGAGAATACTAGGGCCGAACTTTGTAAACCCTATGTCGTATTTTACCGTATTTTCAAGGGTTTTCACCCCTTGAAACCTTTCATGTTCAATTGAGATAAGTCTTCTTTCAATTCAATCAATATGTCCATGTGTTGTTTGAATATATCTTTTGCTTGTCTTGATTTCAACATGCTAGGCTAGATATATCATGTGTTTGCTTAGATGTAATGAAACCTAGATGTTAATTATATGTTGATTACTTGTTTATAGTTGTAATGGATGAATGATTTCAATGTTAGGCTTAAGAAAACTGGCAGATCTCCATTGTGTAACATGCTTGAACGTCTTAGGAAACATGAACCAATGTGTACTAGGTTTTATTGGTTGTATTTAATGCATGAGCAAATTCTAGTGATCCCATGTTAGGAGCTGCTTAGCCGGCTCGACATAGGAGTGAAGTAAGCGCTTATAGGATTGGGGAAGTAAGTACGCCACCCCATGAATGGTATTAAGGAATACAACCCGTCATCCACGCAAATGTAACAAGTAATTAACATGTAAAAGATATCTAGGGAGTAATGAAATCTAAGTAAACACAATTCTCCCATATATTGCTCACACCTTTAGTATAATTTAGTTTATTTTCATTTCTAGTATTTTATTTTGATTGCATCTTTAGTAATTGGGTTAGTTGACTAGCAACTAATTCCGCCCAACTCCTTCAAAACCGAGATTTTTAATTGCTTTCATAAAAATATAAAAATACAAAAAGAATCATCCCTCATCTCTAGACCTAGTCTTTAGGTTTTCTAATCCTAGTGACACTATTCCTAGCTGAACGATCAATCCCTCGGTACTTGTCATTATACTATACTACATCGATCAGGTACACTGCCTGGTGGGGGTTGTAAGCTTCTCAAGATCCCTTGAGAGGTAAAGCCTGGTGCAATCCCTACGCATCAAGTTTTTGGCGCCGCAGCACGGGGAATAGTTATTGTCTAGGTTAGAATCTCTTTTTATTAGGTCTACTTGCTAGATTCCTTTCTAGTAAGATTTTATTTTTATTTTTAGGTTCTCTTTTGTCTATCTTATTTCTTCGTGTTTTTGTTTGTACTAGTTTGGTCTTCATGGATTTAGAGAGTCGCCGTTTAGAAGTTAGCAAGAGGCTTATAGCGCATAAAAGAAGAAAGAGAGAAGTTAACACATTTAAGGAATTCATTAAGCCTCTCCAAATGAAAATTGAGTTTACGGACTTCGCCCCAACCCCGGATGAATTGAGTTACCATAGGTTCCTTATACAACACCCTTGCCCCTCAAAATATAGAAAGACACCATGGATTAGGAGGCATAACTTCAGGAACATAAAAATTTCTTGCATGATTGGGTACATGTCTAGAGAGCACACATACATTGACTTAAAAGCACCAATGAATATCATGTCTAGGCTCTATTACAATTGGATAATGAACGAAAGGTTAAGCCCTAGAAAAGACCCTTACAACTCTAATAGGCTATGTAATTTCGTCAGGAGAGTTAAAGGGTTACACATCTTTATAGGAAATTTTACTTATCAATGCGACTTCGTAATCCTAGAAGATGTTAGAGGCATTATAGATCCACACCTAGGAGAGATGGTTCTAGGACAACCTTTTGTTGAGAAGACTAAGATGTATTACGACCATAAGAAGGGGATAGCTCAGTTTACTGATGGGATAGAGAAGGTCACTTTTATGATGCCTCACATGAAGGAAGAATTAAAGGGCATCAAGAATCTACAAATTGATGAGATTCGACCCTATGAGGTTAAGGAAGATGGAATTACTGATGACGCCTATTATGAGAAAAGGCGAACATACTATTTGGGTTGCATGAATCTAGGCCCGGAATACAAGCGTGATGAGAATTGGGTTAGATGTTTTGAGTTGGCACAAAAGTGGGAAAGGAAAATGTAACCCATGACCTTGAGTCTAGCTACAAGACTCGTAAATAAAGAAAAGCGCTTCTTCGGAGGCAACCCGTGTTTTGTGTGATTTTTATTTTTGTTTGTTTGTTATTTGCTTCCGTATGCATGCTTTATTTTTATTGTTGGTAGATCATGTTTCAAAACTAAAATAGTGAAAAATACTTTACTTTGTTGTTTGGCTTAGTCTTAACTTCATCCAAAGGTATTTTTGCAAAAGATAAGTGTAAGGGGAAACCCCAAATATGTTTTTAAGAAACAAAACCGATCATGATTCTCCACAATATTAAGTGAACATGTATATTCGTATTTGCTAGAGTCAAATACTTGTATCGAGTCATAATGATGTTTTGCAGGATTTTCCAGGAAGTAGGACGAAGTTTTTCCAGAAATTTTCCGGAAACTTAACATAAAAATTTCTGTAGGTCAATTTTGACGGCGTCACGAGTTTTACTCTTGACGGCGTCACGTGCAAAATTCTGGAAATTTTACCAGTTTTGTTTTTCTAACGAAATCTTAAGGTTTTTGTTGAATCTTTTGTTTTATAATCTCCAGGAAATGTGCAAACATCATTCCACAAGCATTATATCTTATTTTGTTTTCTAGGATTTGTTAGCATATGTAGATTGCCGCCGATTTTATGCGAGGTTGCCTTGTCTGTTTTCTCAGGTTTTACAGGTTATGTATGACAAGAAGATAATTTATATTCTGGAAGGGAAGCTTTGATTGTTCATTTTCTTGGAGGAAGATCTAACCTGGCCACCTTATTATCCATACCGAGCGAATCAGGGGAGTATTTGATTTCATTTGTTTTACTTATTTCACTTTTACATTCTTTACTTGAACATTGGGGACAATCTTCATCCTAAGTGTAAGGGGAGGGTAAAATGATGATACCTTACAGATACACTTTCGCTTGAGTTTGTTTGTTTGATGGTAGATGTGTAATAAAACTATGAGAAATACTTGTTAGTGTAATTTTAGCGCCAAATTTAAAATTTTTTACAACATTTAGGAGTGAAACTTTACCCATAGCAAGCGTCTCATGGATAGGAGATTGTATGACTAGCACAAAACCGTACTATTCAAAAAAAATTTCCACCGAAATATGTGAGGTTCGCTTTTAGATTTGATAGGAAAAGCATTTACTATTAGTGCTTATGAGTGTACCGGTAGCATTTAGATTCTAGAACTTGCGTTAGTGATGCATCTCGAGACCGCTAGTAAGACTACATTCGTGTAGTAGGATTTACTACATGATAAGAGGCATTAGGATCACCCTTGTGTTAAACCCGTATCATAATTACTTGACCATTTATGTCATATTACTTGGCTAGTTAAGTCAATTAATTTTTCCCACCTTAGCGTTGTACTCATTTTTAGTACACGAAACCCCTAGTACACCCCTCCCAGCCTATCTTTTCGTTTCTAACTTTAAGCATTTTACTTAAAGGAAGAATTTGTTACACCCCACTTAAATGTACACCAAAATCGCCTTAGCCTTTCGTGTATGCAATCATCTTTAGTGCATTATTGTCATTTGTTAACCTCTAAGTTAATTATCTAATTGATGACATGGTTGCTAAGTTGAGTCATATCCTTGTACATATTGTTTTGGGACGATTGGGACTCATGGGTAAAGTACTTATGTTATGGAGTAATGGGGAAGAACATCATATTATTACCCCCATCTGTACGTTAATCTTAAAAGTACTCCAAGTGTTTTGATTATCTTAATTTGAGTCATTAGATTAGTTATTTGTAAAGTATGTAAAAATTCAAGTGTAAGGGGAATGTTCATTCCCTATGATATATTATTTTTGATGGTAGGGTAAGAGTGTATGCAAAAAAAAAATAATAAAAAAAAATAAAAAAAAAAAAAGGAAAAACATACGGACTACCATCCCGTTTCATTCTATGTTTATTTTATGTTTTTGTTATTTTTGATTTATTAGCTTAAGTCGAGTCTAGTCTTGGCTTAGCAACTCCATATTGTACATGTAATTAACCAAGATTGTTAACTCGCCACCAGTAAAGACTGCCTATATCCAACAAAACCGTGTATTCCATATCCCTACACCTAACGTTACAACCCTTTAAAAGACCTATTTGATAGTTTATCCTAGGTGCTTACGCCATGTGGTGGAGGTTTGATCCTTTCCCAAGCCTATGGTAATCTATTTTGCTATGACAGGTAGTGAGAGATGTTTTCCATTTCCATATTGTGATATTTACTTTATTACACCCGAGAGATGTGAGTATCTAAATACTATTTGTGAGGTGCTAATATATGACCTTCGTGCTTGTCTTTGGTCTTTAGTGGAATGATTATTTGTTGTAATTACTTTTATATTAGTGTTAAATGACCCCTAACTTGTATTTTGACTAGAATAAAAGCGCATTTGCTTGAGGAGAAGCAAATCTCAAGTGTAAGGGTATATGATGAGGTGAAAAATGAACCACTTTTAGGGGGTCATTTAAGCCCGAAATTGAATTTATTTGTTCAAATTTTGCCCTAAATCATTCCTTTTGTGATTTTAGGTACTTTGGGAGTGAATTCTGGAAAAGGAAGCAATTCGGACGTTTTTGGAGCATAAAAGTGAAGAAAACGGCAAAGACTTAATTTTCCATCCTGAGAACAGTACCTGACGACGTCAAGAAGAAAATCATGACGGCGTCAAGAGTAAAATCCGTGACGACCCAGTGAAAACCTGAAGGCGTCACAAGAAGGGCGTCAAGAGTTAATGTTGTGATGGCCTACAATTGGAATACACATGACGGCGTCTAACCCAAATCTAGGCAGTCCGAGAAATTATTTGGCGGCGAGATGACGGCGTTAGAAATTTGTTCTTGACGCCGTCACCTATCAGAATCTATATATAGTTTTCTATTTTTCATTCATAAAAGAAGGACTTGTGTGGAGAATACTAGGGCCGAACTTTGTAAACCCTAGGTCGTATTTTACAGTATTTTCAAGGGTTTTCACCCCATGAATCCTTTCATGTTCAATTGAGATAAGTCTTCTTTCAATTCAATCAATATGTCTATGTGTTGTTTGAATATATCTTATGGTTGTCTTGATTTCAACATGCTAGGCTAGATCTATCATATGTTTGCTTAGATGTAATGAAACCTAAATGTTAATTATATGTTGATTACGTGTTTATAGTTGTAATGGATGAATGATTTCAATGTTAGGCTTAAGAAAACTGGCGGATCTCCATTGTGTAACATGCTTGAACGTCTTAGGAAACATGAACCGATGTGTACTAGGTTTTATTGGTTGTATTTAATGCATGAGCAAATTCTAGTGATCCCATGTTAAGAGCTTCTTAGCCGGCTCGACATAGGAGTGAAGTAGACGCTTATAGGATTTGGGAAGTAAGTACGCCACCCCATGAATGGTATTAAGAAATACAACCCGTCATCCACACAACTGTAACAAGTAATTAACATGTAAAAGATATCTAGGGAGTAATGAAATCTAAGTAAACATAATTCTCCCATATATTGGTCACACCTTTAGTATAATTTAGTTTATTTTCATTTCTAGTATTTTATTTTGATTGCATCTTTAGTAATTAGGTTAGTTGACTAGCAACTAATTCCGCCCAACTCCTTCAAAACCGAGATTTTTAATTGCTTTCATAAAAATATAAAAATACAAAAAGAATCATCCCTCATCTCTAGACCTAGTCTTTAGGTTTTCTAATCCTAGCGACACTATTCCTAGCTGAACGATCAATCCTCCGGTACTTGTCATTATACTATACTACATCGAGGTACACTGCCTGGTGGGGGTTGTAAGCTTCTCAAGATCCCTTGAGAGGTAAAGTCTGGTGCAATCCCTACGCATCAGAATCCTCGACAAACGGCTTACCTAGTACAACATGAGATAAGCGACAGTCTATAACACTTGCCAAATCCTCTAAAATCATAAAGTCAGCGACATAGGTAAAACTCCCAATAAAGATATGCACCTCTTTAACTATCCCAACAAAGTTACAAACTCCGCCGGGATATTTGGGATCTCTCCTAGGCTCAAGTTGTGCATTCTTTATATCGTTATAAACACTCGAGGATATCACATTGATTGGGGATTCACAGTCAATGTAAGCTTGTTCAACATACTTGTACCTAATCACACATGGTATTTTTACACTCCAAGGGCTACCCTTCTTAATTTTTTGATCAATTTTGACAAAAGGTGGTCGAGGGTTATCAACTATATGGTTGTAGTCAGGGGCGAAGGGAGGGGGTAGCTAGTGGGTGCTACCCCCCCCCCCCCCCCCTCAATGAATCCATTTATATAGCATTAAGTAAGCACAATGGCCCAAAATATATATATTTTGTGCAGTCATCCACCCTCAACTTACGTTACAATTGTATTTTTTCCTTGGAAAAATGAAATCCAACTAAACCCCTCAATTTTAAATGTCTAGTCATCTCGTGATAAGTCATTATTTAGTACCATTTTAGTATAATTGAAAGCTTTTATGTACCTTTTTAGTATACGGATTCACAATGCCTTAATGAATGTTATGCTTTTTAGTTTTTTCTTCTTACTATTTGCTTTTATTTAGTTTTGATAAATAGAAAGCTTGTTTAATGTTTTCAACTTCATTTAAGTGATTTGAGATTTGAAGTATATTCGTATGAAAACGCTAGTAGAGACATTTATCATTTTAGTAGTTTTTTTGTGATGCTCATAATTTTAAACACCAACCAAGTTAAAAGGTTTACTTGGAATTTGCAAAGCAATAATCTTATTTGTAAAATTATTATAACAATAAAATATTCATTTATGTTTGAAACTATGTATTATTTTTACTTTTGGTGATAACCAAAACTAATAGTCAAATTGTTTATTTTCGGTTTCTTTATAAGAAATATCAATGTCTGTTAATCGTCATTGCTATCGTTAAAAGAAATCCGGCCCCCCTTAATTCAAAATCCTGGCTCTGCCCCTGGCTGTAGTAGGCGATTTCTTCCTTAGTGGGGTATAAATTGATGTATTCATGATCTAATTCCTCATCTTTCTGTTCCTCTACAACTTCAACAACCGCAAAATCATCAGGTCCTAAGTCCTCATTTGAATACATAGCGATTGATAGGTCATTAAGTGCACTATCAAGCTCAATATCAATCAACCTATTAAGCTCCCTAAGTTCTCTAATTTCGCTTTCAATTTGTTCACGCAACACAATTACTTCCTCAGGTGAAAGGGGCGGATTCGCATTTTCCATAGTGGCAAATGGAATAGTCAATGAATTTAATTTACTAACAAGGGCACAAAGAAAAAGATAGACTAAAGAAAACTTAATAAAAAAAATAATAATCTCACTTGATAGGAATCTAATGAGTAGACCTAATTAAAATAAAAATCAACCTAAGGAATAACTATTCCCCGGCAGCAGCGCCAAAAACTTGATGCATGGTTTTGCAACCTTGCAAAAGGTTTTACTTCTCAAGGGATCTTGAGAAGCTTGCAATCCCCACCAGGCACTGTACCTGACCGATGTAGTATAGTGAGTGGCAAGTACCGGGGGATTGATCATTCTCTCAGGGAATAGTGTTCGTTAGTATTGAAACTAATCTAACTAGGTCTAAAGGTGAGGGATGATTCTTTTTGTATTTTTTATATTTTATGGAAAGCGAGTAAATATCTCGGGTAATGGAGAGTGGGTGGAATTAGTTGCTAGCCAACTAACCCAAATAACTACTTAAACAATAAAATAAAATAACAAGAAAATAAATTGGTAGGAACTTCTATATGGAGAAAAACGTATTTACTTAGATTTCATTACTCCCTAGTTATCTTTTATTGATTAGTTGATTTGTCACAATTGTGTGGATGAAGGGTTGCATTCCTTATTATCATTCGTGGGGCCGTGTACGATCTTCCCCAACTCTATAAGCTTCTATCTCTTCCTATAACGACATGTTTAGTATCCTATCATGGCCTCATTAATAGTTACTTATGCATTTAATACAACCATTAAAACCGTAGTACACATCCAATTACGTTTTTAATATGTTCAAGCAAGTTACTGTATAGGAGATTAGCCTGTTTTCTTAAGCCTAACCCTAAAATCAATCACCCGCAACAATCAATAATCAAGAACTAGGTTTCATTAGATCTAAGCAAACACAAATAAACCTAAGCTAGCATGTTAATAGAAAGAAAAGCATACAAGCAGTGGCGGACCCAGGATTTTGGAAGGCGGGGGGCAAAAAAAAATTTTTTTTGATAAAATTCATGATGCACTTTAGTAAAAAGGTCATAATTTTTTTTACACTAAAAACTAAGGTTTTTACATTTTTGGCTTCAAGGTGGGGGGCAATTTGATTTATTTGGGGGGTGCACAATAATAAAAAGATCCAAAAAAAAAAATTACACTAAAATCTGATTTTTTTGGCGAATCGTGGAGGGCACCGCCCCCCCCCCCCCCCCCCCCCAATGTTAACACTTGGGTCCGCCCCTGCATACAAGATAATCAAACAACACATAGATATATTGAATGATTAATGGATAACTTATTTTCAATTAAACATGGATGAAAGAAGGGGTTTGAAACCCTTACAAAAGCTGTAAAATTGCCTAGGGTTTGTTGCACAAAAGTTCCTCTCTTAATGAATGAAAAATCCAAAAATATATATAGAATATATAAGCTGACGGTGTCACCTTTTGGGTCGTGACGCCATCAAGTCGCCGCCGTACATCTTCTCGGATTGCCTAGATCTACTCTTGACGTCGTCTGGTTCAAAAGGGTTCTGGCGCGTCTCTCTTTATGGTAACATGTGACGGCCTTGGCATTTCATAATGTGATGCCGTCACGTGTAATCTTCGAATTTTCTTTCTGGCGCGTCAAGTGTAAAGCAATTATCCACCTCTTGATCTTTATATGACAGCGTCACTTTGTGACACTTGACCCCGTCATGTACTATTTCCAAAATGCTCCATTTTCGAGAATGTTTCTCCAAAGTACCTAAATTAACAAAAGAAACGATTTGCGGTAATATTTGATCATAAAAACACAATTTACGGCTTAAATGACCCCCTAAAAGCGTAACAAATTTATCCTTATTAAGAAGGGTTTAGTTAGAGTAAGTAATGATATGGAATTAGAACACATGTTTGTTGTGGCTGAGTTGTTTAATAGGCTTGATCTTTATCTTGATCACTTAGATATGGATCTTTCAGAATATTTAGGTAAAGCAAATACCACTTTTATGGATGCCTCTGTTTCTAAAGGAAAAGGCCATTCTTAGAAGAGGTATTGCAATGAGTTTTCAGTAGATAAGTTGGTTAATTGGGCTGAGATGGAGGTTCAGTTTGAGGGTTCATCTTCTAATCACCTTAAAAAACAGACAAAGGTAAAGAAAAGGTTAATGAAACAAATGATGATCATACTAGGACTAGTGCAGAGGGGACTAGTGCAGAGGGTGATCATACTAGGAAGGTGACTATTGATAAGGGCAAAGAGAAGGTTACACGGGATGAAACAAATGATGATAAGTCCTTTTTAGCTAATAATTGGTTTGTATGATGTTTGGTTGGTATGCTAATTGATACCTATTTTTTGATATTTTTAGCAGCTTTTTATTAGCTTTTCACTAGCCTTAAGTCATTTTATTCCCATTTTTACAGCCATAGTATAGTTCTTGCTTATCTAGTGCTTTTAGGCTTATAAGTAGTGCTTATCTTTGTCCCTTTAGCTTATTTAGGATTCCCCCTTGGATAACTTAGCTTAATCTCCTCTTAGTTTAGCTTATAGTAACTTATTTGTAGCTTTTAGCTCTCCAAATTTCCTTTTTAGCCTTATAGTTTTATCTGTTATGTTTTTTTCCCTTAATTCTGTGTGTGGAAAACTAGAAGGGGGTTGAATAGTTTACCGCTTTTTCTATTCTTTTTAACTTGAATATCTTTAAAAACATTTACGTTTGCTTAAAGATATAAACACAATGTTATATGTTTGATTCTTTGAAAAGCTTTTCATGTGAATAACAATTCTAACTTTACTAGTTTCATACTTTGAAAAGCTTTGCTTGTGATGATCCTAACTTTACTTGTTTAGTTCTTTGAAAAGCTTTACTTTTGTTTGAAGATATAAACACATCTTTACTTGTTTAGTTCTTTGAAAAGCTTTATATGTAACTAGCTATTTTAACTAAAGAACAACATGTAATAAGCAAAGATAAAGAAAGAAACGATCAAACTACAACACGATTGTTTATCGTGGTTCGGCTACAAGGACTCTTTTTCCTTGCCCTACATCCACGCCCCGAGTTTCCAACTCGAGAGTTATAAGCACTAATCAACAAGCTCCTTTCACCGGCGGAGAAAACCTTTACAACGTCGCTTACACTTTTACCGATACTAAGCTAGATGTCGAGTTCTTTTACACGGGTACAACCACTCCCATCGTCGCTTACACTTTTACCGACACTAAGCTAGATGTCGAGTTCTTTACCAAGGGTACAACCACTCCCGTTAGTTCTTTTACAAGGGTACAACAACTCCCGACACACTATGTATTTTGAGGCCTAAAATACTAACCAATCACTTCTACATACAAGACACTAATGAAGTATAAACTACCAAAGCTTATACATGACCAAGCTACCAAGACTTGCAACTTTAGAGTTGAAGCTTGTAACTTCTTGAATGATCTTGTGAAGTCCCTTGCTACATAAGAGAATCACACAAATCAAAAGGTTACTGAGTTAGTTGAGAGAGTATTTGAAAATATGTCCTAAAGTGGTTACCAAAAACTAACAAATGGTTTGGTATTTATAGCAAACAATTCTGCAGGTCTGGCGGATCAGGCGGACCCCTCAAAAGGGTTCCGCCCGTGTACCCCCAGGGCTGCAGTTGGTTTTTGCAATAAATCTTGCAAACCAAACAAAGTCACATCTCATTACTCTTGCAAACCAAACAATGTCACATCTCATAATATCAAGTCAAACACTAAACTTGCAAGCTACCACTTAGTAAGTCAAACACACTTCTTACCATAAATATATAATGACAAAGCTTGCCCTAAATGTGATGTGACCTTACTATATTAAGAAATAAATATGATGCGACAAGACTCATTTTAGTTTAAGAAATAAAAACAATGTTTTGTTTAAAAGGAAATGTTAATCTTAGTTAAACAAGACTTAAACACTAAAAGTGATGATTTACTTATAGCTAAACTTCATACTTTATCATTAACAAAACTTAGCAAAGATCGTAAAATATAAATAACGTTTTTAGGCGATATTTGTATTAACACTGTGCTTAATGGTTGTTTTCTCTACTTGTTAGGTAATATTAGCTTAAGTTAGCTTAGTATTAGTACTTCACAGCTCCTTATGTCTTTTGGTAGTCTTTGGTAGCTTATTTGGCTCATGACAGTCAAGCTTGTGATTGGTTTTTCATGTTTTCTCTTCTTTGTCAATACCGTGTAAGCAAATTTAGCCTTTTCACAACTTATTTTCTACTTTTCAAAAATCTTCTCTTTTCAAAAGTTTTTTTATTCTTTGTTGTTTTTCAAGTTTCAAACAAAAAAAAGTAAAACAAATACACACACACACACACACACACACACACACACACATATATATATATATATATATATATATATATATATATATATATATATATATATATATATATAGAGAGAGAGAGAGAGAGAGAGAGAGAGAGATAGAGAGAGAGAGTTAGGATCAAATAGGAAGAATAATTAAAATAAGAAAGATAAGAAGTAACCACAACCATATATTCTAGATGCACCTACAAAAATGGATGCATCTTCATTCAAAATTTCACTCCCATATAAAAATGTGTGACTAGAATTACTTCCTACCCTTCTCATTTTAATTATTTTTCTTATTGGATCCCTACCCTATATATATATATATATATATATATATATATATATATATATATATATATATAGGGAAAGGTTAATGTGAGAACTTTCTTAAAATAGTAAAAATGAGAACTATTCTAAAATACTATTAAAACATTGATACATAGCCATTTTAGCAAAGATGCACCAAAATACTATATATAAATACAAGTTAACATTAAATCGACTAATAACCAACTCATACATGAGAAACGGCTTACTGATGCACAATTAAATATTTGATACATATACATTAAAATCTCAAAAAACTAATTTCTTATACATAAATTGATACACCTAATACACAACAACCACTAAAAACTTGATACATAATACTAAACCTTGATACACATTACACGTTGAATCAAAGTGTATCACTTAGTTTATGTCACTTTTCATAAGAAAACCCATAAAATCTTTAACAATTTTAGTTGTAATTAATTATGTTTTTATTTTCTTTTAAATTGAGTGTCATTTGTGAGATTTTGGTTGGTTCTCATTTTTACAACTTTAAGAAAGTCCTCATTTGATCTCAATTATATACTCCCTCCGTCCCAATTTATTTGTCCACTTTTGATTTTCAAAGTCTTTCTTTGTCAACTTTGACCTTAAATATGTACGTTTGTGTTGTTTAATATTTGATGCAAAATATACGAATAGATTGAGTTTTAAGTGTATTTTTAATTTGTACAATTTTTATCAAGTATTATATAACACAAATAATGATATTTATGGTCAAAGTTTACAAAGAAAGACTCAAAAAGTCAAAACTGGACAAATAAATTGGGACGGAGGTAGTATATATATATATATATATATATATATATATATATATATATATATATATATATATATATATATATATATATATATATATATATATATATATAATAGTTTTCAAAAAAGTGGCCAAAGGGGATTCAAACCCTGGTCACTTAGATATCACAGCAAATACCCCATACCACTTGTATTCCTTAGTACTTCTTGTTAGCATCTCCTTTATTTTATATATAGCATAGTACTTTTCTGTTTTGTTCAATATTAACTAGTTAGCTTATTTATGCTTATTCTGGCTTATTCCCAACTGTTTTCCCCATCCTCTATTTTTCCTAAGATAGTTTTATCATAATTTAGTTTCCAGAATTTTTTTAGATTTTTCTCAATAGTTTAGGTATTTTTTAACATTTAATTTCTTTATTTTTAGTATTTAATTCATAAAAAAATATTAAAGAGTTAAAAAAAATATTTTTCTTTTTTTCCAAAATTTTCTTTTTTTCAAATATAATGTAGGAAAATCATTATTTTTACACTCGTAGGATTAGTATAGCTTAAATTCACTTTAAAATTAGCGCACTTACGTTTTTTTATTTACTTTTACGTTTTTAACTTAAATTGCGTTTTAGGTTTCCCTAGCTTCATATTATCATTCCCGTAGAATTTTAAGTAGTTTTTTTTAGTTTTAGTTGTCATTCCTTGTTTGATTTATATTTTAGTTGCGTTTATTTTATTTCTCGTTCGTTATTCGTTAATTCACGTAGTTTTAAAATACCAAATAATCAAATCCATCCTTACAAGCATTTTAATCTCAAATCTCACACGATATCCTCCATTCACACCTCGTTGGGACATGACCCGGGTAATCACTTGCCAGGTATCACATATATATATATATATATATATATATATATATATATATATATATATATATATATATATATATATATATATATATATATATATATATATATATATATATATATTGTATTCACGGGTTTTGCAAGTTAACCTTTTCACAAGGGTTGACTAGTCAAATTCTCCTCACGTACTTTGTATTTATTTGATATACACCTCACACGTAATCAGTATGCTTTAGATAAATCAGTTAACTATCTCAATCCTGGTGAAGAGGAGTTGATTGAACTTAGTATGAGGATCAAAGCTAATAGAGGGAAGGAAGGTGAGTTTATGCCAGAAATGAGTGAACCAAATGCTGAAAACAAGAAAAGATTGACTTGACAGCTACTCAAGTTAAACACATGCAGGAAAAAGCTGATCAAACTCAATAACAACCTCAAGATCAGCAGCAACAAGTTAATGAACAAGTGCAGCAGCAACAAGATGATGAACAAGTCCAGATGCAAGATCCAGTACTGCAGGTAAGAATGAGGAGACCTACTGAAAGAATCATCAAACAAAAGTTGGCCAAATAGTTGGATGGCCAGGGCAGCACTCCAAAGTATGCACTAGATGTGGATCATGCTTTAACAACCCTAATTTTATGTGCACATCTTTTGTTTACTGTTTAAGTGCACATGCTTTGAACAACGTTAGTTTGCCCATTTTGTACATCCTGTGAGGGTATAGGTTGGTAAACATTGATGCCATATCATGGGTCTGTAATATGCTAGAACAACTACTCTTTAGTAACAATTAATGTAATTAGTTTATGTAATGACCATCAAACAATAGCCCATTTTGTACATCATACAGGGCACTAATTGATAATCGTTGTTAAACTATTAAGATCAATGAAAAATGCAGTATGCAATTTTCTTGAATTTGTTCTCAAAATTTAGTCTTTCTCATTGTGTGCACTATTATGCAGTCTGCACATATGTCTGCATTATTATGCAGTCAAACTTATATGTGCATTATCATTGTCATTTGCACATCATATATGCAATCTTATATCATTTCATATGTGTACAGTCTTATATGTGCATTCTAATTGTCAAACTTATGCCATTTCTGTTAGCATTAGAAGTGTTGATCATTTATGTAATCAAAGAGAGATCTCAATGATCGTCCCTTAGGGGAAGATTGTTAGGATTAAAAGTGACAATCATTATTGAGTCAAATAGTTAGTTAAATATATTCATGTAATAGTTAGTGAAATGTTAGTCTATTAAGGTTATGTAAAAGCCTTAATGGCTTAGCCCAAAAGAAGGCCCAAGAGAAAGCCCATGGTGGCATATGTAAAAACTATAAATACCCTCCTAAGCTTGTTAGGAAGGGTGGGAGTTCATGGTAATACAAGGTTTATTTTACACATAGTGCTTCCCACTCTCTCTCTCTCTACTTTCCATCTCTAGTTCTTCTATCTCTCTCTAACATCATATTCAAAGGTGATAAAGCTAGATCTACGGTCCTACAAGTGGTATCAAGAGCCAAGGGATAATTTTAGGTTGTTTTAGATAGTTTTTGGGTGAAATAATCGTGTTTTAGATCGATTTAGGTGGAAAAAATTGGATCTCGTTACTGTTCATCGTGACTTTATCGAGTTAGAGTTGTGATTTATCGAGTTAGCAATGCTTTTATCGAGTAAGATCAATGGTTTGCCAAGTTAGGTATCGAGTAAGGTTAGGCTTTTATTGAGTTAGGGTTTATCGAGTTTGAGAGTTGTTTCTCGAGTTAGGGTTCGTTTTTATCGAGCAAGCCATTGTGTTTATCGAGTTAGCATCATTTCTTTCGAGTAAGGATTGGCGTATATCGAGTTAACTCTTTATCAAGTAAGCTTAATTTTTGGCGAGTTAGCCTTTATCGCTTATTGTTTATCGAGTAAGGAACTTATGTGGTTACTCCTAAACGAAACTCTACTTGATTCAAACAAGGTTATCGAGTAAGGAACATCTTTATCGAGTAAGGTCACATTGCCGAGTAAGCAACCATCTTATCGACTAAGGACAGTTATGGAGTAAGCACAATTTATCGAGTAAGCAAAGGTTATCAAGTAAGGATTGTTTATCGAGTTAGTAAATTTAATCGAGCAAAAAAAATAGTTTTTTTGCGAGAAAATTTGTGTAAAATTTGTTTTTGTAAAGAGACTAAACGTTCAATTTTTACGCGAAATTCAAATTTTGATATAATGTTGAAAATTTTGGCCCAAAATTCAAATTTTTATGCCAAAATTCAAATATTTTCGGTAAAATTTGGCATCAAAATTTTTGAAACTCAAATTTTTCTGGTAACCATAGAATTGCAGTTCATAGTGATTTTCAAATTTTAGGAGAGAAAATTTTCACATTCAATTTTTGGAGGGAAAATTCGAAATCACTAAAATCAACCATTTACGCTTTTCAAACTTCACCAAAAACATCTAATCTTCAAACAACAACCTTTGTTATCTTAAAAGATGCTAAGATCAACTTTATCACACATCGTTACACAATGGAAATGAAAGTACAAATCCAAGAGAGAGTTTCGAAGAAAGTGTTTAAAGTGTTCAAGTCACAAGTTGAGAAAGTCATTAATACATCAGGATATGAATCAAGGTTCGATCAAGCATTTGAATACTACGTCAGAGTCCGATTTCATAATTTCAAAGAGAAACTTATCAAAAGCCTGAATCAACTTGAAAAACTACTCAATGAAGAAGAACTTCACACAAGTAACTGCAAAGCAGCTCTTAAAGTAATCCAAACTCAATTTCAGAGTATCTTTAACCCTTTGATAATGAACCAGTCAGAGTTTATCGATGCATTCTACCAAAGATTTTAGGTAAGTTATTCGACCTTCAGAACTAAATGCATAAATGACATGGGTGAACTCGATAAGATACTTGATGCTGAGGAAGCTAAGTTAAATGAAATTGAGAAGCTGAAACGGGAAAGAGAGAAGATTGAAAAAGATATGCAGTTAAAAGAAAGAGAGCAGATTAAAAAAGATGTGAAGTTAAAAGAAAGAGAGCTAACTGAAAGAGAGAAAGAAGAATATTTTAAAACAGAAGAGGAAATGGTCAATGAGGGTGAAGAATCTGATGATAGTTTGGTCTTCACGAGAAGTGATTCATCTTCAGAACAGCAGGTTGAAAGCAGCAGTCCATGCTATGATCCAGAAGATGATGGTGCACACATGAATGAAGCTGTTTGGGATACAGAAGATGATCATATCACACACTCATTTGACACAGAGATATTGGCTATGGTACAACATTAAACCAATAATGATAATGGTGTTGTGTTCGATAACGTGTTTGCTCATAATCAGACACATCATGAGCATTCTGAGTCTATTAGTGACACATATGTGGTGGAACAAAATGATAGTAATATTACTTTTGCTACTCCAGATATGGATCCTAATAGAGGTGAGCCTGCCCAGGATGGATCTTCTTATGAACAAGATCGTGCTTTATTTGCTTCTTTAATCGATAATTTCAAACATGAACTTGAAAAGTGCAAAGAGGACAATCGCAAAGCTAAGCAAGCGAATGTCTTATTGACAAATGAGCTTGAGAGATTTAAGGAAATGGAAAAAGGTTTTCAAAATGTAACAAAAAGCAAAGCTGAACTTGAAATTCAAATATCAAACCTTAAATCTCAAGCTCGGAAGTTTGAAATGAATGGAGAGTATGTCAAACCACTTTTAAAAAGAAATGAAGAACTTGAAGTTGGTTATAGAGAAGCTGTTTTGGATAAAAAAAAAAAAAAAAAAAAAAACGTTCCATTAAGCAATTGGATGAACAAATGGTTCTTAACAACAGAAAGCTTAAAGCGCTTCTAAAAGAGAACAGTTATTTAAAAAGTGAAAATTCAAGGCTTAAGAAAACCACTTCAAATTTTGAGATTGTTAATACAAAACTTGAGAATGAAAATCAAGAATTTTTGAAATGAACAAACGATCTTGAAAACAAACTTCGAAAATTGGGACAGACTTCTCAGACTATCAACATGCTGCCTACTGAAGATGAGGAGGTCGATAAACAAACATCTGGGATTGGTTTTGTGAATAGTGCTCATGTGGAAAATGAAAAACTATGTTTTTTAAACAAAGTGCAAAAGTTGACACCTATTTTGTATAACGCTGAAGATATGGGAAAAGGATTGTCAGGTGACCTTTTGTATGAGTCTCAAGATGGTTTAAAATTTGAAGAGGAAAAACATTTGAAAGTAAAACAAGCAAAAAATCCACTCTCGTACCACGGCTTTGTGTATGGTTGTACACAATTGACAGATATACCAAAAATACCTTTCAAAAGAAAAGATACAAATGTGAAAAGATTTTTCAAAGAAGCTCAACTTGCTACTTATGATGCTAATTTATGGCAAAATAAAGCAAGGAAACAGTTTTAGGATCTTAAATAGCACATTGAGCAAACGTTAAAGGTTATTTGGTTTAAGCAAGAAAACATCACAAACAACATTTTCTCTAATCCCCTTTCATCAGATTTACGCCTTAAGATAGAAGTCAAAAAGATTTTGAAAGATGAGATTGAACCTCGTGTGAAAGATATCAACTTATGTTTTGAGTACTTTGAAAAACATCTTGTAACTGAAATGAGAGAAGATCTAAAGTACGTTCACTCTCTTGAAGACGAATTTGATGAAAAATGCTTAATTCTCGACATTCAAAAAGAATTTTTTCACAAATCAAATAGAGTCGTTCAAGTCAGTATCTGTCAGCCATGAGTATGAGAATGAGAATTTTGAACAAACATCTTCCTTGAAATCTGAAAATCTTTGTCTCAAAAAGAAAATCACCGAGCTTTCAAAAGAAGCAACTGATGTCAAAGCAGAATTTTCAAAAAGAACTGCTCAGTTTGAGATAGATCTTGCAAAACTTGAAGGGCAAAGTATCTCTTTCCAACTAAAACTGCAAGAGAAGAATGAGAAAATGTTTTCAGCAAACTCTTTGACATCGGTGCTTAATGAATAAGAAAAGATTTTTGAAGAAACTTGTGATGATGCCAATATCAAGTTTGATTTTGACGAACTTGATACAAAAAATCTTGAATAGGAACATGCTGTGGCATCATTAAAAAAAGAAAATGAGCATTTGATACAGGCTTAAAAAAACTAGTTTGATTCAATCAAGCGGTCAAGAGTTCAGAATCAAACTTCTAACAAATCTGACTCTGAGATCACACAAAAACATCTTTTTGAAAAAGAAAAATCTGTGCTTCAAAAGAAAATTGCTGAATTGGAAAAGACGATTGCACAACAAACCAAGGATTTTGATGATGCCAAAAATGATCTTTCAATCGAAACAGACAAATATGAAAAATATTTTGCACATCTTGAAAATCAAAATGCTTCTTTGCAAGAAAAACTGGCATCATCAGATCATCTTTCTCTTCAAAAAGAATACAATGATTTGAGAACGTCATACAATGCCTTAAAAGCAATGTTTGATGTTATTAACAGATCAAAAGGAAAATCTCACATTTCAAACGAGTCTAAACCACAAGTAAGTGTTTAAGAAAAGGTTTACACAGGTGAATCCTCAAAACCGTTTTCAAAAAGGGTTTCTCAGTTTACCACCTATTCTTTGTAAAAAGGAAGGAAATTTTCAAAGAGACCAAATTTTTCTGAAACATTTACTCTTCAAAATGTTTCAAATGCGAGTGCTCATAAAGAAAAGAATCAAGGTTTTCAAACTCCATACTCTCGTTTTACTTCGGTAAAGCCAGTGTGGAAACCAAAGCAAAGCCGTTCAAAACATATGAAATATTCATACTCTGAAATGCTTCCGCTACAACAAAGGAATGGCTATGCTTTGAAAAATCCTAATTCTGGAAGGTTTTCATTCATCTCAAAAAAGAATTTTCGAAATGAAACGCAGAGTCTCAACAATGGATGGAAAACTTCTTCCTCAAGTTTTAAAACTCCAAGAGAGACACCGAGTTTCTCAAACAAGTTTCAAAAGCAAAAGAGTTTTAAATCACCGTTGATTCCACGAGCTTTATTTCAAAATGAAACACCGGTTTTCATTCCTCGTTGGAACTCAACTTCTTTGTCTCAGATTGACACAAGTTTCAAATGGATTTCAAACTATGGTAAACCCGTTGGCGCCGTGCTTAAATGGGTTCCAAAAGTTGTTGTCTAATCAAAAAACATAATGACTTCTTACTATTTCAGCTACGGACTCGTTCTTCAAATAAAGGAAAGTGCTTAATCAAACAAAGGTTTAAAGATTTTCAGTGCACTTATCCTAAAAACATTATGGCTTATGCACACATAACAGTGTATAACCCGCAACTTTCAAAGAAAGGACCCTGTTGTACATTTCTTTGTGACAATCCTAAAAAAAAAGACTTCTCACCAAAAAACTTATCAAAGTATTCTTAATTTTTTGAGCAAAATTTTGAAAAATGTTTCAAAAGGTTTTCAAAACTTTTCACGATATTAATCCCTCAAATCCTTCAAAGCAAATATTTACTCAAAATGTTCTATTTTTTAGGGGGAGTAATAAAATGATGTTCCAAAATGATCATGCTTAAAGGAAACTTATACGGAATTAACAAACATCCGTTTCTCCCATAAGATATCCAAAAACAAAGGTTTTAATCAATCGATATCAAAAATACCATGGATATGCTATTTTTAAGGGGGAGAAATATGACCGTCTTGAATTTCAAAAGAGCTCGACTCAAAAAGTACCAATGAATTGACGAAGCTTAAAATGTCAATAATCGAAAAGACTTGTCCTGGACGGGTAACAATTTCAAGCTAGTTTAACTAGTGATGTAAGCGTGTCTCGAATAGGACTTGTCTGAGTAGAATGTATCATCTCGAGAGACTTTCTTTGGACTTGACCAGGACAGGTAATAACTTCAAGCTAGTCTAACTAGTGATGTAAGCATGTCTCGAATCGGTCATGTTCATTGAAAGTGGATCAATTCAAAAAGTGCAAACTCCTCACGCTTGTGCAAATTCATTAAAAATCCATGAGCACATGTGAAGGGGGAGTCCTTCATGAAATGCAAAACTCTCGAAGTGTTAGCAAAGTATGTTTTATTATCATAAACACTTTGAGAGATTTTTCACAAATGGTTTGATGGCAACAATAGGATAGTCATGAAGTTATAAGGTGACTAAGGTTAGAAAAAACCGTCCAATGATCCGCCAGAGCCGGAGGGATCTACCCAAGGACAATTCCAATAGATTAGAATTAGAAGTCCTTAGGTATGATTTGAAAAAAGGAGAAGAGAGTGAAAGGAGAAAGAAGGGGTTGAAGAATTAAAAAGAATAAGTATGAAAAGGGTGAAAAGAAATAGCCCTCCAAATGTTCAACCTTAGGGCAGAGACCGGGTTCAATTCATATGCTACTGGTTGTTGCTAAGGTGACACCGGTATTGAAGATAAAGACGTCATGGACCCAGTGACGCACTGCACTTAACCTTCTAAGCCACTCAAGTTCTCTTAAAAGAGCTTGTTTCATTCTCACAGGGAACCAGTGTAATCTATCAACTTATCTCTTAGAGATGGTTGATATTGAAGCAGGAGACCTCTCCCTAGTCTCCGAATAGGAAAACCAAATTATGCACTTATCGAGTCTAGAGCCATGAGATTCATTAAAAGATCTCTTAGGATACACTTCCTATGAATACACTTGTGTTTGCCAAAAAAGACACAAGTTGTAAGAGTCTTTATGAGATCTACGGATCTTGCCTTATCTATCATGATGGTTACTATGTTCCAAAATGGTCTACAGTCGTGGGGTGATCTCCAGCGACTCACCCACTCGTTGATCTACTTAGTAGGTCTCGTAAGCTCTCTCGAGAGTATCTGAAATGGGAACGGCCTTGGTAAGGGTTAGAAGGAGTCTTCACACTATGCTGCTGACTGATGAGTGTCTAAATACTCATCATTTTATACCAATCTGAACTGCCAAAACATACAAAAACACTCAAATATGCATCAAAATACTTAAAATATCTTAGAAGTGTGTTTTATATGTTTCAAATGCAAAATATGCAAAAACAGATGAAAAACGTACAAAGTTTGCATAATTGGCAGTTTCAGTCCCTCAAGTTTCAAAAGTTGTCAAAACTAGTCCCTGGTTATTCTAAAAACATGAAAAAGTCATCAAAAGGTCCTTTTTAATCATAAAGTTACATATTTGGTCCTTTGGTGCAAAGTTTCACAAAATTACAAGTTTAGTCCCTATACTTTGGAAATTGACATAAATGGTCCCTGGGATTTAAAAACTTTAAGAAAAATAAATATTGGTCCTTGTATTATTAATCTTTTGTAGGAATAGTCCTTGGTGTGAAGTTTGGTAAAATTACATGTTTGGTCCCTGGACTTTGAAGGTTTGGCAAAAATAGTCCCCGGGTAATTAAAAAGTGAAAAATATCAAAAGTGGCCCTTGTACTATTCATGAATGATAAATATGGTCCTTATGATAAACTTTGGAAAATTACACAACTTACCCTCAACTTTGCTCAATTTACAAAATTAGTCCTTGTGGTATTATAAACCTAAAACCAACCGGACCCTTATAATTAAAAATACCCAAAACAAAAACCTAATCCAACCCAACACCAACAGCCCACTCCCTACCCTTTTGTCCAAGCCCATGTGAATCCAACCCAACTACAAACCAAACCCACCCTTTAATAAAAACGGGGTCAACCCGTTTGGTCAAACCCACAAACAAAACCACCCCAGTCACCAATTTCCCTCCCAAACCACCACCACCACTGCTACTAAACCACCCTGGTATTCCACCTCCACCTCACCTTCCTAGCTCTCCCACCTGTCTTACCCACTCTCCTCCACCTCACACAACCTTCCAAACCCTTGAAAACCTCTCCATGCAAATACTGACACCCAAGACTTTTTTGGCGCCAAGTTGCAAGTTTAAACGGCCATGATCAATCAGACCATATCAATGGCTCAAGTAAAGTGGGAAAGTCTTGGAAAGATGCAAGGACCCTTATTATCATCTATATATCAAGAATGAAGCAGAGATGATAAGGTATTAGTGTAACTTAGTGTAGTTTAGTGTAATTTAGCTCGTATTAGTTAAATTCCAAATTCTAGTGTAATTTAAAGCTCTCAGGTTTTAGTTCTTATATTTTCAGTGTATTGTAACTCTTTCTAAACAATCAATTTCAAGTTTCAGTTGGATATCTCAGTTTATGCATTTTCATTGAAATTCAAAAGTATCAAGTTGTTGAATTTGTTGTTATTAAGTGTTGTAGTGGATTCTCTGAGTTTATAAAAGCTCTGACAAAGCTTGAATAAGTTTTAAAAAACCTCACTTAGCTGTTTAGTTCATAAAAGAAAAAAATAAGAAAAATATCAAATAAATAAGTAAAAATAAAAAAAAAATTCACTGTGGAAGAATAGAAGCCGAAGCATGATGAAAAATGAATGGTTTCTGGTTTAGAACCTTTTGGGAGGTGATAGGTTGGTTACTTGTTCATGGTTCTTGATTCCTCAGCCTGGACTCAATTGTAAGCTAATTCTCAATTTTTAGCTTATTTAGTTTTTTATTGTTTCTATAGCATAATCTTATTTCAAATAGCTTTAATTAACTTTGCTTAATCTGTTTCAGTTTTAAAATCATAGTTATAGTTTAATAATTACAAGTTTTAGTGTAAAAATAGTCTTAAAGGGGGTATTTGGATTAGGGTATTTCACCCCTAGATTCTAAGTTTTAGCTGTTGGTTTTGGTTCTTGCATGCTTAGTCAAGTCTTTTTAGGTCATAAGTAATTTAAAAATCAGGTCTCAAGTCTTAAATAGTCAAAATCACTTAACATCCTCACCTAAGACTAACTGTCACACAGTTAGTATCCAAAACCTTGCACAATAGCTCATAAGTGATCCATGTAGCTCTTTTTAGCCTTACATTAGCTTTTCATAACAGTTTCAGCTTATTAGAAGCTTTAGAAATCCACATAAGTCAAACTAGTTCATAAAACTAAAAAGTCAAAATTGTTTGTTCTCAGTTTTTTCCAAACTAGTGAGATTTGCTTAGAACTTAGGAGTAGGATTTAGGACTAGAAACTTGTTCCTAATTGTAGCCTACCACCTCAATTTCAAGGTCTCAGTACTCTCCTATTTTTGTGAATTTTTTGCTGGGCCCCACACAACACCAAACATAACTGCAGGGATAACTCATCCCCTGCATCAGCAGATATCAGTCCATCACCACCACTTTGGTGGTGATTTCTGACCACCATAGTGGGCCCCACACCTCCAACTTAGGTTCTCCCAACCCCCCTCCTACCAGACTCTTAATATTGACCTTTTGTTTGACCTGAAACTCAGTGGACCCCACCTAATTTAAGCCATCTAGTTTGTCCCATTTCTGAGTAGTATTTGAGTTTTGGATTTGCTTAATCTTGCTTATCAGCTTATCTACTGAGCTTATTTGGCATGTTTTAGCTTATACATATCCAACATACTTACTTAGACCTGATTCAACCATAGTGGGTCCCACACAAGCTCATTTGAGCTTATTTGCTTAGCTAGTCAACTAAAGTCAACTGATAAGCTTAGTAGTTTATAATTAGCTTATTTTTAAGTTATAAAAATATTGTTTTTACAAACGTTAGTCATTTTTAAGTATAAAACAGGTTGGTAAAAGAAAAATCCAGAAAATCAAATATAAAAATAAGTGATAGTTTCTATTTAATTTATTTTAATTTTAATTTTCATTTTTAGATTTTTATTAAGTAAGTTGAATTTTTATATTTTTATTAATTTCCTCTTATATTAAAGAATTTTTAGTAATTTTATTAGATTTTTATATTATCATTTAGTATTAATTATAATTTAAATTAGTTTAATTAATAATTAGTTAATAATTAAGTTTTAAATAGCATAATTAAATTTTATAAGGTAACACCTACTTTTTATATTTTTCCTAGCTTTTAAATGTTATAAAATAGTTTTATAAATTTTTCCATAATTTTCTAAGTTAATTTAGTATTATTTGTAATTTAAATTATTTTAAATAGTTTAATTAAGTTAAATAGTTTTTAATTAATAAAAAATCCATAAAAAGACAAAAATATTTATTTTTAATTTTTATACTTTCTTCAAGTTCATTTTAAGTTTTAGAAATTATTTTTACAAGTTTTTAGTTTAATTTGAAGTGTTTATCATTTTTTTTAGTTTAGTTTTAATTAAATAGTTAAATAGTTTTTAATTAAATAATTAATAATAAATAATAAAATAATCTAAAAAATAATTTTCTTTTTAATTTAATTTTCTTTTAAGTTTAAGTTTATAGAATTTTCATTTTCAACCCCTGTAGTTTATTTTTCTTAAAACTCACATTTTTCTCAGCACGCAATCGCGTCTGATTTTAAATTGGTTTACGTTTATACGTTTCTGTTTCCCGTAATTGTTAATACCGTTATTTCTAATCATTTCATTAGTGTAAACAAACCCAAAACATTATCTGGTTACTTCCTATCCAATTCACCCGATCATAGACTCGTTTTTAATACCATCACAACCTCGTTGGGATATTACGACCCGGGGAAACACTGTATTCCACGGAAGCATTAGCCTAAGCTGTTTGACTATTATAGTTGACCATTCACAAGTGGTTGACCAATAATTATCTGACCATTTCAGGCCAATCAAAATTTGGCGCCGCTGCCGGGGAGGTTGTGCGCGTATTCTAAACGGTTTAGCGTATTAGTGAATCTGAATACACGCTCCTTGTATATTTATCCATCCTAGTTCATATTATTATCATATAAAAAACAAAATTGTTCCCGAAAACTTTTTAAAATCTGTTTTCAACGAACACAAAAAACCAAAACTATTTTCCTTCTTATTAGTACTACAAAAATTTTCAAAAACACCAAAAATATTCACCTTTACACTCCTACCTATTTGATTCTTCATTTCTCACCCCCTAAACCCTTTGATTCTTTCTATGTCTTATTCTCACCTTCTTGTCTGTCAATGGTGTGATAGTCCTTATAATGGTGGTAATTGCCCCAGTTGTGGCATGGTAGAGTCAGGAAACGGGTCTGTCTATAACCAGAATCCCTATTCCTACTATGACACGACTGATTCATTCCATCAGCTTCCATACCATGAGACCCAACAGTTTTACTGTTGTGAGTATTGTAGAGGCCCTCACTACAGCTCTGATTGTCAAACTAGGAATCAGTTTGTCTATGAACACGTTCCTTGTAACAATCATGAATTTGGTTTTAACCAGCCTTCACAGTACACAAACCCTCAACCACTTCCTCAGGATGAGTTAGCTAAAGCTGAATTGATTACTAAAATGATGATTAATCAAACTCAATTCAACCAAACCATTCAAGATGGAATAAACAGTCTTAAGGATCAGATTCTTAGGAAACAAAAACCTCTTGTTAACTCATTACATCTTGAGGATGAAAGTGATGAGGATGAACCAATTGAAGACAAAAACTCAAAAGACCCTTCAGATATCTTAATAATGGGGGACAAGCAATTCAAAGTAACTACTCTTAAGGAAATAAATGTCCTTGTTCCAATCCCAAAGATATCTGATAAACCTTTTGATTCAACTTCAGTTGAAGCTACTTCAGTAGAAATACAGGGAGAAAAGAATATAACTGAATCACTAGCAGTAGAAATTATGGAACTTGTAGAAACCATAACTGCTAGTCCTTCTTAGCTCCCTGAATCTGCTGTTATCACACCAGAGGTTCCCACTCACTCTCTGAGCATGGGGGACGAGCATCTTGACACTGTTCCTAATAAGGAATCGTACGAATTCATAAAGTCTAGTGTTGAGAACCTTGTCTCAATCCCAAGTGAGTCACAGGGAATTCTTGATCATGTGTGTGATATCCCTCCTCCTCTTGTCTTTCCAAATGATCATATTGAGATGTTCTCTGATTCTGATGAGGACTATTCTTTATCTTGTGGAGACATTAGTTATGTGGGGGAATTACCTTCTGAGCTTGTCTACCCAGAAGAAGAGAATGATGAAGAAATAATCCAAGACGAAGCTCTTCGTCTTACATTATTAAATGCTAATCTTCTCATTTCTAGAATCGAGGCTTTTAATGAAAAGCCTATTTCATCTCTTATCCCCGTCAAGGATAGTGAGGTTTTGATCAATGATTCTATTCCGGAATTGCAAACGTTCCATTTTGATCAAACGGGAGAGAAGATAAGTGGTATCACCACTTCTCATTCTTATAATTCTCTTCCCGTTTATGAATCATTTACTTTTGAGGAGTTCCCCAATGAACTCACTCAAATCAATCCCGAATACGAATCATTCACCTTTGAGGAGTTCTCCGATGAACTCACTCATATCATATCTCCACCGGAGTATGATAATTTCTATTTTGATCTAGACATACCCATAATATGTCTTGATCAAACGAGCTTAAAAGAGGAGATTGATGAAACAATGAATTCTCCTATTGAAGATGAGGAATTAATCATGACTTTCATCATGACTTTCTTTCTTTTCTTCATATATCCCGTGGCTTCTCCTGTTCTTCACTCCCTCGGGAATGAAGACACTATCTTTGACCCCGGCATTCTCATTTATAAATTTTGAGCCGGGTGTCTGTGTATCTCATCGGTGTGGAACTTTCACGTGCTTCAAATGTTTATCCAAACATCTTGAATGAAAGTCCGATGGAGATTGTTTCTTCCACATCATGCTTCCCCATGGACAAATGAATTCGGGGTCGAGTCAAGCTAGCGACTCGGTAAACAAAAACAGTAGCATGCTTATAGGGTTTTCACCCTAAGTTTGGGGGAGTTCCCCATGCTATGGTTACTTATGAAGTGAAAATACAAAATGGTGTTTTCCACGCTTAGCTTGCAATGTTGCCCTTTTTACGTTCAAAATGTCGGCATAATAGCCGGGACTTTGAATATTAAGGACAATATTCAATTCTAAGTGTGGAGGGGAAATTCTAGCGAATTTTATCATATTATATCTTCTAGTACCCCCGTTTTTGGCAAAAATTTAAAAATTTTTCACTTGAGCTTCAAAATTTTTGTAGTAATCAGTCCGTCAAAGTCTAAATGACAAATGGATTGGCTAGTCTAGGAGCAAACGGCTCTTGGTAAAGACATCTCAAACCCGTTGATGGCTTGCAATTTGCCAAAAATTGTATGGTTCCTCAACTCCCCATATCCCATAAAGCGAATGAGTTGGCTAGCCCGCAAGATTATGGCTTGTGGTAAAGGCCGTGGAAAATCCATAATTGGTAATCAGCTCACCAAGATGTTGACTATTCCATCAAGAGTTGGCTAGTCCAGAAGCAAACGGCTTTTGGTAAAGACTAATCAAATCCGTTGACAGCTGGTGATTTGCTCAAAATCACACGGTTATCAGGTGTACCACAGTTCTTACATCTGGCTACTCCAGAAGTGATGGCTTTTGGTAAAGAGTTTTTTTCAAATCCATTAAGTTTTTCTCAAAAGATTGCTAGGGACTAGCAATAGTTTAGTGTGGGGGATTGATGAGTGTCTAAATACTCATCATTTTATACCAATCTGAACTGCCAAAACATACAAAAACACTCAAATATGCATCAAAATACTTAAAATATCTTAGAAGTGTGTTTTATATGTTTCAAATGCAAAATATGCAAAAACAGATGAAAAACGTACAAAGTTTACATAATTGGCAGTTTCAGTCCCTCAAGTTTCAAAAGTTGTCAAAACTAGTCCCTGGTTATTCTAAAAACATGAAAAATCATCAAAAGGTCCTTTTTAATCATAAAGTTACATATTTGGTCCTTTGGTGCAAAGTTTCACAAAATTACAAGTTTAGTCCCTATACTTTGGAAATTGACATAAATGGTCCCTGGGATTTAAAAACTTTGAGAAAAATAAATATTGGTCCTTGTATTATTAATCTTTTGCAGGAATAGTCCTTGGTGTGAAGTTTGGTAAAATTACATGTTTGGTCCCTGGACTTTGAAGGTTTGGCAAAAATAGTCCCCGGGTAATTAAAAAGTGAAAAATATCAAAAGTGGCCCTTGTACTATTCATGAATGATAAATATGGTCCTTATGATAAACTTTGGAAAATTACACAACTTACCCTCAACTTTGCTCAATTTACAAAATTAGTCCTTGTGGTATTATAAACCTAAAACCAACCGGACCCTTATAATTAAAAATACCCAAAACAAAAACCTAATTCAACCCAACACCAACAGCCCACTCCCTACCCTTTTGTCTAAGCCCATGTGAATCCAGCCCAACTACAAACCAAACCCACCCTTTAATAAAAACGGGGTCAACCCGTTTGGTCAAACCCACAAACAAAACCACCCCAGTCACCCTTTTCCCTCCCAAACCACCACCACCACCACTGCTACTAAACCACCCTGGTATTCCACCTCCACCTCACTTTCCTAGCTCTCCCACCTGTCTTACCCACTCTCCTCCACCTCACACAACCTTCCAAACCCTTGAAAACCTCTCCACGCAAATACTGACACCCAAGACTTTTTTGACGCCAAGTTGCAAGTTTAAACAGCCATGATCAATCAGACCATATCAATGGCTCAAGTAAAGTGGGAAAGTCTTGGAAAGATGCAAGGACCCTTATTATCATCTATATATCAAGAATGAAGCAGAGATGATAAGGTATTAGTGTAACTTAGTGTAGTTTAGTGTAATTTAGCTCGTATTAGTTAAATTCCAAATTCTAGTGTAATTTAAAGCTCTCAGGTTTTAGTTCTTATATTTTCAGTGTATTGTAACTCTTTCTAAACAATCAATTTCAAGTTTCAGTTGGATATCTCAGTTTATGCATTTTCATTGAAATTCAAAAGTATCAAGTTGTTGAATTTGTTGTTATTAAGTGTTGTAGTGGATTCTCTGAGTTTATACAAGCTCTGACAAAGCTTGAATAAGTTTTAGAAAACCTCACTTAGCTGTTTAGTTCATAAAAGAAAAAATAAGAAAAATATCAAATAAATAAGTAAAAAAAAAAAGTTCACTGTGGAAGAATAGAAGCTGAAGCATGATGAAAAATGAATGGTTTCTGGTTTAGAACCTTTTGGGAGGTGATAGGTTGGTTACTTGTTCATGGTTCTTGATTCCTCAGCTTGGACTCAATTGTAAGCTAATTCTCAATTTTTAGCTTATTTAGTTTTTTATTGTTTCTATAGCATAATCTTATTTCAAATAGCTTTAATTAACTTTGCTTAATCTGTTTCAGTTTTAAAATCATAGTTATAGTTTAATAATTACAAGTTTTAGTGTAAAAATAGTCTTAAAGGGGGTGTTTGGATTAGGGTATTTCACCCCTAGATTCTAAGTTTTAGCTGTTGGTTTTGGTTCTTGCATGCTTAGTCAAGTCTTTTTAGGTCATAAGTAATTTAAAAATCAGGTCTCAAGTCTTAAATAGTCAAAATCACTTAACATCCTCACCTAAGACTAACTGTCACACATTTAGTATCCAAAACCTTGCACAATAGCTCATAAGTGATCCATGTAGCTCTTTTTAGCCTTACATTAGCTTTTCATAACAGTTTCAGCTTATTAGAAGCTTTAGAAATCCACATAAGTCAAACTAGTTCATAAAACTAAAAAGTCAAAATTGTTTGTTCTCAGTTTTTTCCAAACTAGTGAGATTTGTTTAGAATTTAGGAGTAAGATTTAGGACTAGAAACTTGTTCCTAATTGTAGCCTACCACCTCAACTTCAAGGTCTCAGTACTCTCCTATTTTTGTGAATTTTCTGCTGGGCCCCACACAACACCAAACATAACTGCAGGAACTCATCCCCTGCATCAGCAGATATCAGTCCATCACCACCACTTTGGTGGTGATTTCTGACCACCATAGTGGGCCCCACACCTCCAACTTAGGTTCTCCCAACCCCCCTCCTACCAGACTCTTAATATTGACCTTTTGTTTGACCTGAAACTCAGTGGACCCCACCTAATTTAAGCCATCTAGTTTGTCCCATTTCTGAGTAGTATTTGAGTTTTGGATTTGCTTAATCTTGCTTATCAGCTTATCTACTGAGCTTATTTAGCATGTTTTAGCTTATACATATCCAACATACTTACTTAGACCTGATTCAACCATAGTGGGTCCCACACAAGCTCATTTGAGCTTATTTGCTTAGCTAGTCAACTAAAGTCAACAGATAAGCTTAGTAGCTTATAATTAGCTTATTTTTAAGTTATAAAAATATTGTTTTTACAAAAGTTAGTCATTTTTAAGTATAAAACAGGTTGGTAAAAGAAAAATCCAGAAAATCAAATATAAAAATAAGTGATAGTTTCTATTTAATTTAATTTAATTTTCATTTTCATTTTTAGATTTTTATTAAGTAAGTTGTGTTTTTATATTTTTATTAATTTCCTCTTATATTAAAGAATTTTTAGTAATTTTATTAGATTTTTATATTATCATTTAGTATTAATTATAATTTAAATTAGTTTAATTAATAATTAGTTAATAATTAAGTTTTAAATAGCATAATTAATTTTTATAAGGTAACACCTACTTTTTATATTTTTCCTGGCTTTTAAATGTTATAAAATAGTTTTTATAAATTTTTCCATAATTTTCTAAGTTAATTTAGTATTATTTGTAATTTAAATTAGTTTAAATAGTTTAATTAAGTTAAATAGTTTTTAATTAATAAAAAATCCATAAAAAGACAAAAATATTTATTTTTAATTTTTATACTTTCTTCAAGTTCATTTTAAGTTTTAGAAATTATTTTTACAAGTTTTTAGTTTAATTTGTAGTGTTTATCATTTTTTTTAGGTTAGTTTTTATTAAATAGTTAAGTAGTTTTTAATTAAATAATTAATAATAAATAATAAAATAATCTAAAAAATAATTTTCTTTTAAGTTTAAGTTTATAGAATTTTCATTTTCACCCCCTGTAGTTTATTTTTCTTAAAACTCACCTTTTTCTCAGTGCGCAATCGCGTCTGATTTTAAATTGGTTTACGTTTATACGTTTCTGTTTCCCGTAATTGTTAATACCATTATTTCTAATCATTTCAGTAGTGTAAACAAACCCAAAATATTATCTGGTTACTTCCTATCCAATTCACCCGATCATAGACTCGTTTTTAATACCATCACAACCTCGTTGGGACATTACGACCCGGGGAAACACTGTATTCCACGGAAGCATTAGCCTAAGCTGTTTGACTATTATAGTTGACCATTCACAAGTGGTTGACCAATAATTATCTGACCGTTTCAGGCCAATCACTGACGATCTCTAATTCTGAACCTGTAAGTATCGGTTGATTTATTGCTAACTGTTTTATGCAGGTACTGATGAATGTTCCTTGGAGAAAGACCGTTACCATCACTCAAAGATCCACATGCTCATACCCTGCAAAGCTCTCTTCAAAGATCAAAGCAATACAAATCTCATAACGTTTCTAAGTCAAAGTCAAAGAATCTACAAACCAAAGAAACAAAGATTAAAGTCAAAGAAAAGAGAACTTCTCAAAGATTCAAAGTCAAACAAAGTATGAGCATGTTGGAAAAGACGTAAAGACAACTGAGTAAATATGTTGATCAAAGGCAAGAAAGATCACAAAGCATAATTGGAACAAAGGATCTAGCAAAACTATTACACAACAAGACTCAAAGTTCAAAGAGAGCAAGCTTCAAAGATCAAAGATCAAGGTCACGAAAGATAGATCTCAATGATCACCCTTAGGGGGAGATTGTTAGCATTAGAAGTGTTGATCATTTATGTAATCAAAAAGAGATCTCAATGATCGTCCCTTAGGGGGAGATTGTTAGGATTAAAAGTGACGATCATTATTGAGTCAAATAGTTAGTTAAATATATTCATGTAATAGTTAGTGAAATGCTAGTTTATTAAGGTTATGTAAAAGCCTTAATGGCTTGGCCCAAAAGAAGGCCCAAGAGAAAGCCCATGGTGGCATATGTAAAAACTATAAATACCCTCCTAAGCTTGTTAGGAAGGGTGGGAGTTCATGGTAATGCAAGGTTTATTTCACACATAGTGCTTCACACACTCTCTCTCTACTTTCTCTCTCTAGTTCTTCTATCTCTCTCTAACATCATATTCAAAGGTGATAAAGCTAGATCTACGGTCCTATAATTTTATTTGAGAAGTCTGCACATATGTATGCATTATTATGTAGTCAAACTTTGTGCAGTCTTATACCACTTCAGTGAGTGTGCAAACTTATACCATTTCAAGAGTGCATAACTACACAAACTTAACAATAAACATTTCAAATATAAGCATTGCATTACATTACATTACATTACTTGGATATCATTACATTACTTGGATAGTATCATACCAAACCCAACACAAATCAAAGACAAAGATCCTAACATGATGAAAAACAACGTATCATACAATTGCAATTTTGACTTTAAAGCCTTCAACTCATCTTCCAACCTTGACTTGTCCGAAGCAAGAGCCTCAATCATGGGTGCACTATCCACATTGTTATTCATCCGTTTCTGCCTTTGAAAGGATCCGTAAATCAAGTCTTTGTAGTATTCTGTTGGAAGATCATCATCTAGAAACTCATACACGTGACAAACGGAACATGTTACGAATCGCTTACCCGGATTCCTCCTTGTTGTTGAAGTTTGCACTCTTAATTGACGATTGCACTTATCGAAGTGGTCAATCTAACCTCCAATTAATCGAGATTTAGCTGAAGACGAAGAACTCATGATTTAGGGTTCTTGATTTTTTTTTTTTGGGACCGTTGGGGGAAATGGAGAAAGAGGGGAAACAATGGTTGTGGACATAATTGGGGGGAAATGAAACTAAATAAAAATATTTAACATAAATCTACGTAGGAAACAAAAGAAAACGGGAAAAATTTAATTAAGAAGTGTCATGTCAAAACACACCCGTTATATGGCTACAATATCAAAATTAAGAAAGTAATCGAATACTTTAGGAGGAAAAAAAAGTTTGATGCTTTTCTAGGCCATTATCCCTATTATTTACTATAGTTTTTGTTTATGGTTTTGTTCGTGAGTTTCGATAAAAGGTAGTGTTTGGTTCACGTGTTAGGGGGAAAAAAAGAATATAGAAAGAGGTGTTGTCAGGGGTATTCTTAGAGATTATTAGCACCCCCTAAAGCCACTTTACCCACTACATCTATTTTGTGGACATGAAAAAACAGTTTTTTATCGTTTTCTGTTCCGTATTTTATTTCTGTTAATACTTTTGACTTATCAAACTTTATATTGTTTGTTTCGTACTTTATAATAAAAGTAAAATAAAAATAAGAATAAAAATAATATAAAAAAAGAGGGGTGCTAGTATCCATTTAGAGGTATGTATAACCAACATCTGTAGAAAGATGATAAAATAAGACAAAAAAAGTTATGCTATAAGCACAAAATTTTTTTTTTTAAAGAAAAAAAAATATGTGTTATGTTTTGATTGGGTTAATTAAAGAGAAAAGAAAGAAATTATTGCAAAAAGGATCAATCAAAACATTATCTTGCGGATGTTTTTTGTACACCTTTTTTCAGTTGTAATGACCAACAACACAAAATAGAAAATAATTATCAAATGTTGAGGTGATCCCTTAACATGAGTTTGTAAAAAGTCTATACACACATCAAAGTCATGGTCCCATTTACATCTACCATTCATTCATCATGCAAAGTGCTTTTGCATTTTGATTCTACGCATTTTCAACCAACATTTCAAATCAAAATATTTGACCGACAGTAAGATATTTTCCCTATAAGATAACGACAAATATAAGATCATTATATGATACTGTATTTGGACAAGCGATATGTTTATACGCATGTTAAGCTTGTTTCCTGGTAGATTTTTATATAAAATCATTTGTCTTTTAGATGTTTGGTTAAGTTAAAATAATGCTATTATCATGTTAATTTGGTCAGAAATATATAGCAATTTAACCGAAATCAAAACCAAAACCAAAACCATGTATGAGTAACCGAGTATGAGAAGATAGATTTAAAAAACATATGTTTTGGGCTAGAACATACCATATATACTGTAGTACCATTATTTTCCACATGACGGTGTATTTATCGTATTTTGCACATATTTTCAATCAATAATATACAACATTAATGCAGCCAACATCTAAAATAATATTTGAAGACAGACAAATTACACAACAAAACAGAATTAAAAGCTCTTGAGCTTTTCTTAATATACCAAAACGACAATAATCTAGAATTGGCTTAAAGGTCTAATTGTTGTAAACACGTACATTCGGCATCACATGATAGCACATGCACCAGTGTTTTCATCACTAAAAGCAGTGGTGTACCGAACCTCAGTTGAGGTGGCACGGGTCAAATGGTTCATGTTCGGGTCTTGATTGTACCGCACATACCCTGATGGTGCCTTCCTGTCATACACACCCTGAGCATAAGGGTGTTCAACGACATCATATGGCACATAGGGCCAGAGCTCCGCCTTCTTGCCTGTTCGGTGTGCCACACGAGATACAACCTTGTGGGGTTCAACGTACCCTACGACTGTGAGCTTGTGCTGTCTTGGCTCAATGCTTACTGATGTCACACCCTTCATTCCTTCAACTGATCTCCTTACTTTCCTCTCACATCCTTCACAATCGATTTTTACTCTAATCTCGACTGTCTATATATACAAAGGAAACACAAAGTTAGAAAACAACTTGTAGTGGCTAAATACTCAATTTGTTGTGAATTAGCAACATCATTGAATTTGGGCGAACTTAGGTTTGGTGGGTTTAATTTGTGACTTTTTAGTAGGTTCAAAACATGTGATATCGGGTTGGGTTGGTTTGCAAAACACTTCGTTAACAATTTACTGTAGAGCTACTCAACCTCCCATTAGCTAGCTAGTAAAAACCAAACGGACTCATTCATAAAAAGCTGAAAATTAGACCGGGTGTAACAGTGTCTCAACATCGGAGAAAGATTCTCTAAAGTTGTTTTGTCTCAACATCGGAGAAAGATTCTCTAAAGTTGTTTTTGAAGTTAGGGGGATGTGAGCTATTGAATTTGATCCCTACACAGGTGTGAAAGGGTGTTTTTATTTTTGTCAATGTTATTTCTTTGTGTATTGGTGTGTTTAAACGAAAACTGTGACTTGAATTAGTTTCTTCGTTTCAAAATTATAGTTACAATTTTCATTTTTGGATGTTTTAAAATAATAGTTTTTTTCCTTGTGTCAACCGATAAAAAAGCGTTTAATAAGTGTAACTTTTTTTGAATGTCATGTCTTTTTTCCCTGGAGAATAATTTTGAGACAAAGGGTGTATTAATATTACAAGGGTAAATGTGAAAAATTAAAACAGGAGACACGATGTGGAAGTGAATTAAAACAGGAGACACGATGTGGAAGTGAATTAAAACAGGAGACACGATGTGGAAGTGAGCAGGGGTTATTTTGAGAGAGGCCACTAGAGCCCCTTAACCCATGACATGAATCTTGATGGATAAAGATTTGACTTATGGAGCTATGTGGCTGGAACCCACACGACTAGGACACCTAACTAAACATAATAATTATGAAGTTGAATTATTGTATGTCTCGACCAAATTTGATGTTTTAAAAATGATTTAGAAATTATTGTTGACGCAAATAATAACTTACAGTAGATATGACACAACACAAATAGAGTTTGCACCAACTTAATGCTAATGGGGCCTACCAGATATTTTGCCTACTAGATGATACTGTAATAAAATATCTAAAGTTGTTGGGAGCACTATCTTACCCAAGACATATCATTAGTACGTGTCCTCAATAACACAATGACTTTCTAAAAATAAATATTTCTTACAAGTATTAAATTATGCCCATAAGTAAAGCCAATACTCAAACATTATAATACTCACAAACAACAGCAAATGTGTATATATGCAAGTTGCATAACAAGAAACCTGTCAAGAAATGGTTAAAATTGATCTGATATGCCCGTGAATGAATTTTGTCAAACAAAATTAACAAGCGTAAAAAAATTGTTTAATTAGTCGAAACTCCAAACTTTGTGAATAAAAATTACTCCTACTATTCAACATCTTCAGAAAGTATGTCTATTACTATTTTGATATGAGATTCGTACGGTACAAATCAATATTGCTTTAGTAAAAGATTTGTACCACACAGCAAGTAGGAAACGACATACGCAAAAAGGTAAAAACTTTCCCAAAGCCCATAATTCTCGAAACATGCATTAACCCTACACTTTATACATCATGCGTCAAAATCTGTATATACTCTGTATCGAGGGACGGAACCACGGGTTACCGTAGATACCGGAATGTATTTTTTTGATATAGTATAAATTTTTGAAAAAAATGTTGAGTAATTTTTTTATAAATGCATTTTAAATGTACACGGTTCATCAAAACGTATATTACGGTTTCAAAAATTTTGTGCATTCGGTAGATATGTGGTCCTGGTCCCTATCTGTATCTATAAATATTTGTTCTGCAAATGAAGCGACGACCATAAGAATATGGTCATTGTTGGTCTACAACTTGAAAGCGAAAGTGTTCCATGTCACTTTCCATTAAACTTCATAAAAGTATAGTAACAATTCACTTATCATTTTATTTTTCGTGCAAAATGTTGATAATGGACAGTGTTAAGTGAGAAGTTCTCATGATCATTCCAAAAATAATATGTGAAAAGGCAATATAGTGACTTAGAAGATTATGTTTTGTATTTTTACAAACAAATTAACATATGTAACTTCTTTTAGCAAAACTAATACTAGTATCTAAGTGTGTGTTTGTATGTTTCCTTTCTAAGAGTTTTTAGCTAATCATTAGATAAAGAACATAAATATCCTCAAAAAATGGCAAGGAAGAACATAATCATTAGAGTAAGCTTGTAACTATACATTAATGATTTAGAATATTTACCTGCAATTGTTTGCGGTTGTTGTAGTGTCTGTGACTTCCACCTGAGCAATCGAACATGTTTGAGAGATGATCCAAAGCACCCATCTTTTAGTGCAAGAAAGAGAACTAATGTTATGATTCTGAAAATGCACACTTGTTTGGTTCTGAACTTTATAATGGATAATTTGTTCCTAGTTGCCCCCTAGAAGTTCTGCTAACTTTGTAAACCCCCTGAGCTTTAAAATATGGCAACAAAGTCCCTCTTGCTAAATGCAAATGATTTTCGTTGGGTAAAGAAATTTATATACCCTTTCCATCACAAATTAAATGTTCACTTACAAACTACATATAATTTTGGGCATGTTTAGAGAATACCACAGACAACGACTAAGAGAGTGGAATCTCTTATTCTTGATGGTTTGATCTGAAGCAACTTCTTTTATCCGAGGATATAAGCTCTACTATGAACATGAAGAGAACTAGAACTATGGTAAGTGAGTAGACTTTCGAGGTGGTTTTTCTTGTCCCAAGGTAGTAGATCTTATTCTAGGATTCACGTAAATATTGATTAATTGTTAGGTCTTTCAAATTTGAAGGGAAAAAAAAATTAACGACGTTGGACCTTCAATAATCAGTATTCTCCAATAATGTAATTCAAATATGGAGTATCTAGTGTAAAGGATAAAAGATATGTAATTTATATAATGACAACGAATTAGATAATACTCCATACTATATATAATTTAGTGGATGAATAGTAAACCTCTAAATATGAAGTACTGTATCTTCAAAAGTTATTTAAAAATATCTTCAAATACGGAGTATGGTTCAAGTTGGTTTTCATGTCTTCATTCTTCAAATATGGAGAAAATATGTTTTTCATGGTTGAAGATGACCATAAAGAAATATACTGCTATTTATATCCACATGCGTTACGACGACATCCCTTAGAGCACTCGGTGTGTAAGTGTGTTCACTCCAAGTTAAAAGTTAACGCACTGTCACGTCAGCGGCACATCAGCTTTAATATTTTCACCAATGTTCTGAAAGGCTCAAGGCGCACTAAGGCGCAAAGGGGGTCAAAGAGCCTTGAGTCGAGGCGCAAATCAAGGCGCGGTATTCATAAATATGAGGCGCACTATACATTTAGGTTTTTTTATAACATATGTGACAACTTATGCAGATTAAATAACACAAAAATATCAATATTTAATGCATAATGTCACTTAATGGTTATTACATCTAACAAGGCTTGCATTTAAACCCAAAATATCAAGCAAACAACATATCAGAATCCATGAACTACCCTAAATCCCTGAATATACATTACAATATGCGAGTTTATGACTTATAAAATTTAACAAATTACCATGTATCTCTATCAACTATCAACAGCAAAAAATCTATAGTTGTTTGGTAACACTTAACACTAAAGAAACAACATTTGTATCTGTTAATAAGCTACTATTCTTAGACATTAGATGACAAAAAATATATATTTCTTTGTTGATTGTGTGTTTTAGTTATTTTCTAAAATATTAGGGTTATTAGATACTTTATAACTTAAAGGGCCCAATGTATATAATATGTAAGCCTAAAATGTATCTTACTATTAAGAAAAAAAGGCCAAAACCCCGTTACATCTTCTAGGCGCAAAAATCCCCAAGGCGCAAAAGCGCAAAAATCCCCAAGACGCTACGATTTTTACGGGATTCATGCATGTCGTGAGCCTCGATCTGAAAAAATCCCAAAGGCTGGAGCCTCGTGGGATTTAGGGACTAGGCGCGCCTTAGACGCGCTTTTTAAAACATTGATTTTCACCTTAACTAAAAAAAAACACCTTTATCATAACTCACCTTAACTTAACATTTTGGACCCCACTTTTCTTTAAAAAATAAAATTTACAAATTCAACCCCTAAACTAATAATTCATTTAGTAAACAACATAACATTAATACACTTAAATATTAATCTACTCTTTTGTAGTTAAACTATGGATTAGTGCAAATACATATTCCTTTATTAGTCCAACAACACAATAAAGGCCCAGTTAATTATCAAAATATCAAAAGCCCACCAACCTGATCTAAACAACCCTAAATACATGGTATAAACCACTCACTCTATCACAACACTACCCTAATTTGATATGCAGCCACACAAACCAATTCTCTCACCCAACTTCTAGATCTACAACCAGAACACACGAAAAAAAAAAATTACACTACTTTCTTTCTTTTTTTAGTAGTTACCTCCTAAATGATAGGGAGAAGATGAGTTACACATGAGTTGTATTTTTTTTTCTCCAAACGCAGAAACAAATAGGACAACAAGGGGTGATTTTGCATTTTTTTTTTCTTTTGAACATGGGGCGAATTGGTTTTTTTTTTTTTTTTTTTTTTTTTTTTTTTTTGCATTTGGTTCTTTTTCGCGACGTTAAGGAGTTAACGTGCAGGGTTAACACGAGCTTAATGTTCCTCCTCGGTGTGGTTAACGCACTCTTAACGCGAGCAAGTGAAGCTTTAACGTGGGAAATAGGTGATGACACCGAAAGCTCTTAGACATTGACTCATATATGCTAGTAGGCTTATTAAATTCTTATATACTTTTACGCATTTACGCTTTAAAGGTTTTACGTTGTCATGCCTATATATGCTTTTATGTCCTCATATCTTATAAATTGCAAACAAGTAATAGAATTTTATGTGCTCCTAGATCCATAAATTTCATACATGTTTTTATGCTTGTACGGTTTTTATGTCTTTACGTGTTTATGTCTATACACGCTTTTATGCTCTAGCATTATATAATAGGGATAATCATTTCTAAATGTATCAAACTAACCACTATATTCTTTGTGCATATTAAACTTTTTTATTTTCCTATTCTAAATATGAACTTTTAATAACTTATATCGTATGCATCATAAACTTTTAAGAACTTCTATTGTATGAATAGTTACGGTCAGATTATGATGTGACGCCACTTACTCCTTTCTTTTCAATAAATATGTGTTTCATTTAGTTTATACTCGTTATACGTTAACCACTTTGATAGTGTATCAATATTAGTGGCCCAAGCTCATTAACTACACGCTCGAATCAAGCCCATTATTCAATGTTCATGAGTCAACCCATGATGAAAACCATGCAAACCCAGGCTACGTTTGACCTGGTAACATCGCTTAGGTTGCATGGTGCATGCACATGAGACAACTGTCCCCAACAGTCACTAACGGTTAAGATGTATTGTAGGTTCCATGTTCAGAGACGGAGTCAGTGGGTGGCTGGCGGGTGCTCGGCCACTGATGAGGCGAAAAGTGTTATGCTTTTAGGGGGTCATTTTAGCCCTAAATCGTAATTATTTGATCAAATATTACTGATTGAGGGAAAAGCAGTCAACTAAAGTCAACCACAGATGTGGTCAAGATAGTCAAACTCCTTAGGCTCAATGCTCCGCGGAATATAGTGTTTCCCCGGGTCGTTATATCCCGACGAGGTGTGATGGTTAACAAACGGGTTTGTGATCGGGGGGATTTGGACAGGAAAAGGTTTGTGAGTGATTACACTAAGGAATCTACAAGGAAATAGCTTAAATAAGCTATATGAACAAGACTGGAAAGTTGGAAAAACCAGAAACGTTTAAAACTTAAAAACGCGTACGTTCAAATTAAATTTACGTGAACGTACGAAATAAAACGTGAAATCTGAAATCTGAAAACCCACTGATAAGATCGTTTATAGCTCGAGGTTGTTTAGACCTCATCTAGGGGTTGCACAATAATAAAGATAAAGAACATGTACGCAGCGGAATAAACAAAACATCTTTATTATTGCTAACAAGGTTTCTCGTCATCATCTCTACTCTAACATACATCAAAGCCCCAATGCTACGTGATCAAGTGTAGCACGGTTACATCCTAACAGCTATCTAAGATAGTTGAGGCTTAACATCAATCTACCCTAGGTGTTTCCCATAAAACACCTGTACCCACAAGTCTAGGCGTTTCCAGCCCTAGACATACACACACGTTTTTCTAGTTTTACATTGTGGAAGACTTATTGAAACCTATTCCCTGTATCTCTTTATATAATAGAGATACTAGGGTTACAAGGAATAAACTAATAAAATAAAAGATATGATGTAATCTTTTTCTCTCTTTGCAAGTTTCTTCCTTTGTCTCCATAAATCCTTCATCTTTCATATTTGTCAATATCAACTCAAAGTATAATTCCTAACAATCTTCCCCTAGTTGATATGACAAAACCAAGTGTATGAAAGATGTCGTCTTCCCCTCAAACCATGCATATCATCAAGGATCTTCAAGCTGCAATCTTCAAAGTATTCTTCTTCCCCTTTTTGTCATCATCAAATAGAGGACAAATGTATGCAACCTTGATCTTCACAACCACGAATCAATATTACACATCCAATTCATCTTTCCAATGTTTCAAAGTCGCCCAGCATTAAGTTTTCCGCATCTATAGATGTACTTGAAACAATAGAAATCAAAACCATCAGTAGTAATAACAACTAGCAGTAGCAAAAACCTTCACCTCGATGTAGCACATAAATGGTTAAACATTTAAACATTAAGCTTCCCCTGAAACCCATATGTTAACCATTTGTTGAACGTAGGCTCCATGTAATGATTACTGATGAAGAAAACTAAGTAGAACCAACTTGATGCTGAAGTAGAACCACCCAAACTTGTGCCTTATATCTTGTACTAAAATTGACTTTGAACGTATACTTCACGTATAGGGAGATCGCAACCTCTTGACAAAAAATCACTGAGCACAATAACGTAACTCCTTCAAGTGTTTTGTCAATTCGTAGTCACCTGAACGAACAAACAAGTTACCTCCAACTGAAAAGGTATAATAAAACACAATCTTGTGAAACTCCACTTCATCGTCAAATAGGTGATAAAAACCTTTCTTCGTAATCAATTAGAATCAAATAAGAACGAGCCATAAATCTATTAAGCACCGAAACCAAAAATCATAACTCTTGTGTGTGTGTCTTCCCCTGTGTGTGTATTGGAACCAACCTGTTCCAAATTAAACATATACTTCCCCTCACTGCTCGTAACTCATGCCCATATTACTGCCTTTTAAAACATTAAGCATAGCAGTGGTAACTTTTCACTAGCAGTGGAAACGATGGACATGCGCAGTGGTAAAATTTGCATTAGCAGTGGTAACTCTAAAGCTGCAGTGGAAACGTATAGCGTGCAGTGGTAACACTCTAAAGCTAGCAGTGGTAATATCGAGACAGCAGTGGAAACGAATACACTTTGCAGTGGAAACGAATACACTTGCAGTGGTAACTATCAACTTGCAGTGGTAACTGATAAGCGTGCAGTGGTAACTTTGTCTTGTACAATCAGTAACCATATTAAACGTATCTCCACCAGCAGTAATAATAACCATCAGATCACCTTGAATAAGTATAGTTCCAAGCTACCAGTGACCCTAGTCACCCTCATTCGCTGCTCCAATAAATCACAAAAAAAATTAGGGTTTTATTAAGGCATCAGACTTTAAGATCTGTGAACCTCAATCAAACATTAAACCAGTAATATGAACTATTGAGCATTCTCCAATAATCTTTCTTGTAACTGTCTTCAACATAAAATCGACCAACCTTATTAACCATCATTCTTGCATCGTTAGGGTTCATCATAACTCGTTCCAGCATCATCATTTGGGTTCATCACAGGTTTTAAAACCTGCTCACCAAGTCTAATGAAAGTAGAAGCATGTATAGCAGATCCAGAAGCCCTATTAATCGTACTCCTATCACCAATTAGGGTTTCTTTTGTAGTCGTCCTTTTCCCTTTTTTTTTTTTTTTTTTTTTTTTTTTTTTTTTAAGTATAAAGACGACACTTTTTAGCCTTTAGTGACACTTTTTAGTGTCACTAAAAACCCTAAAATATGAAACCATAACCTTTCCCAGCAGCAGTTTTCAACAATTTTTATCTTTTTATTGGAAGCTCAGATTGAAGATCCCTCCGGTGGAACTCTTCCTTGATATGTTGAGAAGCTCCAATAAAAATTTCAGCCCGATCCAACGGTTAACGAAGGAGATATCGCCGTTTGAAAACTGCTTTACAGTGAGTTTTGAAGATACGAACCAGTTACGAATTTTCTTCAATTTTCGACAAACCAAACCTTGTTTAATCCCACGATCACGAGCCCCATGGCTCTGATACCAATTGATAAGATCGTTTATAGCTCGAGGTTGTTTAGACCTCATCTAGGGGTTGCACAATAATAAAGATAAAGAACATGTACGCAGCGGAATAAACAAAACATCTTTATTATTGCTAACAAGGTTTCTCGTCATCATCTCTACTCTAACATACATCAAAGCCCCAATGCTACGTGATCAAGTGTAGCACGGTTACATCCTAACAGCTATCTAAGATAGTTGAGGCTTAACATCAATCTACCCTAGGTGTTTCCCATAAAACACCTGTACCCACAAGTCTAGGCGTTTCCAGCCCTAGACATACACACACGTTTTTCTGGTTTTACATTGTGGAAGACTTATTGAAACCTATTCCCTGTATCTCTTTATATAATAGAGATACTAGGGTTACAAGGAATAAACTAATAAAATAAAAGATATGCTGTAATCTTTTTCTCTCTTTGCAAGTTTCTTCCTTTGTCTCCATAAGTCCTTCATCTTTCATATTTGTCAATATCAACTCAAAGTATAATTCCTAACACCCACAGGGGGTGAAAATGACTTTTTTACAAACTAAAGGATAAAAGAAAATTTTTAGAAAAAGAAAATTAATTTTCACACTAATTAATTATTTAATATTAATTAATACTAATTATTAATATTTAAAATACTTAAATACAATATAATATTAATTTAACACTAGAAAAATGAAAATAAAATTTCTAAAATTATAAAATAACTAAAAACAAGTTTTAAAAATAAAAATATGTATTTTTGTCTTTTTGTGAATTTTCTATTAATTAATTACTAATTAAATATTAATTACCTAATTAAACTATTTTAAATTATAAAAAATAGCAAATGAACAGAAAAAATTCTAGAAAAATTCTTAAAATTATATTATATTATATAAAAGCTAGGAAAAATATAAAAACTAAGTTTTGCTTGAAAAAAACTAATTATGCTATTTATCACTTAATTATTAATTAATAAATAAGAAAACTAATATTAAATCTAATAATTACTAAATTACAAAATAAAAATCTGAGAAAATTACTAAAATTACTTTAATATAAAAGGTAATATATAAAAATATAAAAATGCTAAGTGCTTAACAAAAATTTAAAAATGAAAATTAAAATTTAAATTACATTAAATAGAAACTATCACTTAAAATTAAATTGATTTTTCGTGACTTTACTTTTTGAAAACTAATTTACACCAAAAAACAACAAACTTTTGTAGAAACAACTTTTTTATAGATTGAAAATAAGCACTGTGGAAAGCAATAAGCCAAACCGTTGACTTATGTTGACCAAAGAGGAAAATAAGCTAAAATGGGCTTAAGTGGGACCCACAATGGTTGATTCTGATACAAATGAGTTAAGTGAACATGTAAAAGCCAGAATAAGAAAGTGGGGTCTACTGAATAAGCAAATAAGCCACAAATAAGCACTTGGCTTATTGTTTCTAAACTGAAAAATAGGACAGATTTGGGGAGCTGATTCAGGTGGGTCCCAGAGGTTCCTAGGTCAAACTAAAGGTCAATATTGAGAGAGGGGTAGGAGGGGGGTTGAATGGAACAAAGTTTTGGCATGTGGGACCACTGTGGTGGCCAGAAAACACCGCCAAAGTTGGTGGTTTGGCTGATGTGCTGCTGCAGCAGGGGAAGTATCTTCCCTGTAGCTCAGTTTGAGGGTGTGTGGGGCCCAGATAAAAAATCACAAAAATGAAAGGACCATGGGATTCAAGAGTTCAGCTAGTATAGTACACACACAAGAAAATTCAGACCTTCAAACCAATCACAAAAATCTACAAAATTCATTGAACTTTTGGAAAAATTCAAGACATGCACTTTTGACTTTTTAAGTTTTTAAGCTAAATTGACTTTGGTGAGATTCTAATCTATCTTACTGATTATAAAAGTGGTATTAGACTAAAATAAGATTAAACTAAGCATTAACAACTAGTTATGAATGGAATTGATGAGGTTGCTACCCCTAATCTCATAACAGTGGACTGCTATGGTGCAATCTTGATGATTTTGACTTTCTATCACAAAACCTCTGGATTTTAAGACTTCACTGTCCTAATACAACTTAGTGTGACTAATGACAAAAGAAAATAATCATTGAAACATAGGGCACAGTGGTGAAGACTACTATTTCAAACACTCCTTAAAAAGGCTCAAGATGTGATTTTCAAAGCATATGCTTAATTTGGACCATGAGACTGACTCAAGATTATCAGTAATGGTATAATAAGTTATTTGAACCACAGATACCACACTCTATACAACAACAACCTACAAATTACAATTACACTAAGAATACAGTTAAAATGATAATTTGGACAAAAGTGGATCCTAGTGAGCAAATGACAAAGATTAAGCAGTAATGTTACTAAGATACACCTAAAAAGCATAAAAAAACAAAGATAAGCAGGTATAAGCTATGGAACAGTAGAAGCTAAAAATGGAGATTTGCTTACAAACTTTTGCATCCAATGGTACAAATTGAGAAACAAGGAACAACACTTCTCCTACTACCTCCCCTGAGGTAACTAAACCATAAATATCTAAGGTTCTACCCTGTATCCCTTGCTCCTTTCTTCTTCAAACTGATTTTTGATTTAACTTCTATTTATTAAGTATTTTTGAGATTTTTGAGATTTTGAATAAAAGTTACTTAGAATTACTGGAACCTATGTAAATATCAATAAGAAGCTTAGGTGAGCTTGTTAGATAGTAAACAAGAGCTTTTTAACATGCTAGTACCCTAATGAGCATTTCATGGTAAATTGCCAAATTCGAATTTAAAAACAGAAGAAACTTGAAATTGATGGCTAAAACTTGTTGAATACTATAATTAAGCTGAGAATTTTGATTACAAACTGAAACTATAACTAGGAATTTAAAGGTACATTAATTCAACATAAAGATAAATGAGCTAAACTACACTACACTACTACACTTTCTCTTTCCACTTTTCTTCACTTATATAGGACCTGGTATTAATCTCTTTCTTTCCCACTCTTCCTGAGCCGTTGGATTGCTTTTAGATGATCACAGCCATTGATTGGCATTTTGGCGGGAAATTTGGATTTGGCAGTTGGGGGTTTCTTGGAGTATTGTGGGTGCATTAATTGAGCTTGGAGGGTTGTGTTTGGAGGGGGAACAAGGCATGGGTTTGTTGCAGGGTTAGTGAGAATGGGTGGAGTGTAGCAGGCTGCTAGCAGAACAAGTGGGGAAGGAGATGGGTGGTCAAACGTGGGGGTTGACTGAGGTGGGGATAATAAACGGGTGTGTTATTTTTTTGGGTGGATTTGGCTTTTTTCTTGTTTGGTGGGCTGGGGTAAAGGGATTGGAGGGTGTTTGTTGGATCAGGTTGTGGTTTTGGGGTGTAATATTAAACAAGGGTGCATTTGGTTAAGTAGTAAAATCACAAGGACCTTTCTTGCAATTTATAAAAAATGCAAGGACTGAATATGCAATCTTTCCATATATATCATAAGGACCAAACTTGCTAACTTCAATAACCAAAGGACCCAAAATGTAATTTTCCAAAATAAAACACCCGGGGACCAAATTTGTCATTTTTGAAAAGTCCAGGGACTAAACTTCCAATTTTCTCAAACTTTTCATCAAAAGGCTATTTATGATAACCTTTGAGTTTCCAAGGACCAAAAATGATTTTTTTTCCAAAAATATCCCACCAGGGACCAATTCTGCCAAAAGTGAAACTCCAGGGACCAAAACTGTAAATTCTCTAAACTTTTCAGATTTTTCACCAAAGGACTAAATATGATAACTTATGATTTTAAAAGGACCTTTGGTGATAATTTTCCATATTTTGAATGACCAGGGACTAGTTTTGACATTTTATGAAAGTTGGGGGACTGAAACTGCCAATTTTGCAAACTTTGTACGTTTTTCATTTGTTTTTACTCATTTTTCATCTAAAACATATAAAACACAATTTTGAAATATTTTTAGTATTTGATGCATTTCTAAGTGTTTTTGTATGTTTTGCAGTTCAGATTTGACAAAAAATGATGAGTGTTTGAGCACGCATTAATCCCCCACACTAAACTATTGCTAGTCCCTAGCAATAAACTGTTTTGAAAACTTAATGGATTTTAAACTCTTTACCAAAAGCCATCACTTCTGGAGTAGCCAGATGTAAGAACTGTGGTACACCTGATAACCATGTGATTTTGAGCAAACCACCAACTGTCAACGGATTTGATTAGTCTTTACCAAAAGTCGTTTGCTTTCGGACTAGCCAACTCTTGATGGACAAAGTCAACATCTTGGTAAGCTGATTACCAATTATGGATTTTCCACTGCCTTTACCACAAGCCATATCTTGCGGGCTAGCCAACTCATTCGCTTTTTAGGATATGGCGAGTTGAGGTACCATACAATTTTGTGCAAATTGCAAGCCATCAACGGATTTGAGATGTCTTTACCAAGAGCCGTTTGCTCCTGGACTAGCCAATCCCTTTTTTCGGTTAGACAAGGCGGACTGATAACCACAAAAATTTTTGAAGCACAAGTGAAATTTTTTTAAAAATTTTTGAAATTTTGGCCAGAATGGGGGTACTAGATAGTAAAATGTGATAAAATTCGCTAGAATACCCCCCCACACTTAGAATGAATATTGTCCTCAATATTCAAAGTCCCGGCTATTATGCCGACTCTTTGAACGTAAAAGGGCAATATTACAATCTAAATGTGGAAACACCATTTTGTATTTTCACTTCATAAGTAACTACTACAGGGGTAACTCCCCCACACTTAGGGTGAAAACCCTATAAGCATGCTACTGTTTTTGTTTACCGAGTCGCTAGCTTGACTCGACCCCGAATTCATTTGTCCTTGGGGAAGCATGATGTGGAAGAAGGAATCTCAATCGGACTTTCATTCAAGATGTTTGGACAAACATTTGAAGCACGTGAAAGTTCCACACCGATGAGATAAGTATCCGGCTCAAGATAATGATACATGAAAATGCCGGGATCAAAGATGGTATCTTCATTTCCGAAGGAGTGAAGAAGAGAAGAAGTCACCTTATAGGTGAAGAAAAGGAAGAAAACCATGATGTAAATCATGATTTGATTTTCTTCCTCGAAAGCAGGCTCATTAGCCTGAATTTGGATTTCAAAGGTTAAGCTCAAAAACATCTCGGGAGGGTGGGTGGGAATTTGCAAATCCTCATGATTGAGTGTATTTCCCCCCGGGCTATCATACTCCGGAGGAGTCATGATAAGGTGATCAATGATGGGCTCAGAAGATATTTCATCAACATCACTGATGTCTCCATAAGATAAAGAATTTTCATCAGTGGGTGAATCACTAAGCCCGATATTGAGATAGGAATTGAGTGATGGATCATCATCATTCAATAAGCTTTCAAGGAAAAAAATATCCTCCTCAGAATCAAGATAGTTATCATCAAATTTATACAAAGTTGAACTATCTAGGGCAAGGAATGCTTCGACTTCCTCCATATCATCTTTGAAATCAAAGAGATCATCATCACATCCTGATGGAAGTGGATTGGTGTGAGTGAGTTCATCGGTGAACTCCTCGAGAAGAAAGTCAACATTAGAGTGGGGAAGGGATGCATCAACATACTCAATGTCTCCATAAGATAAACAATCATCACTGGAATCAGAGACAGTCTCAATTTGATCATTTGGATTATCATGGGGTGAAGGAATATCACACACTTGATCAAAAGTCCCCTGTGACTCTCTCGGGATTGGGACAAGGATCTCAACACTAGACTTTATTAATTCGTATGATTCCTTATTAGGAACAGTGCTAAGATGCTCATCCCCCATGTTTAGAGAGTGAGTGTGAACTTCGGGTGTGATAGCAACAGACTGAGGGAGATGAGAGGAGCTAGCATTCATGGATTGTACAAGTTCCATTTGATCTTCTGCTAGTAATTTCCCAGTCTCATTATTTTCTCCCTGATTTTCAATGGAAGGAATTACAAGTGATGAATCTGACGAACCCTTATAAAATTGAAGGATATCAAGGGTGTCTTCATTATCACTATCATCATCACAGTCTAGAAGAGCAGCTTGACGAAATTTGGCATGTGTTATAGCTGCTTGTTCTAAGACAAGTAATTCTTCCATGCTCAATTCGTTTCTAGCCTCTCATTCTTCGGCAAGTAATTCTGCCATAGATTTCTCACGAGAGTCTTGAAACGATGTAGTAACCAACTCCTCCTTAAGTTCTTTTAATAAATCAAGAGCCTTTAGTAAAAGGTCTTGCTCAGTATCGTGAGGAGTTGTGTGAATCATATGGTACTGTGGAGGTGGGTCTGAAAACGAGTAGTCGTAATTGTTACAAGGAAATGGATTCCTTGTTTGACAATCCGAGCTAGGGTGTGGACCTCCACAGTAATCACAATAGTGAAACTGATGTGGTTGTGGGTTGTATGTGCTTGAGTTATAATTGTTATCAGGAAACTGCTCATAGACAAACGTGTTTCCCGATTGACAATCAGAACTGTAATGTGAACCACCACAGTACTCACAACAGTAAAACTGCTGAGTCTCATGGTGTGGTAACTGATGGAATGAATCAGTCGTGTCATGGTAGGAATAGGGATTCTGGTTATAGACAGACCCGTTTCCGTACTCTACCATGCCACAGCTGGGGCAATTGCCACCATTATAAGGATTACCACACCAATGGCAAATAAGAAGGTGTGGGTGAGACATAGAAAGAATCAAAATGTTTGGGAGGGTAAGGAATGAAGAATCAAAGATGTGAGAGGGTAAAGGAGAATGTTTTTGGATTTTTGGAAAGACATTTTATACAAATGATAAAGAAAATGTTTTTGTGTTTTTTGTGTTCGTTGAAAACTTGATTTAAAATGTTTTCATGAACAGTTTTGTTTTTATATGATAATAATAAGATAATATGAACAAGGGTGGTAAATATACAATGGATGTATATCCCGATTCACTAATACGCAAAACCGTTTAGAATAGCGCGCACACCTCCCCGGCAGCGGCGCTAAAATTTGATTGAGGGAAAAGCAGTCAACTAAAGTCAACCACGGATGTGGTCAAGATAGTCAAACTCCTTAGGCTCAATGCTCCGTGGAATATAGTGTTTCCCCGGGTCGTTATATCCCGACGAGGTGTGATGGTTAACAAACGGGTTTGTGATCGGGTGAATTTGGACAGGAAAAGGTTTGTGAGTGATTACACTAAGGAATCTACAAGGAAATAGCTTAAATAAGCTATATGAACAAGACTGGAAAGTTGGAAAAACCAGAAACGTTTAAAACTTAAAAACGCGTACGTTCAAATTAAATTTACGTGAACGTACGAAATAAAACGTGAAATCTGAAAACCCACAGGGGGGGGGGGGGAATGACTTTTTTACAAAATAAATGATAAAAGAAAATCTTTAGAAAAAGAAAATTAATTTTCACACTAATTAATTATTTAATATTAATTAATTACTAATTAATACTAATTATTAATATTTAAAATACTTAAATACAATATAATATTAATTTAACACTAGAAAAATGAAAATAAAATTTCTAAAATTATCAAATAACTAAAAACAAGTTTTAAAAATAAAAATATGTATTTTTGTCTTTTTGTGAATTTTCTATTAATTAATTACTAATTAAATATTAATTACCTAATTAAAATATTTTAAATTATAAAAAATAGCAAATGAACAGTAAAATTTCTAGAAAAATTCCTAAAATTATATTATATTATATTATATAAAATCTAGGAAAAATATAAAAACTAGGTCTTGCTTAATAAAAACTAATTATGCTATTTATCACTTAATTATTAATTAATAAATAAGAAAACTAATATTAAATCAAATAATTACTAAATGACAAAATAAAAATCTGAGAAAATTACTAAAATTACTTTAATATAAAAGGTAATTTATAAAAATATAAAAATGCTAAGTGCTTAGCAAAAATTTAAAAATGAAAATTAAAATTTAAATTACATTAAATAGAAACTATCACTTAAAATTAAATTGATTTTTCTTTTTGAAAACTAATTTACACTTAAAAACAACAAACTTTTGTAAAAACAACTTTTTTATAGATTGAAAATAAGCACTGTGGAAAGCAATAAGCCAAACAGTTAACTTATGTTGACCAAAGAGGAAAATAAGCTAAAATGGGCTTAAGTGGGACCCACAATGGTTGATTCTGATACAAATGAGTTAAGTAAACATGTAAAAGCCAGAATAAGCAAGTGGGGTCTACTGAATAAGCAAATAAGCCACAAATAAGCACTTGGCTTATTGTTTCTAAACTGAAAAATGAGACAGATTTGGGGAGCTGATTTAGGTGGGTCCCACAGGTTCCTAGGTCAAACTAAAGGTCAATATTGAGAGAGGGGTAGGAGGGGGGTTGAATGGAACAAAGTTTTGGCATGTGGGACCACTGTGGTGGCCAGAAAACACCACCAAAGTTGGTGGTTTGGCTGATGAGCTGCTGCAGCAAGGGAAGTATCTTCCCTGCAGCTCAGTTTGAGGGTGTGTGGGGCCCAGATAAAAAATAATAAAAATGAAAGGACCATGGGATTCAAGAGTTCAGCTGGTATAGTACACACACAAGAAAATTCAGACCTTCAAACCAATCACAAAAATCTACAAAATTCATTAAACTTTTGGAAAAATTGAAGACATGCACTTTTGACTTTTTAAGTTTTTAAGCTAAATTGACTTTGGTGAGATTCTAATCTATCTTAATGATAATAAAAGTGGTATTAGACTAAAATAAGATTAAACTAAGCATTAACAACTAGTTATGAATGGAATTGATGATGTTGCTACCCCTAATCTCATAACAGTGGACTGCTATGGTGCAATCTTCATGATTTTGACTTTCTATCACAAAACCTCTAGATTTGAAGACTTCACTGTCCTAATACAACCTAGTGTGACTAATGACAAAAGAAATTAATCATTGAAACATAGGACACAGTGGTGAAGACTACTATTCCAAACACTCTTTAAAAAGGCTCAAGATGTGATTTTCAAAGCATATGCTTATTTTGGACCATGAGACTGACTCAAGATTATCAGTAATGGTATAATAAGTTATTTGAACCACAGATACCACACTCTATACAAAAACAACCTACAAATTACAATTACGCTAAGAATACAGTTAAAATGATAATTTGGACAAAAGTGGATCCTAGTGAGCAAATGACAAAGATTAAGCAGTAATGTTACTAAGATACACCTAAAAAGCATAAAAAAACAAAGATAAGCAGGTATAAGCTATGGAACAGTAGAAGCTAAAAATGGAGATTTGCTTACAAACTTTTGCATCCAATGGTACAAACTGAGAAACAAGGAATAACACTTCTCCTACTACCTCCCCTGAGGTAACTAAACCATAAATATCCAAGGTTCCACCCTGTATCCCTTGCTCCTTTCTTCTTCAAACTGATTTTTGATTTAATTTCTATTTATTAAGTATTTTTGAGATTTTTGAGATTTTGAATAAAAGTTACTTAGAATTACTGGAACCTATGTAAATATCAATAAGAAGCTTAGGTGTGCTTGTTAGATAGTAAACAAGAGCTTTTTAACAAGCTAGTACCCTAATGAGAATTTCATGGTAAATTGCCAAATTCGAATTTAAAAACAGAAGAAACTTGAAATTGATGGCTAAAACTTGTTCAATACTATAATTAAGCTGAGAATTTTGATTACAAACTGAAACTATAACTAGGAATTTAAAGGTACATTAATTCGACATAAAGATAAATGAGCTAAACTACACTACACTACTACACTTTCTCTTTCCACTTTTTCCTCACTTATATAGGACCTGGTATCAATCTCTTTCTTTCCTACTCTTCCTGAGCCGTTGGATAGCTTTTAGATGATCACAGCCATTGATTGGCATTTTGGCGGGAAATTTGGATTTGGCAGTTGGGGGTTTCTTGGAGTATTGTGGGTGCATTAATTGAGCTTGGAGGGTTGTGTTTGGAGGGGGAACAAGGCATGGGTTTGTTGCAGGGTTAGTGAGAATGGGTGGAGTGTAGCAGGCTGCTAGCAGAACAAGTGGGGAAGGAGATGGGTGGTCAAACGTGAGGGTTGACTGAGGTGGGGATAATAAATGGGGGTGTTATTTTTTTGGGTGGATTGGGCTTTTTTTTTGTTTGGTGGGCTGGGGTAAAGGGATTGGAGGGTGTTTGTTGGATCAGGTTGTGGTTTTGGGGTGTAATATTAAACAATGGTGCATTTGGTTAAGTAGTAAAATCACAAGGACCTTTCTTGCAATTTATAAAAAATGCAAGGACTGAATATGCAATCTTTCCATAAATATCAAAAGGACCAAACTTGCTAACTTCAATAACCAAAGGACCCAAAATGTAATTTTCCAAAATAAAACACCCGGGGACCAAATTTGTCATTTTTGAAAAGTCCAGGGACTAAACTTGCAATTTTCTCAAACCTTTCATCAAAAGGCTATTTATGATAACCTTTGAGTTTCCAAGGACTAAAAATGATTTTTTTTTTCCAAAAATATCCCACCAGGGACCAATTCTACCAAAAGTGAAACTCCAGGGACCAAAATTGTAAATTATCAAAACTTTTCAGATTTTTCACCATAGGACTAAATATGATAACTTATGATTTTAAAAGGACCTTTGGTGATAATTTTCCATATTTTGAATGACCAGGGACTAGTTTTGACATTTTATGAAAGTTGGGGGACTGAAACTGCCAATTTTGCAAACTTTGTACGTTTTTCACTTGTTTTTCCTCATTTTGCATCTAAAACATATAAAACACAATTTTGAAATCTTTTTAGTATTTTAATGCATTTCTGAGTGTTTTTGTATGTTTTGCAGTTCAGATTTGACCAAAAATGATGAGTGTTTGAGCACTCATCAATTACCTCAAATCGTTTCTTTTGTCATTTTAGGTACTTTGGAGAAGAAATCTGGAAAAAGAAGCATTTTGGACGTTTTTTGAGCGAAAAGTAAAGAAAACGACAAAGTCTCCAAATCAAGTTGGAAATAGTACCTGACGGCGTCACGCTTTGGAGGTGACGACATCACGTATTGGCAAAGAGGTGGATAAAAAGTTACACGAGACACGCCAGAACGTTTTTGGGAGTTAAAGAGTGACGGTGTCACCAAGGCTGTCAAGAGAAAAAATTATACGTGACGGCCAAGAGCAAATTTACACATGACAACGTTAGATCTGGATATAGGCAATCCGAGGAAAGCATTGGCGGCAAGTTGACGGCGTCAGGATTATAACGTGACGTCGTCAGACCTGTAATCTCTATATATAGTTTTCTAATTTTCATTCATTAGAGGGAGAACTTTTGGAGGAATTTTACCACAAATCCTAGTGTTAATACAAATATAGCCTAAAAACGTTATTTATATTTTACGATCTTTGCTAAGTTTTGTTAACGACAAAGTGTAAACTTTAGTTTCTAGTAAAACATAATTTTAGTTTAAAGACTTGCATAATTAGACATTTTCTACATTTACATTTCATATAAAACACAACACTTTTTATATTTCTTAAAATAGAAAAATGTTAACATCACATCATGCATTTATGGTAAGCTTGTGTGTTTGACTTACCATAAATTCTTACACATTTTTGGAAGCATTCTACTTTGATTCAATGTGTGTTTGACTAGAAATAAGTTGATGTGACCTTGGTTGGTTTGGAAAGATTTATTGCAAAACCTTCTGTCAGCCTGGCGGAACCCTGGAGGTACACGGGCGGAACCCATCTGAGGGTTCCGCCGTATCCGCCGAACCTGCTGAAGGTTTTGCTATAAATACCAAGCCATTTGTTTGTATTTTTGCTTTTATCACTTCTCATTACATTTCACACACATACATTCATATCATTCATCTAACCCCTTAACATTTCATTTTGATGTGAAGTTTCTTTTGTAGCAAAGAAGTTCACAAGTTCATATAAAGTTACAAGTATTCAACACAACGTTGCAAGACTTGTTAGCTTAGCATCGTGTAGACTTTGTGTAGTTTACACTTCATTTGATTGTGTGTTTTCAGTTGTGATCGGTTAGTATTTTAGGCTTTAAAATACATAGTGTGACGGGAGTTGTTGTACCCTTGTAAAAGAACTAATGGGAGTGGTTGTACCCTTGTAAAATAACTCGACATCTAGCTTAGTGTCGGTAATCGTGTAAGCGACGTGTAAGGTTTTCTCCGCCGGTGAAAGGATCTTGTTGACTAGTGAAAGAAACTCTCGAGTTGGATACTCGGGGCGTGGACGTAGGGCAAGGAAAAAGAGTCCTTGTAGCCGAACCACGATAAATACTCGTGTTGTAGTTTGATCGTTTCTTTCTTTATACTTGCATGTTATATATTGTCTTTGTGTTCATATCTTTGATTAAACGGAAAGTTTCAAAAGATAATTAAACAAAAAACCGGTAAAAATATTCAACTCCCCTTCTAGTTTTTCACAATTGGTATCAGAGCTACGTTACTCAAGCTTTTAAAATATATTGTGTTTTAAAACTTGAAACGATCCATGGATTTTGAAAATTACAAAGAAGGATAATCTATGCAAAAACCACCACTTTTTGAAGCAAATGGGTTTATATATTGGAAAAACCGATTTGAAACTTACGTGAAATCTAAAGATATAGATTTATGGTATATAATCATTGTGGTGATAATTTAGTTATGAATAGTAAAGATGAAGATCAAAAGAAATTGATTGCTAAAAATAATGAAGCTAAAATGATGCTTTACAATGCTTTGCCTAAGAAAGAATATGTAAAACCGCCAAAGAAATTTGGCAATCTTTAATAGTCACTCATCAAGGAAACTCACAAGTTAAGGATAACAAAATTGATCTTCTTGTTCAACAATATGAACAATTTGCTATTCCCGAAGATGAGACTATTGATAGTGCATTTGCTAGGTTCAACACTATTATTACTTCACTTAAAGGACTTGATGAATCTTTTTGTAGCAAGAATTTTTTCAGGAAATTCCTTAGAGCACTCCATCCGAAGTGGAGAGCAAAAGTGACGGCAATTGAAGAATCCAAGGATCTTTCAAGCATGTCACTTGACGAGCTAATTGGAAACCTCAAAGTTCATAAAATGGTAATGGAAAAAGATTCGGAAATAGTTAAAGGCAAGAAAGAAAAGGTTAAGTCCATTGCCTTGAAAGCTAGAGTCCAATCAAGTGATGATGAAGAATCTAGTTCGGATAGTGATGATGAAGAATATGCCATGGCCGTTAGAGACTTCAAGAAGTTCTTTCGTAGACGAGGGAAATTTGTAAGGCAACCTAAAGATGACAAGAAAACCTTCCGAAAAGATCATGATGATAGGAAAGGAAAGGTTGAAAGGAAATGCTTTAGGTGTGGAGACACAAGTCATCTCATAGGAGAATGTCCAAAACCACCCAAAAGCAAATCTCAACAAGCTTTTGTGAGTGGTGCTTGGAGTGACTATGAAGAAGATGACGATGAGCCGAAGAATGATGAAATAGCTCTCATGGCTCACGACTCAAATGAGGTGTGCCTCAAAGTATGTTTGGAACCGGATGAATGGATTAAAGATAGCGGTTGTTCAAGGCACATGACGGTTAGCAAAAGCCTCTTCTCAACTTATCACAAATGTGATGGAGGTAACGTTACGTTTGGTAGTAAAGCTAAGAGCAAAATCATTGGAAAAGGTACTATCTCTCATTACTCTCTTTTTATAGATGATGTAGCTCATGTTGATAACTTAGGTTTTAATCTCTTTAGTATTAGTCAACTTTGTCGTAATAAGTATAACGTCCTTTTTAGTGAAAATGGAAGTAAAATACTTAAAGATGGCATAACCATAGCCAAAGGTGTTCTTAAGAATAACGTGTATGTCATGAAGATGGATCAAACATCTAGAGACAAACTTTGTCTTACTTCATTAGATGAATCTTCAACTTTATGGCATAGACGTTTAGGACACGCTAACATGAGACTTATACAAAACCTCTCCTCCAAAGACCTAGTTCGAAACCTACCTAAGTTGAAATATGACCAACACTTTTGTGATGCTTGCAAATTCGGTAAACAAGTCCATAGTAGCCATAAGGCTAAAAACTTAGTTTCTACATCTAGGTGTCTAGAACTTTTGCATATGGATTTGTTCGGTCCATCCGCTATACAAAGTTATGGAGGTAACTTCTATACTTTGGTCATAGTAGATGATTACTCAAGATATACTTGGACAAAATTTTTGAAAAGTAAAAATGAAGCTTTTGATAAGTTTGAGATTCTAAGTAAGAAAATTCAAAATCAAGTAGGGTCTAGTATTGTGTCTATTAGAACGAATCACGGTCGTGAATTTGATAATGAATTTCAATTTGAAAACTTTTTTGATAAAAATGGTATTACTCATAACTTTTCGGCTCCACGCACTCCTCAATCTAATAGTGTAGTAGAACGTAAAAACCGGACTTTGCAAGAGATGAGTAGAACAATGCTTAATGAACAAAATATTCCACAAAAGTTTTGGTGTAACGCCGTTGACACATCAACGTATATTTTAAATCGAGTCTTAATTAGACCATTTTTGAATAAAACTCCTTATGAACTATATAAAGGCAAAAAACCTACATTAGGATACTTTAGAGTGTTTGGGAGTAAATGCTTTATTCTTAACACCAAGGACTATCTCACCAAATTTGACCCAAAGTCTTATGAAGGTGTATTTCTTGGATATTCACAAAATAGTAAACCTTATTTTGTTTTAAACAAAGAAACCTTAGGAGTCGAGGAATCGTTGAACGTGACATTCGACGAGAGTCCACCTGCCTCTAAGACATCACCTTTGGTAGATGATGACTTAGTTGAAAGTCAAGCTATTGTAAACCAAATAATCTTAGAAAATGACAAGGAAGATGAACCATTAAGCAAAGAAATTGTTAATATTAAACAATCCAAAAGTCATCTATTAGATAATGTCATAGGAAAAATCAATGAGAGAACACTAAGATCTAAAGCCCAAAATGAAAGTAACAACTTTTGTTTCGTGTCAACCATTGAACCGAAAATCATTAACGAAGCCATAAATGATGAGTCTTGGGTAATAGCCATGCAAGAAGAATTAAACCAATTTGTTAGGAATGATGTATGGACATTAGTTCCTGAACCAAGGAGTCAAACAATAATTGGAACAAAATGGGTTTTTCGTAATAAAATGGATGAAAATGGAGTTGTGTCTAGAAACAAAGCTAGGCTAGTAGCACAAGGATAACAAGAAGGCATTGACTACAATGAAACTTTTGCTCTGGTTGCTAGGCTTGAGTCAATTAGAATCTTACTTGCACATGCATGTGCACACAATTTTAAAGTCTTTCAAATGGACGTCAAAAGTGCATTCCTAAATGGTGTTATAAATGAAGAAGTATATGTTGCTCAACCACCGGGCTTCATCGATTTTGAAAAACCTAATCATGTTTACAAACTTAAAAAGGCTCTTTATGGACTTAAGCAAGCTCCAAAAGCATGGTATGATCGACTTAAAACCTTCCTAGTTGACCATAAGTATACCATGGGCTTAGTTGATAATACTCTCTGCACTAAAAAGAAAGATTCACATATTATCATAGTCCAAATCTATGTTGATAACATTATATTCGGATCAACTTGTCAAGAATTATGCGTAGATTTCTCAAAAATCATGCATGACGAGTTTGAAATGAGTATGATGGGAGAACTCAACTTTTTCCTAGGACTCCAAATTAAACAAATAGAAGATGGTATCTTCTTTAACCAATCTAAATATATTAAGGACATGCTTAAGAAATTTGGATTAGAAGATTTGAAACCAATCAAAACGCCCATGTCCACAGAAACAAAACTCACCAAGGATGAGGAAAGTGAATCCGTAGATAGCACTAAATATAGAGGTATGATTGGAAGTCTACTTTACCTAACGGCTATTAGACCCGACATTATGTTTAGTGTTTGTCTATGTGCTCGTTTTTAAGAAGATCCTAAGACAACTCATCTCGAAGCCGTTAAAAGGATTTTTAGATATATTAAGGGCACTACACATTTAGGTTTATGGAATCCCAAAGGAACGGGAATAGACACCATTGTGTATGCCGACTCGGATCATGTCGGTGACTATGTTGATAGAAAAAGCACAAGTGGTATTTGTACTTTTGTTGGACATTGTCTCACCTCATGGTTCTCTAAGAAGCAAACGGCTCTCGCTATCTCAACAACGGAAGCCGAATACGTTTCGACCGGAAAGGCATGTCAATAAGCTCTTTGGATGAAGCAAGCTCTTGTCGACTACGGAATTCAACTTAACGACATCACCATTCTTTGTGACAAAAAAGGAGCCATTGATCTTAGCAAAAATCCAGTTCAACATGCTCGTACCAAACATATTGAAATCCGTCATCATTTCCTTCGTGATAACGTTCAAAAAAGGAAACATCTCAATTGAGAAAGTTTCTTTCGAAGACAACATAGCCGACATTCTCACAAAACCCCTTAAACGAGAACCTTTTAACCTTCTTAGGCTAGGCTTAGTAATCATGGAACCTACATTGTATTTCTAGACATTAGACAAAAATCACAAAAATCAAAACAAATCAATAAGTCTTTTTCTCAGCAGAGTCGGCGGAACCCTCAGCCATAACGGGCGGAACCCCCTTTTTGGTTCCGCCGTATCCGCCGACCTGCAGAACCTTTTTCTTAATTTATATTAAACCAAACACCCATTATCTTATATCACCACTTCCAAACTGCTACTATTCACTTCACCACTCATCAACAACTACGAATTTTTGATCCTTCCTTCATTCACATTGCTCATCAATCATCATTGTAAGTATTCTAAACATGATTACACTCCTGATCTGAGTCTAGGAATTCTATTTTTGCACAAAAACAAAAACTTGGGGTTATGCATTAACTTGAGAAACCAATGCATGAAATTAGGTGTTTAACAAAACTAATCATGTTTCCCATAGTTAGGAATTGCATTATTATAATTTATTAAAATGTTTACTAAAACACCCCATGTCAAATTCTTGCAAAAATTTCTCACAAATAGGACAAATATTTTTTTCGTCTCACATTGTAAATACAAAATCAAAACGTTATGTTCAAAAACATCACTTGCATAATGTCTCTTGAATGCTAAAGGGAATACATAACCAATATGTATTTTTGGGTACATTCAAATGAAGCTACATTAAACTAGGAGTGCTTGGGTTATCTTTTGTTGTATAACTAAACTTGCATTCTAAAACGTTTTGAGCATCAAAATGAGTCAAGATAACCGCATCTCCACATTGTTTTCATATAGGCACACACTAGAACATCCAAATTACAATAGTCGTTTACTTAGACTAAAATGTGAAATTTTGTTTTTCTAGGAATTATCATGCCTCCTCTAACCCATTACGACCACAAGGACACCATTAAGTACCTACCAAAACATCACAAAATCAAAGGTCTTACTCCAACTCAAATCGATGTTTTCATAGCCCTAGAAAAGCGTTATGTCCACGAAGGTAGAACCATTGACCCATCCTTCATAAAAGGTGCAAACCTACCTAATGAACTTGCAACCATCAACTTTAATTGTCTCCTAGAAATCAATGAGCCTCTTTGTCCTAGGTTTATTTTAGAATTCTATGCATCTGTCACTCTCTCCATGGATGAGTATGGTTGCATGTCTATTAACTTTAGGGCTAGTAGTCATGAATACTCCTTCACTCTCGAGGAATTTGCTCAAATCCTAGGTGACCCAAACCGTGGTACTTGCATCTACTCCAACAAGCATTCCCTCTCAACTCTTGACACACTCATTGACCGAATCCATCCCTATGATACCCTTCTTGTGTCCAAGGATGAACTCCGTGACCACCTCTTTATTAGGACCACCAACACTAGGAGAACCCGAACCGGAAATGAGGTCAACAAGGACCCATATGGTATGGAACTCAATGAACTCAAGCCCCAATTCATGAAATGGGAAGAACTACTTAGAGCCAATGTCATTAGCACCATAGGAAACCGGGATCATATCAATGTTTTTCTTTGCTACATGCTCTACTCCTTGTCCGTTAGGCAACCCTTCAACCTTGCCTACTACATGGCCAAAAGAATGGTCGACATTCCCGTGCAAGGCACAACGGGTATGCCGTATGGAATGCTCTTGACCCGTCTCTTTAGGTTCATCTCTCCCATTCCACCAACTCCTAGAGGTCTTCGCCTAGACTACTCTCTCATTCCATATACTTTTGTCCCACTAAGTGATAAGAAAGTCTACAAAGCCCGAGGAAAACATCCTCATCCTCCTACCTCCTCCTCCTCATCATCATCCTCAATGAGTGAAGATGAGACTTTGCCAAACTCTAGGCTCCCGCCTCTAGAATACCTTTCCCAACTTTCGGATATTCCAAATGAGTCAGCGGAGTTCAAGCAAACAAAGGGGATGTTCAAGAATCTTGGGAGATTCTTGGAAAGCTCAAGAAGAAGATTGACCGTCAATGGGAGCGGGTGTGTAGGAGTGTTTGGAACAAGGTGCTATTTGAACAATTTGGTTGTTTAAACAATGTTTGTCATGAATTTGTGTGTTAGTAGGATATTTGGTACAATTTGGAACATGTATTAACTAACTATGATGCAGGACGACAACATTTGGCATGTTGTCAAATTTTCAAGTTTATGAAAATTTCACTAAGTATAGTGAAATTCGCTAGCCCCCGGTCAAAGTCCAATGGTATGCGTGTTTACATGTCAAAATTTTGCATTTGCTAACCAGATATGAATTATATTTTTGTTTTTAGGAGTTTTCAAAAAATTTGAAAATCATCTCCCGGGTCAAAAACGTGGACTGCCTTGTTTTTCAGCACTGGCGGAACTGGCGGCACCCTAAAATGGGTTCCGGCAGTGTATTTTTCTGGAATTCCAGAATTGGCCCAACGGATCAGACGGAACCCTCAGGAGGGTTCCACCTGTGTAGTCCCAGGGTTCCGCCAGTAGACTTGCAATTTTTTTTTTCTTGACATTTCAAATTCCACTCAACACAAATTATCCTTTTAGATAGAAATCCATTCCCTACTATTTGTTAAGCACATTAGGGTCTTTCTCATCCTTTAGAACTCATAGAAAACCATTTCCCGCCAAATTTCAAACTTAACCATAACCACCTCAAGGAACCTTCACCCATAAAGGAAGTAACCCTTCCAAAGGTTCCTTGCAATCCGTGAAACATATACCTTCAACCAATTTGCCAAAACCACTAAGCATTTAGTGCAAATCTTTGTCTTCTTCTTTCACCATTTTCATTGGATTGACTTCCAATGATTTGACAACCCTCATTAATCTTCCAAATCATTAGCAACCTCCATTTTTGTATGGTTAAACATCAAATCCAAACACTCCTTCCCATACTTCTTCACCTCTATAAATTTAACCATCTTAGAACACCCTCAAATTACACCATCACCATCACAATCTCTGATTCTAAACTTCTAATAAACCATTTCTACAATGACAAAGTCAACAATAACCTCTCAACCATCTCGACCCGTTCGGAGAACCGCACGCATAAGTGTCAAACCACTTTGGTCCAACCACACAATCAACTTAAGTTCCTCATCCTCGGATGAATTCTCCTCACCCATCAAAAATGAACATTTTCTAAACCTTGCATCTCCATCTCCATCACCCAAAGAACCCAATGATCTCACTACTCCTCCACCAACAAAATCACCCGTTGACCCAACTCCACCAAGTGCACCAATCCAAACATCCAAAACTTTATCACCATTAACACTACCTAAACTTGAACCAATAGAGTTGTTTGGGTCTCCTCGAACATCACGACATCCTTTTGTCCAAGATCTCAATGATCTTCCACCAAGAACAACAAATCCACCACCTTTGACAAATCAAAACCCAAGGCCATTGCTTGACCAAAATGAGCCTTTTGTACACAACCAACCACCACAACAAGAGTACCACCACCCAAAACCATTGTTGTTTCACCCTATCTTCAATGACATCCATGGTCCTCTATATGGAGAACCTAAGTTTGAAAACCATGATCACCCAATTCCACCACATTCTCAATCCCAATCCTTTGAGTCTTTCTTTCCTTCTTATGAGGAAATTCAAAGCATGGTCAAAAATCACCTCCATCAAGCAATGGAATTTTAAACAACCTTGCTTGACTCCATACCAAACCCATCCTCCACTCAAGAAATAAACATCAACCCACCACCACCACCATCATCAAACTACCCGTCTCCACCCACTCATCACCATGTTTGCTCACAATGTGAGCAAATGCTCAAAATAGGTGAAAGCATCAAGATGTTGCTTCAGCAATTTCAAGATGAAACCCGATTTGTAATACAACACATCATAGAGCGTTTGGATGCTCTCTCCCACCCAAACCAATCCTAGACCAACTTTGGAGGCCTTTTGCCCCACTTAGGAAATGTGTTGAATGACTTCTACTTATAGAAGTAGGATGTTATTTTTCTTTTACTTCCTAGTTATTTTTTTATCTTTTATTTTTATTTTTAAAAGTAGGAGGATATTTTTCATTTCTTGTCCTTTGACTTTTCTAAAGTCAAATTTTACTTGAAATGACATCTTTTTCTACTATCTTATTTGCATTGTTGGTTGATCATATATGACTTGTGATTGTGGTTGCTTATATTCTCATATAGTGTGGTAACTACAAGCTTGATTATGTGTCATTATCACCAAATAACCATTTTTTTGTAGGTTCAAAATCCATGTTTTCCATCTTGGCACTCCTTTTAGGGGGAGTATCGACCAAGGGGGAGCAAGTGCATAGTTCCGCTTCACTTCGCTACTCTACTTTTTGTTTTGACAAAAAGGGGAGAATGTTATATAAACTTAAGTAAAACAAGTTTAATATAACATTTTTTTAAGTCTTAAACACTGAAATTTTGTGAGTTACTTAAAAACAAAGTTTATGTTTCGTCATCAACAAAAAAGGGGAGATTGTTAATACAATTATCGCCTAAAAATGTTATTAATATTTTACGATCTTTGTTAAGTTTTGTTAACGACAAAGTGTAAACTTTAGTTTCTATAATTTTAGTTTAAAGACTTGCATAATTAGACATTTGCTACATTTACATTTCATATAAAACACATCACTTTTTATATTTCTTAAAATAGAAAAATGTTAACATCACATCATGCATTTATGGTAAGTTTGTGTGTTTGACTTACCATAAGTTCTTACACATTTTTGGAATCATTCTACTTTGATTCAATGTGTGTTTGACTAGAAATAAGTTGATGTGACCTTGGTTGGTTTAGAAAGATTTATTGCAAAACCTTCTGTCAGCCTGGCGGAACCCTGGAGGTACACGGGCGGAACCCTTCTGAGGGTTCTGCCGTATCCGCCAGACCTGCTGAAGGTTTTGCGATAAATACCAAGCCATTTGTTTGAATTTTGGCTTTTATCACTTCTCATTACATTTCACACACATACATTCATATCATTCATCTAACCCCTTAACATTTCATTTTGATTTGAAGTTTCGTTTGTAACAAAGAAGTTCACAAGTTCATATAAAGTTACAAGTATTCAACACAACGTTGCAAGACTTGTTAGCTTAGCATCGTGTAGACTTTGTGTAGTTTACACTTCATTTGATTGAGTGTTTTCAGTTGTGATCGGTTAGTATTTTAGGCCTTAAAATACATAGTGTGATGGGAGTTGTTGTACCCTTGTAAAAGAACTAACGGGAGTGGTTGTACCCTTGTAAAAGAACTCGATATCTAGCTTAGTGTCGGTAATCGTGTAAGCGACGTGTAAGGTTTTCTCCGCCAGTGAAAGGAGCTTGTTGACTAGTGAAAGAAACTCTAAAGTTGGATACTCGGGGCGTGGACGTAGGGAAAGGAAAAAGAGTCCTTGTAGCCGAACCACGATAAATACTCGTGTTGTGGTTTAATCGTTTCTTTCTTTATACTTGCATGTTATATATTGTCTTTGTGTTCATATCTTTGATTAAACGGAAAATTTCAAAAGATAATTAAACGAAAAACCGGTTAAACTATTCAACCCCCCTTCTAGTTTTCCACACCTAGGTCGAATTTTCATCATATTGTAGGGGTTTCAAACCCTTCTTTCATCCATGTTTCAATAAAGATAAGTCTTCCAATAATCATTCAATATGTCTATGTGTTGTTTGATTCTATCTTATGCTTGTCTTTACTTTAACATGCTAGGCTATGTTTGTTTGTGCTTGCTTATATGTAATGAAACCTAGCTATTGATTGTTGGTTGATTGTTTGTTATTAATTGTATTGGATGAATGATATCGATGTTAGGCTTAAGAAAACTGGCAGACTTCCATTTGGTAACATGCTTGAACGTCTTAAGAAATATGAATCGGATATGTACTACGATTTTAATGGTTGTATTTAATGCATGAGTGACTACTAAGGAGGCCATGTTAAGAGCTAGTTGTCGGCTCGACATAGGAAGAGGTAGAAACTTATAGAGTTGGGGAAGATCGTACACGGCTCCACGAATGGTATTAAGGAATATAACCCGTCATCCATGCAATTGTAACAAACTATTCAACTAATGAAAGATAGCTAGGGAGTAGTGAAATCTAAGTAAACACGATTCTCTTATTATTGTTTTTCTCACATTTACTTTCTTGTTATTTTATTTTTCTTGAATTTGTAGTTATTTGGCTTAGTTGACTAACAACTAATTCCGCCCACTCTTCCAATACCCAAGATTTTTACTTGCTTTCCAAAAAACTATAAAAGTACAAAAAGAATCATCCCGCACCTCTAGACCTGGTTTAATTAAGTTTTGATCCTAACGACACTATTCCCCAAGAGAACGATCGATCCCCCGGTACTTGCCACTACACTATACTACATCGGTCAGGTACACTGCCTGGTGGGGATTGCAAGCTTCTCAACATCCCTTGAGAAGTAAAACCTTTAGCAAGGGCGTAATCCCACGCATCAGCCACCCCTAACCGGCTTAACTAGCCAAGCTTGTAGCTTGATTTCTCGCCCACATGTCACAATTTCATTAATCCAGCCCCTACCAATAGGGCATGACTTGGCCATGGGCGACAACAAATGAGGGAAATCAAATAATTAAGGTTGTGTTTATGATGAAAATACATTTTATAAGCTAATGAGCTTATTTTAGGGTTTAGAGAAATAGAGCATTGTTTTGTTCTTGATGGGGAAGACAACCAAAAGAAGACATGTGTTTGCTTCTTTTCTTTTTTTTCTTTTCTTTTTCTTTTTCTTTTTTTTTTTTTTTTTTTTTTTTTTGCATAGATATGTGTATTTGTTTGTGGTCTCGGAGAAATTTATTTAGATGTATAGTGTCACTCTTACCCCTTGTATATTGAATACTTGACAAAATTAACCCATCTTAATTATATGTCTAAAATATTTGGTTGGAGACACAAACGGAATATTAAAATAATTAACTCTAATTAGTTTTTTAATTGATTAGATATTTTGCCTAAATAGTTCGTAATCTAAAAGGTTTATTTTATGAAAACCAAAGATAAATAAGACATTGAATTGCACAAGTTGTCATTGTCATGTAACATATCTATAATATAGCGTATAAAGAAATAAAAACGACCTCGTTTATGAATACTCAGAGTTTTGACGATCCATTAAATGTATGAGACTATTATATAATAAATAGTTATGGTCCCCCTTAACTTGGATTTCTGGCTCCGTCTCTGTCCATTTTTATCATTCATTCACACCATAACAAGTATATAAAGGTCTAGTTATAGATCGAGAGGGTAGTTAGAGACAGAAAGTGGTAGAGAGAGTAAATGGAGAAGGGTGGTGAAGACTTGCATTACACACATAGAAATGGTCTCACACCCTCTTAAATGAGAAGGTGAGGCATTGATATACAATGAGTGGCCATAGGATAGGCCTTAGTGGGCTTGGACATGTTTTGGATATAGACTAATGACTAAACAAAGCTTTGAGTCCATAACTTGTAACCTATTAGCTTAATCATGTCCAAACGCCACTAATTTGTAAAACCCTAAATTCTAAATACCTAATTTTACGTCTAATTTGAAATCTTTCTAAGTTACGGATACGATTAATTCTAAAAAACCCGAAAGTAACTAAACGAATAAATCGTAAATCCAAATAGTTAAAAACTGAACTTCATAATTAAATTTTTAAACATATTTGGAATCCAAAATACCTAGTAACCTAAAAGAAAATTCGAGGAACTATTTTTACGCAACATGAACATTGTTGGGCCGTTTTTCTTTTACTGAGCAACTAATAACCAACAATGAACCCAACTATTTGAGTCCATGAATTCCTTGGCCTTTTGGCCCATGACCGAAATCCATAAACACAATAAGAGGAGACCGGTGTATTTTATCTCACACAAAATAAAGTACGCTTCAAGAAATGCATAAATCCCTAACCCTAAAAATTTAATAGCGGCATTCCTTCTCTGGTGTTCTTCTCCTCTGTTTGAATTCAAGAAAGTTTAAAAAGGTGTTTGATTGATCGCGTATAGCGGCTTCGAGTAGGGATTGATGTTTGGTCGGTTCCCATTTTATTTTGGAATCTCTTGGTCCTTGTTTCTGTTCTGTCGAGCATCAAAGGCTAACACACCTTTTCCTTGATCTCTTTTATCCTCATTTGATGTCTATCACACTTTTATGTTTCATCTTTTGTGCTATATGTATCGGCTATTTAAAAGAAACATGTATACGAAATTTAATCTCACATGAAATCACGAATTTTCCTAACATACAACCGTATAATGTGGTAACCATGAATCGACTTACATGTACACAAGTTTCTGGATTTTAGAAGATGACATTGATTGAATGGAACTAAAACATAAGAACCCATTTATTATCCTTTGTCACAAAAATCACATAGATAGTATGCATGAATCTGGTTTTAACATGAGGTCTCATGGGGTTTTGCATGTTCGAATGAATAAAAAAAAAGGGGTCAAATGGCTTTATATATATAATTAAGGTCTTGTGATTTAATTTATTTTCGAACAGGTGTACGGTTAATCTAATGATGCTTTTAAAGATGGTTGTGGTCTACATAGTTTTAACGTGAGGCTACATGGTGTGAGTTCCAAATGTGGTCATGTCGCATGAGTTTATCAAGGTGTGTCTCAAATTTATTTTGGGTCGAAAAGGTTGAGTAAAAAAAAATGTGATAGTCGCAATACAATACCGAGTCAAAAATAGGTTCCTTTGAATTGGTTTGTTTGTAATAGGATATCGAAACATGTTCTGGACGTATGGTCGGAAAAAAAAAAAAAAAAAAAAAAAAAAAAAAAAAAAAAAAAAAAGATGCATCCATGGCGATTCGATTCGAAATTATAATATAATACTTAGTGTAGCTTTTTGTTTTGGAGTCACGATAGATGTTGTAAAACAAACTATGATATGTATTTATAAAATTTTCACTTTGGACCTTAAGCTTTACAATAATGACACTTTATACCCTAAATTATTAAAATTATCATAGCAAACCCTAATCTTACATATTTGTTACTTTGAACACTTAACTTACCCAAATGTTAATTATAATCATGAAGGACTAATATTTCTAACTCGGGAAACCTGCTTAAAATAGAAAGTTACTAAAAATGGAAAGTGTACTAAAATGAGTAGCCTAATGGACTTAAAGTAATACTTGATAATTGATTCGTATAGGTTTCGTGAAGCGGGAGTTATTCGTTTCGTATTCACTCGTGTGAACTTCTCTTTGGTTTGTTTCCGGTTAAGGTACACCTTAATTATAAGGTTTCTCATGACTTTTGATCCGTGATTATAATTCTTTAGCTTGATATGATCCCTTTGAGCCTTTGCTATTGTTCCCTTGATACTTGATATAATCCGTCTGTTATCTTGTGACATGAATATTCGAATCCCTTGATAATTTGAAGGTTCATTTGATATTGTAACTGGATGTGAAAACCTTTCTTAACTATATCATGAAAATGCTTTGAGAAAAACAATTTTAAAATGATGTTTATGAGCACGATGCGATACCACTTTTATATGGAATTTTACTAACTTTTATGAAAACTACTTTTAAAGACTATCTTTATGAAAACGGTTATTAAAGATCACTTTTATGAAAGCCATTAGTAAAAGATTTCTGTAGAATACTAAATATGTTGGAAACATGATTTCCTTGTGGTTGTGTGTCGTTGGAATTAGAAGAGAGAAAGAGAGGGAGAGTGGAACCTTGAGAGAAAAATGAGAATATTAGATTGAGATTAAGTGAAGGTCCAACCCTCTCCACATGTGGAGAGGGGTATTTATACTTACAACATAAACGCCCACACCCGGGCTGTGGATCAGGCATACAGTGGGTGAAGACCCGTCCTTCTTCCACGGTGTTACTTAAACTACTACTAACTAACTAATATATAAACTAACTATGAGCTAACTTAATGCTATTACAATAATCAGGTGACCGAGACTTTTACAGGAATAATTGTATTCCTAACAATCTCCCCCTAAGCGAGGTCACCTTTGAAATTAAGCTCTTTGGTCTTTAAGCATTCTTAAGTCTCTGTAGCTCGTAGGATCTGATTCTTCACTTTTCTTCACACTTTGTACTTCAAGCAAGCGAACTTGTGATTTGAATTCCTTTGTGATATATGATCTTTGAGCTTCCTTAGAGATCATCAGCCAAAGAAAATCTCCAAGCTCATCCATAGTAGTAACGCCTTCATGTGATGTAGTGACTTTAGGACCATCATGCTCACACCCTTCTGGATCAGGAAACTTTGCATTAGAGTTGTGGATCAGGAGACTTTTTCATCAGAGTTGCGGAAACGTTGTTGGTAGTCTCTCAACATTTTTCGTAGCAAGTCTCTCATCTTCATTGATAGTGTGGAGGATGTGTGAGCATGAGGTATGGATTGACCCGATTCAACTGGAAATAGGAGCCACCAACGCCATCTTTATATGTGTCCCTGAAATAAAACAGTTAGCAATAAAGATAGAGAACGAATATGGCTTTGTCATTCGTTCTGCGAGGACAGACTACCCTCCGGTTTTGTGAAAACCGACCTGTGATCAGGTAGAGTCTCTTTTAAAGAAGACTCTCCTTGACAGGAATTTCCAGCTTGTAGTAATGAATTTTCCGAAGAATCCACTTCGGAATCTTCATACTTAGCATGTTCTCATACCGGAACGTCTCAAAGCAGACAACACAATAGAGTGAATCGGTGAATAGATATTCACGGATTGATGAGAAATTGATTTAGAGAAATCACTCGCGTGTCATATGATAAACATTTTTGAGACACGATGAGAGTTTTATACTTTGAATTTCCATAAAAAATACTTTTGTTTGAAATATTTTACACAATCAATGTGCTCGAAAAGTTAGTATGTGAGCACATTGAAAGGTTTTAGCAAAAGTATCTGTCAATCCATATCCTGGAACAAGTTTGATTCAATGTTGAATCGCACCATTGTAGCTTTCCAGTTGTCACTTGATCATTGATCCAAGATGTATCTCACATGTCACCTACCAAGAGCTTGAGTGATGTTCGCTCTAGAAGGATTTCCATCTTCATTGTGAATATTTTCATATCATTCGGATGTTCTGGCAATACCACAAGGATAATGCGTAGGACTCTAAATATTTTATCTTATTTTCCACATTGTGTGAAACAATAAGCATATTTGGAATGTGTCCTATCGAGATTTATGGATGATCTCTTTGGCTCTAGACTCAATAGTGCGTTTTGATCCGCTCCTGGAGACTGGGAGGCGTCTCCTGTTTAGGTACCAACATTGCTCGCAATGAGCGGTCGATACATTGCACAGGGTTCCCCATGAGAATGAAACAAGCTCTTTTAAGAGAACTTGAGTGGTTGGGAAGTTTAGTGAAGTGCGTCACTGGGTCCATGACGTCTTGTCTTCAATACTAGTGTTACCTTAGTAACCACTAGTAGATTATGAATTGAACCCGGTTTCTGCACTAAGGTTGAATATTTGGAGGGCTTTTTCTTTTCACCCTTTCTCATTATATTTCTTTTTCATTCTTCAACCCCTTCAGTGCTTACCGAGACTTCACCACTAGAACCTTGTTGGGTTAGTTCCAGTCCTAGCTCTATCTCAGTCCGCACTCTTCCCTTTCTCACTTTACTCCTTTTATCATAATCATTCCTAAGGACTTCTAATCTATCTATGGATTGTCCCTGGGAAGATCCTTCCGGTTCTGGTGGATCATGGGAACTCATACCTAACCTTAACCAACCTTATAACTCCATGCATAAAGATAAATGGTCGGTCTTTGGTATAACTTCCACAAACGCCTTTGCTCCCCCTCAATATGTGCATCGATATACGAAAGTGTTTAGCACATATGTGGGAGCCTATTATTGAGTCGAAAAGATCTCATTTGATTATCATATTTCTTATTTAAATCACATTCTCTCCCCCGATCAAAAATTTCAAATCTTTCAAGATTTTTTTTATCTCAATTGATTTAAATAAGTTAGAAAACTTTTGAGAGAGAAATGCGGTCAATTTTAATATTGTCTGATAAAAAGGAATTTTTTCCTGCTCCCCCTCAATCTGTGAGGGAGGTTGTTATGTGTCAGATTTAAAGAGTTGACAAAAGATGCAAAGTTTTAACGAGAACTCTTTTAAAATGTACACATTCTGACACATAACCATCACCAATCGTTTAGTTGCTTTTGTACAAAGTGGAGAGTTTTGATGATACATAAAATTTTTAGAAATCATTCTCCCCCTCAATCAATGACGGATATTAAAACATAAATAAATTATGTCATTGATTGAGTGAAAAATTTTATCAAAGTTTGAGTTCAAATTGATTTCAAAACAAAATCTCATGGTACCACCAAGTTTTGCACAAATATTTTCCGGAAAAATCATAGAAGGGAAAATATTTGGCGATAAAAAGAAGATTTCTCTTCTTTATCAAGAAATAATGCACTGAAACGTACATTAGATCGAGGAAACATGGATATAAAGTAATCCATGTCCAGGTGAACTTCACCCGGTGAAAGGAACAACCGTCTTTTTGGTGACGTGTTTTCCCCATTTTGAAAAACGGGTTGCTATCTGAAGTAATAGCAAGCCATATTTTTGAAGATCGGGTTACAGCCTGAAATGACTGTAAGCCATGAGTTTAAGCGCGGGTTACAGCCTAAAATGACTGCAAGCCACAGTTTTAAGAATGTTTTTGAGATACGACATATTTTAGAAAAAACTTTATTTAAAATCGAAAAACTCGTGCTCAAGCATATGTATGATTCCGTGTCATTATTGAATGGCATTTCTAGAAACGTACATAATATTGATTACACAAGAGACATGCCATGAGAAGAATATTTTTGAATTTTTGTGGTTTTTCAGATTTTTATGGGTTTTTGTTGTTTTATACTTTTCTATTTTCTTTTTGGTTTAATACTATGTACAAAGGATATGTGAAGTAACCCCTTTACTCCTCCTGGCCTTCCTGAAGACGTACGAGATCCTCAGGCGTGAGACACTTCATACCAAGTCATGGGAGGATGAATTGAAATCGTTCCCTAGAAAGTGCTTTGGTGAAGATATCAGCTAGCTGGAACTCAGTCCTCACGAAATAAAGTTCCACAATTCCTTTCTCAACTTGCTCCCTGATGAAGTGATGTCGAATGTCAATGTGCTTAGTCCTTGAGTGCTGGTCATTGTTGCAGCAGAGTGCAATTGCACTTTTGTTGTCATAGTACATGGGAATCTTGTTGCATATGAAGCCATAGTCAGAAAGTTGAGATCTCATCCACAAGATTTGAGCACAGCATGAGGACATGGCAATGTATTCAGCTTCTGTGGAGGAGATAGAGGTACTCATTTGTTTCTTTGATGACCAACTGACAAGCTTATTACCCAAAAACTGAGCACCCCCAGATGTACTGCGACGAGTGTATTGACATCTCGCATGGTCAGAATCAGAGTATGCTGTCAGAGCCATAGAAGTGTCCTTGGGGTACCAAAGGCCCATATGGATTGTACCCTTAAGATACCGAAAGACTCTCTTGACAGCTTCTAGATGTTTCTTGGTAGGTTTGGATTGATACCGAGCACACATGCAAACAGCAAATAGAAGATCTGGTCTGCTGGCAGTAAGATACATTAAGGAACCAATCATGCTTCGATACTTGGTTTGTTCGACCGGGATTCCAACATCATCTTCATCTAATTTTGATCTTTCAATCATAGGAGTATCAACTGAGTCACTTGAATCGAATCCAAATTTCTTCAAAATTTCATTGGCGTACTTGGAATGATTAATGAAGATGTCATTGGGATTTTGAGAAATTTGCAATCCTAGAAAGAAAGACATTTGACCCATCATAGACATCTGGAATTCAGAACTCATCTCTTGGGAGAAACGATCACATTCTTTGGGATCAGAGGAGGCAAATATGATGTCATCAACGTAGATTTGTACATGAAGAAGGTTTTTGCCCGTTTTTCTAGTAAAGAGTGTAGGATCAACAACGCCTTTGGAGAATTTGTTAGCCAGAAGAAATTTAGACAAGGTGTCGTACCACGCCCTAGGTGCTTGCTTAAGCCCATAGAGAGCCTTCTTCAACCGATACACATGATTAGGGCGTTCTGGATCCACAAAACCTTCGGGTTGAGTTACATACACCACCTCTTTTAGATCGCCATTTAAGAATGCAGTCTTGACATCCATTTGATAAACCACCATGTTTTGACTTGCAGGATTTGCGAGAAATATTCTTATGGCTTCAATTCTAGCAACAGGTGCGAAGGATTCTTCAAAGTCTATACCTTCTTCTTGTCGATATCCTTTTGCCACAAGCCTAGCCTTGTTTTTCAATACATCTCCATGCTCATCAAGTTTAACCTTAAATATCCATTTGAGAGCAATGATCATAGCACAATCGGGAGGTGGTACTAATTCCCACACGTCCAGTCGGTCAAACTCATGAATCTCGTCCACCATTGCAGTGAACCATGAGTGTTTAGACATTGCATCCTTGACGTCTTTTGGTTCAAATTTAGAGAGGACAGAATTGAAGAAACACCACAATGCGTCGGTTGCAAGTTGCTTGCGAGTAGATACTGGACGCGAAGGGTTTCCAATAATGTTGTCAATAGGATGATCATTGGTCCATTTTCTAAGGTATTCATGGGGTTGAGGATAGGGAACTAAGGTAGCCGTGTTAGATTCGTCGGAGGATGTGGCATCATTTGACGATTCAGGGGCAAAGATGTTAACAAATGGCTCATTATCAGGTGGAGCAAAAGGATTTACTTCAGACGAATTATCTACAGTTGCTACTCGTTGTACAAATGAAGGTTGGACATTAGAAGTGGTAACTGATCGACTGATGGTGGGGGCTTCAGGATCCCATGACAACGAAGTGGATGGCTCATCATTATCAACTGGGACATTCACTACCCCAGCTAGTGGTTGAACCACTGTAGCTTCAGGAGCATTCATCTGTTGAGTTTCAAAGTATTCATCAAACATAGGATCAAACAGTTTCTTCCAATCTTCACTTGTAGGAGGTACAAAAGGAGCAGCAGGAGTGGGATTCTGTACAAGCCTGGAGTTTATAGGTCCAGGAGACAAAAGGTTAGGTACGGGTGCAGAACTTGATTGTCTAGGAGCCGGTTGCTCAGTCAGCTCATCAAAAGTAACGTGGATCGTTTCCATTATGTCTCTGGTACGTTTGTTGTAGATTCGGTACCCTTTTCGCTCTAGAGCATAGCCAACGAAGAAACCAATGTCGTCCTTGGCCTTGAGCTTCCCAAGGTCTTCACTGTCATTAGTTGGATAGCACAGTGCACCAAATACACGAAGAAACGAAAGGTCTGGTTTTCTGCCATGAACCAGTTCATATGGAGTCTTGCAGTGGAGAGGATGTATCAAGGATCGATTCTGTGTGTAACATGCAGTAGCAATTGCCTCAGCCCAAAGAAACATAGGAGCTTTGGAGAAGATGAGCATAGTCCTTGCGGCTTCAACTAAGGTGTGATTGCTTCTTTCAACAACTCCATTTTGTTGAGGAGTACGTGGAATGCTCTTTTGATGGCTAATCCCGACACCTTCATAAAATTGAGTAAGTTGTTTGTTCACAAACTCCGTTCCATTATCAGTACGAATGAATCTAACTGTTTTGTTGAGGCGAACTTGCAACATCTTGATGAGTTTGATGATGGTTTCCGGAGCTTCATCTTTTGATCGTAGAAACTTTACCCACGTGAATCGAGAGTAATCATCAACAATAACAAGCACATATTTCTTTCCATTGATACTTTGAATCCTCATTGGTCCACAGAGATCCATGTGAAGAGTGTGTAAAACTTCCATGATGGAATTGACAGTCTTGGGTTTATGGGTGTGCTTTTTGCTTTTGCCCATTTGACATGCGGAACAAAAATGATCTTTTTCATACTTAAGTCTGGGCAAGCCTTGAACAAGATCTTTACGTGTGAGTTCATTGATGGTACCGAAGTTCAAATGGTTCAAACGACGATGCCGCAACCATGATTTGTTCTTGGAGGCTTTAGAAAGCAAGCAAATTGGAGAGGACCGTAGCATGTCTTCTATAGAGATGGTATAAAGATTAGTGCCCCGACTCCCCTTGAGGAGATCAACACCATCTAGTTCTCTAACAAAACAGGTATGCTTTCTGAAAGCAACTTCAAGATCAGAGTCACAGAATTGACCAACAGAAAATAGATTGTGCCCAAGTCCTTCCACGTAGTAGACTCTAGATATCACATTGTCTCCAAAGACGTAATCACCATAACCCATTATAGATCCAAAATGGTCGTTCCCAAATCTAACCGTACCAATAAACTTTTCCACGGAATTCTTGAGCCGCGAGCGATCTCCAGTCATATGTTTTGAGCAGCCTGAGTCCAAATACCAAAGGACGATTTGTACGACCTGCATTTGAAACCAGACAATGGTGGATAACTGAAAAAGCTGGAGCCCCACAAACAGTTGGGGTCCGTTTGGTTAGCACACACAAATATTGGATTATCATATGTTACAGATATCTCACTGGAGTTTTCACATTTAGATGCACTAGAACTAGGAGTGGTACTAAGTGCTTCTATTGGGAACATTCTACCAGTAGGCCTCCACTTCATAATAGGCACAACTTTGAAGTTAGTGATCCTAGTCATTGGGCACTTTTCCCTTAGGGTGAATTTCCTTCCAGTAGGTCTCCATTGATAACCAACATTAGTGAACACTTTTCCTGTTTTATTCCATACTTGTTTTACCCGTTTAACACTCGAAACATTCATAACTGGAGATTTCATAGTGGATTTTAGAAAGGACACAACACAAGCATCATGATTACCATAAAATAGACATTTGTTACAAGTCTTACAAATAGTACCAGAATTCGAATTAATTACATCATTGTTAACACAAATGTTTGAATCAACTCGATTCCTTTCATTAAGCATAACTTTATTGTTCCTAGATGATTCTTCTACTTCTTTCATAAGTGTACTCTTAGCCAGCAAAGTCCTATCATTCTTTGTATTGCACCTAGGCTGTGACTTGCTAGCATTAGATACACCTTTTACTCCTGTAGAAGCAATAACGGGAACATTAGTATGATTAGTTGCTACTTGTTTACTGGTGATCATGATGGTGGCTTGTGACATGGTTTGGGGATAATCTAATGTAACATGTTTGTTGCCACTGTTAGAGTGCGATGCAAATGACCTATCCGACTTGTTATCATTCTTGGGGCATGATCCTATAGCATATTCTAATAATTCCTGGGCTCTATTAGTGAGGAAGCAAGCACCAACAATAACATCATCATGTGGTTTAGGTATCCTCTCATCTTCAATGGTTTCTCTAAGTATGGCCAGACAATCCTTAAGATTTCTAAGATAGTTGTTATGAACTAACTTATTGTTCCTAAGGGGAAGAGAGACATTCACAGCATCGCACACATATTTCTTACAAGCATGTACATTGGAAATTGCATGATCACATGAAACGACGGGCATTTTACCCTTCACCATAGTCTTTAGATTCTCAATTTCATTTAACAAAGAAGTGACTCTTTCATTGTTTTGGTCACGTGTTATTTTAATTGACTCAAACAATTCTTTGTAACGTTGTTTAGCGTTTGACATTTCAGCACGAAGCCACTCATTTTCATGTTGTAATTCATTGATAATGCCCTGTTTCTGAAAGTTTTGAGAATCTATCGGCTTCTGGTAATTGGTATTGGTCACATCGCTTTTGTTCGATTTTAATTGTGCAATTTGGACCTTCAATTTCCAAATCATGTTTGAGTGAGCTTGAATTACTTCATCCTTTTTGGCTAATTCAAAACATGTGTCAAACTCAGGAGCATCCGAAGATGTCTTGGCATTTGATATTTTTATGCTTTCTTCTAGATGTTGATATTTTAATTGTAGGTTCAGATTATCAACTTCTAGTTTTGAGAAATTCCTGACCATGTTATCATGGTCGTCGTTTTGAATTTTTTCAGTAAGTTTGTAATTCTCCCCCTCAAGCTCAATTACACGATTCTGGAAGACATTCAAAGTAACCGACATTTCATGAAATTGTCAAGCAGATAATGCTGAGTTGGTAACAGTATAAAACCATCTTTTGCAATGCAATTTGCAATCAAATTTTCATTCATAATGAGAATGTTTTTCCTGTCAATTTCACTATATTTGAGATCAATAGCTAATTGGTTACCCTCACTTTTCACTTCATCAAAAACCTTTTTCATTTGAGTCACATCATCATTAATGGTGTTTTTAAGGCCCACAAAATGTTCTTTGAGAAGTTTAAAAAATGGCATAACTTCAGTTAGGTAACACTGTTTTGTTTGCTTAAAACCCCTTTCCCCTTCTGTAATCCCTGTAGGTGTAATTCTTAATTTACAGGTTTTCTCAAAGTCATTAAACAATTGACCTAGAACATACAACCCAATTAGAGTGTTACACTGTGTGGGAAGAGTAAATGGTACGAGGTGCCTGGGTGTGTTCAGGAGGTAAATGGTTGGGTCAGCAATTCTAAAGATAGTGTGTGTGTTACCAACAACTCTTTCAGCTTGCATTTTCTCAATGTCTATATTCCAAAACACTTTATCAGGAAGAATTCTCTTTTGAGGAACAAAAATGGCAGAGTGATTGTCATTCGCATAATCATAGTGAAACACAATATTCTTAGCTATGCACTTAGGATCCTTTAATCGTTCAGCAAATTTTACCCTAGTTCTATCCTCCGCCTCATTAATTTCGTCATAGGATCTCATATCAGGAGGGGCATGGTTAGGTTCAAGTATAGTTTTTGCATCATATAATGCAGGTTGTGCACCTAAACCAATTCTAAGGCATCTTGCTTTGGGCTTAGAGGCATCCTGTTCACTAAATTCATCACTTAGTTTCCTATGGTTTTGCATCATTTGAGCAGATTGAATGGTTTGGCCCTGTGTGTACAACTTATCTTCTAATTTATTTTTCAACATTTTGAGTTTTGAGAAATCATTTAGAAGTTTAGTTTCTTTATCTTTGTATTCGAGTTTGATTGAAGTCAACCCTTTTTGAAACTCTTGTTTTTGTTTGACGGTTTGATCAAATTGGTTTTTTAAAGAAACTAACTCCCTTTTCAATGTTTCTTGTTTGGAATTGTTTTCAGATATGTAAGTACGCATTTGCCATTCCATTTTCTGCTCACGTTCATTCAGCTCAAATTTTGCACGCTGCTCATGAATATTCACTTGATCCTTAAGGGTGTTAATTCTAGTAATCAAGGAATCATCAGGGTTGTATATTGTGTGCTCATGTATCTCATGTTCACTAGAGTCAATAGACGGCATGTCACTCAGGCGGTCCATTACATACATTTCATATGGGATATTATTGGTATTTCCCATATCAGTGACGTTTGTGTTGACAATATTCTTGAGTTGTACCGAGTCACACGCCCCCTGTAAAGTTGTAGGATTATTCAGATCAGGATTAAGAGATGTTGGTACCTCAGAGATAGCAGATGTGATGGATGAATCAGGATGCTGTGATGAGGATGTAGCTGCAGACAGATTAGCCATGAAAATGGTTTGAGCAGTAGGTTCGTCATCTACGTCTGAGTCAAATGCATCACACTCTTCAACTTGAAAGATATTCGGGTCATTAAGAGCCATATCCTGAACAGGCTGATCATCCACATCAGCATCAAAGGTGTTCCCATCATAACCAGCTAGAAAGAGCAGAGCTTCTTCATCCAACATCGTCCCATTCTCTTGCGCCTGCATCAGCAACATCTTGTCCTTGAAGTACTCAGAGTTTTGAGGACGTTTTGGGAGAGTGCAATTCCTAGCTATATGGCCCAACCCTCCGCAGTTATAACACTTAGGCTGCTTAGCTTGTGCTTGAAGAGCATTACCAACTCTGTACTGCCCATTATCTCTACCAGCATTTCTTTGATTGAAATTTTTTCTTCCCTGCACATTCTGCACCACCACTCTACCATCCTCAATGACTGCCTGATTTCATGGATTAGACGAGGTCCTAAGTTGGTTATTAGTAGATGGAAGTGCAGCCCTGAACTGTTGGACCAGTAGAGAAACTTGGTTGGAGAGATTATCAATCATCATGTCAGTGTAAGAATACCCAGAATCCAGTTGTGTATTCAAAGCAGATGGTAAGGGAGGTGATGATTGACCATTGGTTGGGGTAGACCTGGAAGATGGTTGTGATGGTTGAGATTGATCATTTGAAGTTTGGTTAAGTTGTTGAACATTAGAGACAAAAGCAAGAGATTCATTTAATGTTGACGGATTGAGCTTTTCTCGCATTAACCGATCATAAGCAGCATGTTTCTCATGTTGTTGGAGATATGCATAGAGTTGTTCATGATTGGTATGCCTGAGACCTTTGTTGAGCTTAACAGCTGTGACAAACCTATCCCATTCTGGTGCCATGTTATTCACGAATTTGGAATTAAGCTGTATATTGGGCATTGTCATCTTGATGGCTCTCATATCATTGACCAGCTTGTGAAATCTGACGTAATAGTCAGTGATGCTTTCAACTGGGTTCATTTTGAAATGCTTAAATTCATCGTATAGCTGAGACTCTCGATCTTCTTTAGTTAACTCAGACCCTGCAAGAAGTATTTTCACATTATCCCAGATAGCCTTGGCTTCAGTGTTGTAGTTGATAAGTTTGTAGACATCTTTGGGAAGCCCTTGAATGACAATATTCGATGCTCTGACGTCGGCATCATAGCGTTTCTTTTCTTCATCTGACAGCTCATTGTAAGTGCGAGGTCTATCAGGACCAATTACAGCCGGTTGTTGATCAGTTGCTGCGACCGTGTCTCTAGTAGTACCCATTTGAAAGGGTCCCTCATTGATGGACTTCAAAATGTTGACTCCATTTTCCTTACCCAGACAATAGAGACAAATACTTTGTGCCCATGATTCATAGTCAATTTTGTCCAACATCGGAGGTCAGGTGTCGGACCCAGCAGCTTAAATGTCATCAGAGGATGTCAACATCACAAAATAGAAACTACCAAACTGCAGAATAGGAGATACTCGCAATAAAGTGCACAAGTCGCAGAGATAGTTAACCGCAATTAGACCAAACCGTAGGAATAATGAACCGCAGATAGGTTAACCACAATGAGCGATGACCGCAAGACACTAACCGCAGAGTGTAACAAACCGCAGAGTAATCCAACCGCAAGTGAAGCTAACCGCAAGGAACTAGTTGCAAACCACTTAACCGCAAAAAGCTAACCACAGTGAGCTAAATGCAGAGCACTTAACCGCAGAAGCTAAACGCAATGAACTAACCGCAGACCACTTAACCACAGGATCTAAACACAATGAACTAACCGCAGATCACTTAACCGCAGAAGCTAATCGCAGAGACAAAAATCCAAAACTGTCACTTTCCTTGCGATTTGTTTGTATTCCCAAAATGGTAATCGCAGTCAAACTAACCACAGAGATCAGAAACTAACCGTAAACAAGCAATGAAACAGTAGACTTAACCACAACAATGAAATACGCCTAAAACCTAAACCAAACTTCAAATAGATTAAAGATATGGTGTAACCAACTAAAACACAATGTTCTACAAACACCAATGAACATAAAAGTACATCACTAACATGTTTAACAACACTAGAAAGATCAAACCAAGAGTTTTTACAAGAAAGTTACTCCAAACTCACAAAGCTACACAAAACCACTTCAAATCCGATTCTACAAGGCCCTAAGATGAAACCTTGGCTCTTGATACCAATTGTAGAATACTATGTTGGAAACATGATTTCCTTGTGGTTGTGTGTCGTTGGAATTAGAAGAGAGAAAGAGAGGGAGAGTGGAACCTTGAGAGAAAAATGAGAATATTAGATTGAGATTAAGTGAAGGTCCAACCCTCTCCACATGTGGAGAGGGGTATTTATACTTACAACATAAATGCCCACACCCAGGCTGTGGATCAGGCATACAGTGGGTGAAGACCCGTCCTTCTTCCACGGTGTTACTTAAACTACTACTAACTAACTAATATATAAACTAACTACGAGCTAACTTAATGCTATTATAATTATCAGGTGACCGTGACTTTTACAGGAATAATTGTATTCCTAACAATTTCTTTAAATGAGTATTTGATATAAACTTTCGAATTGAACCTTTGCTATGAACCTTTGAACCATATTATTGTGAACCCTTGATTATGAACCTTTGATATTCTGATGACCTAGACATTTGCCAAACCTGGACTTTGCCTTCTCATTACTATGTTCCATTTCCCTACTATTATTATGATTTCTGACCTTGGTACATCTGACATCTTTGGTTCATTGATATTATGTTTGTCAAAAAAAAATCTTTTTGAAAACATAACTTGGTAAAATGAGATAGAACGATTTGAACTAATTTCTGAAAATATGACAACATGTCCGTTTCTAAATGGAAGTTTAAATAACCTTTGCCAAAAATGTTTTAAGGAAATACTTTTATGATAACCATGTTTTTAAATGAATCTGCCAAGTATTCCAAATCAGTTCTTTTAATACTTTCACACTTGTAAAACCTTGAACCATTGATACAAACTTTTGTTTGTTTAGGATTCCCTAAGCCACTGCTATGATTCCCTTATTAATTGAACCTTTATGATATGAACCTTTTGACTTACCTTTAACCTATTCAGTATGAGACCCGGGCTATCACTAGGCATGGGGGTTCCATGTCCATAGCATTGATGCACTGATGCTATGACTCCTGTGTGGTCGAGTGATTTACCACACCATCCCTTTTTGTTATATGTTATGCACGCTTTATTTATTTATTTATTATGGCCAAATGATTTCTGTGGGGGCGTATGGGTGCATCCTAGATCTGTTATCTATTATATGTTATTGTTATCTGTTATCTGGTGAATGTGGCTATGTGTGCAATGCACGTCCTTCACAACCCATTGAGGACACCCCTCTATTTACATTGATATTCTGAGGCCTCCCCTCCGGATTTCATACGAGGCTATTTATGGTATGATTTGGTTGGTTCGGGGCACGGGGTTAATACTGAATACTAAACCTAAATTGTAACCTTCTTCCTTTACTTAACCTTTACCTTTATGCTATATACATATTATACCTCCTGATACTTACCCAATGCAACATATTTTGTTTTTCTCATTCTTATTTCTTTTTCCTTTGATTTGTTTGACATTCCATATTCGTATTTCCTTTGATTATATTCCGTTAGTCCTACTATATGTTCCATATTCCTTAACCTTTGTCTCAGCAGGTTGCTTGGATTCGTTTCACATTCAATTGCGTTTCTTTGTTTATTAGTTTTCATTTGTTTATATCTTTTCACTGAGCTTTTTAAGCTCAGCCGCGTTTCTTTTCCCGCGGCAGGTTTTTAGAGGGAAGCTAGGAGATGAGTGAGGAGTGCTTAAGAGCTTAGTTGGATTTCACCCTGATAGCTATATTCTGGATTAGAGATGACTAGAAGAGATTTTGCATTTCAGACTTAGTATTTCATTGTTATTCTTTTGTAACCTTGTATTTCAGATTAGTCCTTTGTAGCCTTTGGAATTCTTTTGTATTACTTATGTTGTATGTTTTGACATGTCACCATAATGTAGTGCTTCTACCCTTATCGGGTTGGGGTGTTACAATCTATAATAAGTTATTGCATGAATAAGGTTCATATCATATAAATTACCGTCACTTTATAATATATGATCATTATTTCTAATGCTAACAATCTCCCCCTAAATGGCGGTAATTTATAATGATGCATCTTCAATCTTGATACTTGGATCTCGAATCTTGAGTACTTGTATATGAAATGCCCGAACTTGTACTAAATTTTTTTCACTAGTTTGGTATTAGTCTAAAATAGACTCTTTTGTACCCTGTAAAAGACCTATTAAATGCAGACTCTTTAAGGTGGGTATTAGTCTAAAATGGACCCTTTTTGTACCCTGAAAAATGTCTCATTTCCTGCAGACCACTATTAAGGTGGCTTTAGTATAAAATAGACCCATTTGCATCTAAAATGGACCCATTTTCTACAACTTCTTATTTGGACCCATAACAGCAAACATGTACTAAATGAAACTTGAACATAAACTTGTATAAACATATTTGCAAACATTACACTTTCATAAAATCAGCGAAAACGTGTTTTATACATCAACGGGATTATTCTAAATGGCCCTTTAGAACTTGCAACTATTAAAATACAAATTCTTAACTATATGAACTTTGTAACACTTGATATACATATCATAAACTTGTTTCATAACATATACACTGAATATAGGACTTGACTTGGGGCGTTTCAAACTGATAACAAATGATCGGAATGAGAAGCTAGTTACCTAACCCGCAGGCTACACCATTTTGATCCATTACGCCTATTGGGATCCCTTCTGATATCATTTCACACACATAATAGTTTAGAGAGAGAAACAATGATATGTTTAGAGAGAGGAAGAATTAGAAGGAAATAAGAGAGAATTTCTCATTTCATTTCAACCAACAACCTCTCAAATGAAAGGATACAACATTATATATCCTTTACATAAGGAAGCGTGTCGTGCTTACCTATCTCATTGATTCGACATTAATGTAGATACTAAAACTAAACTAGAAGGCATACTTCTACTATTACGTAGACTATATTTTTAAGATTCTAATGAGCTATTACATGACCATATTACAAGACTCATTGACTCGATAATGATCATCACTTTAAGCGTTCCAAACAATCTCCCCCTAAGGGACGATCATTGAGATCTCTCTTTTATTACATTTATGATCATCACTTTTGTGTTTCCAACAATCTCTCCCTAAAGGGTGATCATAGATATCTCTTTCTGTGACATGTTGGTTATGGGACCTCTAATAGAAATGGACGATCTACTTTGACGCTTGATGTCTTGAACTTTGAATCTCTATGTAATAGCTTTGCTAGATCCTTTGTTCCAATCATGCTTTGTGATCTTTGTTCTTCGTTCTTGTTCTTGTTCTTGTTCTTGTTCTTGTAATCAGTTGTGATATTCGCTTTCCTTTCATCAACGTCTTCGTTAATGGTGTCTTTAGGTATTTTCCAACATGCTCATATTTTCTTTTGAAATTTATGCATAACATATGTGTCATTCTCACTTTTACCTTAATCTTTGTCTCTTAACTTTGCAGATTAGCTTTGACCCATAATCGTTTTGAACTTTACTTTACTTTGATCTTTGATAAGAAATTTATTTGAACTTTGCATAACTTCATCTTTCGTAATGATTTTAATATAAGCATGTAGAAATGGAAGTATGTTGATGATCATGGTGATGCTAACGGTCTTTCCTCCAAGGAAAAATTCATCATTAGCTGCATGGTAAGTGTTAGTAATAATCTCCAATCGATCACGGTGAACTTTTCATAAAGATTAGACCACTACAATTGTTTTACTGATGAATGTCTTGATTCCATTCACCTTGGTCTGGCACATCAGCTGTCCAAATCCCGTTGAGGGACAATTATCAATAGTATGGAGAGTATCCAAGTAAAGACCCACATCTTCAGGACTTGATTCGTAAAAGGCTCCTTAGGAGGATTTTCAACACTTATAAGTTCGGACTTCAAGAAAGTTAAAAACATAGTGTGAAAACCTTCTCTAATCCTTACAAAGGCTGTTCCTGAATTGGATACCCTCAAGAAGGCTTACGAAGGTATACCGGAGTATACCAACAATTCAGGTGAGCCGCTGAAGTATACCGAAGTATCACTCATGATTGTAGTCCGTTTGAAACATAGGACCACCATTAGGATATTTGTCGTAAGATCCGAATATCTCATAAAAGACTCTTGCAACTTGTGTTCCTTTTGGCGAACACAAGTGAATATTTTGGAAAGTATATCCTAAGAGATCTTTTAATGAATCTTGTTAGCCTCGCTTATTTATAAAGGTAATGTTACACAAGTGAATTGGACTAGATTCATAACAAGTAGTACCCGCAGGGACTACTATTGTACGTTAGGCAAACTTTATGTTGTATTGAGCATATAAATACCCCTCATGACTCTCCATGAGGGGTGTGGGAAACTCATTGTGTAAGCTTCATTATTTCAATCTAATAAACATTATGTTTTTCTTCACCCTCTCTCTACTTTCTCTCTCTAGAAACATGAAGATGTTCTTTGATCAACCTAGACCTCCCGAACCACATAAATCTTAGATATCATCGGTCCTACAATTGGCATCAGAGCTATGGTGTTCTTTTTAATGATTTATGGTGGTTTGTTTCACTTTATTGAAGCTGTTTTACCCATATTTTTTTTGAATCGGGAAAATTTATTTTCTAATATCTTTTGGTAAACGATTTATACATGAAGACCAAGTCAACGCTGATCAAGGATTACGGCGTAACTACCACAAGAGGTTATGCCATAACTATTTGAAGACTTAGACAAATTTCGAGACAAAGAAAGTTACGTTGTAACAAACATATGAGGTTATGGCATAAATATTACATAGGATGGGGTCCAAGTTATTGATGAGATTACGATGTAACTACGCAAGAAGATTACGACGTAAAGGTAAACCCTAAGAAGATTACACGTAACCATGCATGAACATTATGTTGGTCCGGAATAACTTGAGCAACTCGTGAATTGATAAGATAAACATAAACACGTGACGTTTTGACATGGAACATATAACGAGTTTATGATTCATGATGCAGTATAATTACAACGGTTACTCAAGAAACCACTTTGACACACTAATGACTTGGCAGTTGGTGACTTTTCAATGGGGATACTTGTAGACAATATCCCCGACGAGAGACAAATTAAGGAACACTGAGAATCAAGCTAGACAAGGCTTTGTTTCTCAGTGTGTTGAGAATATTAACACTCTAACTATGCTAAGATATTCTTACTTATTACTCTCTATAAATGAACACTTCCAACTTTGGTTGGAATGGGTTTATAGAGCGGTGAGATTATTGTTGCTTCACGTGGGAATAGTGATCTTGCCAACTGTTCGTAGATAGGCACGTGCCTAGACATCGAGCCTTGATGTCCTTTTGGTTTTCCAGAGTTGACAACACCGATTTCCCATGAGCTTCTTTTGTTCTTGGGAGGGAACACATATTTATCTTCGCAAGAGTTTTCCCGCTTAAACTTCTTTGACTTACCTACTTCCTTGGTCTTGATTCAGGGAACTGATATATCATCAAGGTATTCCTTCCTTGATGTTTCTCTGGTCTCGAGCTAGAATCTTTTTAAGTGCAAATCAGCTGATCTGTCTGTGGTAGACTTGCACGACTCCATGTTCCGAACTCCACTGGTTCTCCATGTCTCTGAATCACTGAGTGTTGGTGAAGTTATGTTGATCACCATAACGTCATGACAATTATATTGGTAGTTTGGTGAGGTGGTCATTTATGAGATGTAAGGTCATCAAGGATAACGAGACATTTTTTAGATATTAGTGTCCCTGATGCAACTCAAGTACCTTACTCACTGGCCTGCAACAGTGACTAAAGCGCATCTTCAATTGGTTCCTTCTACCAACTATAAAAGAAGATGCCACTGAGGTTCTCCCCTGAGGAAGGGGAAGACAAGCTCACTGATCATCAGTGTGTTAGAATTATCACTGAGATTCGTAAGTGAGTGTCTTGCGTTAAATTTATGTTCAAATCTATGTCCGAGACAATTAGGTCAGTTGTTGGGCCTAACATATTATGACGTAATTGTTGCCACCAAAGATTACGGCGTAACTATCCATCTAAGTTACGTCGTAACTATCACTAATGGAGAAGATCATTTAAGGAATACACTAGTTATGGGTAACCACAACTCAAGGTTACGTCGTAGCTTTGACGGGCCTATAAATACCAGCCCTATTTCCTGCATTTTACACATCTTCCACAACACCAAAAGTCAGAGAACGAAGTAGGGCTCTAGAAGGACGATCTCCAGCAGCATACAGAGCATTTTCTAAGGGAGAGATCATGACATAACATCAATACGTTTTAGCGATTTATTTTCAGTTTACATTTACGATTCCATGTCTTTCATTTACATGCAAAATTGAATCCTCTGTACTTTTTAATATGATCGGCTAAGCACCTTTGGTGCTAGCCTAGTTATGATTCCTTCATTGTTTTGATTATGTTTTCATGCTTTTATTATTGCTTATAGTGTGTGCATGCTTAGTTATTCGATAAATCCTCTAGTTTCGGTAGTTTTGAAGACCGGTTCTACGTATTGCACTAGGAGAATTGACCAAAGGACCCTAGAGTAGTAGGTTGCAAGGGTTGGTAAGAATTGACCAAAGGACTACCAAATCACTTGCATACGAATTGACCAAAGGATCACCCTTCGGGTTGGATTGTAACAATTCGCATTTTCAGATTTATTACTATTTCCGGGAAATTTACTATTCACTTTTACTATTCATGTTACTATTCATTTTTCCCGAAATTTTCCCGAAAGTTGATTTTTATTTCATATTCTCGAGTGATAAATAATTTCCATGGAAAATTAAATGTTTGACATTCGTTAGATCATTTTCGTGAAAGTTATTAAGGAATTACACGGAATTATACGTTTTAGGGTAAAACGTCATTCAAAAATTCTGCGCACAACGAAAGTCGGTCGCGTTAATTTTCCCCGTATCAGAAAAATGTTTGACACACTCATGATTTATTTGAGAATAAATCATGACTGAGAAAAACATGACCAAAATAAACCTCGGCCGTGAAAAACTGGAATTTTCAGTTTTAAGCGTTTTTACTCAGCCGTAACCTTAGCCTATACCTGCACCGCGTTTCTAAGACGATTTGAGTTTTCAACTTATTAGAAAAAGTCAACATATTTTTCCCTCCTCCTTTGACCAAAAATCATTCCTTGATTTTATAAGTCATTCCTTGATTTGTAGGCTTGTGGTTTTAGGTCTAAAAGACATTTAACACCAACCGACACTAGACTGAGCCCAGCCTAGACATTATAAGTCATTTTAAGTCATTATTATCCTATTAGAAAAGTTACATTTTACGTATTACGCGTTTTAGACCCGTGTTTCCAGTTTTTGCAGGGTTTTACCACCCAAATGGAACCTACCACTCATTTTATATTTTATTATGGAGTGTCATGACATGTTTAACAATACTTTCAAGTTCCGTATTTTTACGACTCCCGGTTTTACGTTTTGAGGCTTAATCATTTACGGTTAGCAATTTACGGGGTCAAAACTAGTCACATAAGTAGGATAATATCATCAAAAGTCCACACCTTGTCCTCCAAGCTTATGAACCGACCTAGGGGGGGAATTCAGCCCTTGTGTGTATTAATCTCATGACAATAGCCTTAGGATGATTACATGTGTTCACCTTGGCCTCCAAGGTTGGACTAGTCAACAAAACTAACCTCCTCAAGGCCATATAAATACCCCCCTCCCCTCTTATGAACGTCCATCATCACCCCCAAAACATCTTCACACTTAACTAATTCATTCCTAGTTTTATGCAAGATTCAAGTACTTATTCAAGATAGAAACCCTAGTTTTTTTTAGGTAACCAAAACACTTCCATAACCTCATAGACTTTGGTGATCCTCTTGAGTTTAGATCCACTCAAGTCACCTAAACCTTCATCACAAATCATTCAAGAATACAAGGGTAGAAGGGTTACTAAAGTGGAGGAAAGCTTATTCAATCAAAGTCCTAGTTCTTGTCCTAGTTTCCCTTTTTCATTAAGGCCAAAAGTTGTAAGCAAACCCTAACATACTTTCTTGCTTAATTATCATTTTCATACTCTTTGTGTTCCTTTCATGCTATATATGTTCTTGTTATTGTGTTCATGATGTTTAAAAATGGATAAAACAAGTATTGATATACATATGTTAACTTATGACAAGTAAACAAGCAAACTAGTGATTTTTATGGAGAACCACGACTAAAATAGTATAACTTTGATATTTGACACTTACTTACTGTTAAAGAGGACTTAACAAGGAAAACATAGCAATTTGAATCATCCAAAACGAGTACCCGAGTCAAAAGTTATGACCATTTGAAGCTAGCGAAACCAAAACGGCAAAACTGCCTAAATAGCATTCTGATCAAATTTTGATTTTGAAAGTCCCACTTCTGGTCCGATTCATCAAAAAGTTAAAACACGAAAGTTGTCCGGAACGACGTTTTCGTTCAGGAACAAAGAAGCTCGAGCCCTGAAAATGCTTTCCGAGTGATAATTTTCTTAAAAATCTTAACAGCCCATTTTAGACCAAAGTCACTATATTATAGTTATGATTTACTAAGACCAAGAGGTCTAATGACCTAAAGCCAAGACCACAACCATGGCTAAAGCCAAGGTTGAGTCTCAAGACCATGGAAAAATGACAAAGGTCACGGCGAAGCCATGACTAAATGACCATATAAACTTACTTAGGCGAAAACATGAAACAAGGAGTTGGCGATAACTTGAACATACAATTTGGATCTACTCCACCTAAAGAACCATGAGATACAAGTTATAATAAACTTACCCTAATAACAATCTTCATGTACAAATAGACTTTCCTAAGTTTATTCAAATATTGGACATGTAACTTTTCGGATCAAAACTTATACATTTGTTATCAAATACTACAATAGTAGGGAGCCTCATGTGAGGAGTTCATTAAGTAAGCCGTCGAGATGAGTTGTGGATTTACGAATTAAAGTGTCCTGGCTCCTCGAACGTTTACTCCATGACTTCTGAATTATGTCGGCCCGAACGGTAGTAAGAGATATACAACTTATACATGTTTCATAAACCATTTATATTCAAAGACTTACGCTATATACTAAGTACTACATCATGAACATTATGCAAGACATATATAGGCAATTCTTCGTATTCTTAGATGTTACTCCAAACCTAAGTCGCAACGTTCTATTATAGGCTGCTCTTAGAGACTTTCACGATTCGACTACCACTTTGATTTCACATCACTTAAGCTTAAGGTGAGTCATAGCCCCTACTCTTTTTATACTTGTTTTAACTCTTGGGGGGGATACATGCTCAACTACTTGCTTACTTGTACAAATACTCTTAAACTTTTATACTTGATTGTGTTATACTTGATTGGCATTATACTTGATTGCGTTATACATACTTGTTACACTATACTTGCTTAATTTAAATACAAGATTCGTATTTACATGCATACATAATACTCTATTCTGTCAGAGAGGTATTGGTAGTACTCATGGGAAGATGCCCCCTACCCTTGTGTCTATACTTGACCTTGGATGACGTAGTACTATTTGGGAAGATGCCCCCGCCCTTGTGTCTATTCTTGACCTTGGGTGAATATAATCTGGTGCATTGTATAAACTAACTTTTAGCAGTGGGTTGTGGACACACAGGTTGCAAGTCTCTTATGGCGGGACTTGCAACTGAGTGGATTCTCAATGCCTTTGCTGTGTGAACATTCTTTAAGACTTTTCAACTATTTTAAGACAAACTCTATGAACTCACCAACCATTGTGTTGACACTTTAGCATGTTTATCTCAGGTCTATAAGGTGATAGCCGTTGCATGGAGCATAGAGTCGCTTGGCATGTTTTGAAGACTTATGCTTTTATCTTTACCATTCGATATGTTTTAAAACTCTTATGTATTGTATTATGGAACTCAAGTTTGTATCTCGGAATTTATAAATCGAATGGTAACTTTTCAAAACGTCTCATTTAGAGTTCGTTTTCTATACCTTGTACTTTGTATTATGAAGTAGCACCCCTATGACACAGTCTTCCGCTGTGGTATTTTGGGGGTGTTACATGGTTGAACTTAATAAGTTAGATGTGTGGTCTAAGATCCGAGAGGGCAGGTTACACAAAGAATTAATCTAGCATGTAGTGGCACTTAATGACTCAAACTAGTCTACCCGTAAGCTTTGACAACCATAAGGATCCAGACCTTTGGTGTCCTAGTAGGATTCTAGGGAGATAGGCTAGACGAATTGACCAAATGAGTCTAGTGAATCTTATGCCCCACTTGAAGCGATAGAAAGCTTAATTAGAAAACATAGTCGTAGCAATATAGGATGAACAACTAGGCTAGTACACTTTCTCCCTACTGCATTCAAATCTATTTATTTTCCGCATTTCATTTCTGTTTATTAGTTTAATCAAACAAATCATAAACCCCTTTAAAACGTGACACATACTTAAGTTACTATCCAGATACTCATAGCTCTTAGGAAGACCTTGGCTTTTGATGAAGCGAAAAGTGTACAGCTTTTGGGGGGTCATTTAAGGCCAAAGTCGAGATTATTTGATCAAATATTGCCCTAAATCGTTCCTTTTGTTGTTATAGGTACTTTTGAGAGGAAATTTACAAAAGGAAGCATTTTGAACGTTTTTGGAGCGAAAAAGTGAAAAAAACGACAAAGTCTCAAAATCATACTGGAAATTGTACATGACGGTGTCACAAGATGCTAGTGACGGCATCAAGACTTGACAAAGAGGTAGATAAATCAAATACACGTGACTCGCCAGAGAGTTTTCTAAAGAGTTCATGACGGCGTCACCCTTTAGGGTCGCCAAGACCGTCACATATAACACAAAGAGAGACGGCCCAGAATATGTAAAGAGTGACGGCATCAAAAGTGGATCTAGGCAATATGAGTATTATTTTGGCAGCGAGTTGACGGCGTCAGACCTAACTCTTGACGCCGTCAGGATGAAAAATCTATATATATGTAGGATCATAGTTTTATGTTGATTATGTGATTCGAGAGGTCGGGTTTGATGGAAGAAGAAGAAACCCATAGTTAGAGAGAGAGAGTAGAGAGAGAAGGAAAACTAGGTGATTTTATTGATAATGAGAAAAAGTGAAAAACACACACAAGTCTCACCCCTCCATGGAAGTATGGAGGGGTATATAAAGCCTAACACATGCTATACTATTGCAATATTACATAACTAGTCCATGTGTTTTGGCTTAACAAGATAGTAAATGTAATCCCGTAAATGTCGTTCCATTTACGTGTTAGGATCAAAAACTTTGATCCCAACAATCTTCCCCCAATGGGGCGACATAAGGGATTACTTACAACATTTCCTACAAGTATAAATAAGAATAAAGAAAGGTCTTCATAAGCTCTTCAAATGCTGAGGATGACTACAGTTGACGCTCTTTGTCTTCATCTTGTACCTCGGCTTGAAAAACTTTATCTTCACTTGTAGGCAAATGATGTAATATGCATGAAATGGATTAACTTCCCCCCAATTCATGCTGCATGTATTTAGCGGCTTCTTCGTACACTTCTTTTTGGCGAAGTTTCTGAATCAGCTTCCCCCCAAACAGACAACCGTTTTCAGCAGATTCGAAACTTTGATGTAGTCCACATGTCTTCTAACTTTTGAATTTTTCAGTACGCAGCGGAATTTGTAGATGACACCGTAAACCACACTAAGCAAATCTGACAAACACTTAATCACAGTTATACTCAATGCGGAAGTTCCGTTCGAGGGTAACATGCAAGAAATCAGCAAGATCTTCTCACATATGCAGGCTACTTCACACTTCACAACCCGCGAGAGTTGAAACGATTACACCAAAATCACAAAACTGAACCACTGATCATCTCTGCGGACGTCTCTCCGGTAGTAATAAAATTGTAAGCTCGATCACGTGAGTCTATTATGCGTCCCTGATGTGCACATTTCTTCCCCTAATTGCAGAACCTCGTGGAAAATGAGTGTTTTCGCAAAGAAGGCAAGAAAAGGGTAAGAAAGCAAAGAACACCCACTCTATCTTCCCCTAAGGGTCGGTCATCATGGTTGCTTGACGTCTTCATCTTAATCTTTGACTTTCATAGCTTTAGACGTCTTCAGAAATGATTAGAATAATGATGGATATACTTTGCTCTTTGTCTTTGTTCTTTGATGATGTTGTAGTGATAATGTTATGAAGTAATCTGCCGTTCGTCACTCCTGCGTCTGTGGTGGTTGTCCGCCATTCCAACATGCTCATACATCTTTTGAATTCTGACTTATACATGCACGTAGTCCCTTTTCTTCACTTAAGATCTTTGGTCTTTATACTTTGTAGATTCTTCTTTTTGGCGTAGAATCTTACTTTGAACTTTGTGTTGCTTTGATCTTTGAGGGAGCTTTTGATGATTGCAAGATGCACGTATGAGCATGTGGAATCCGTCATCATGGAAGTGAGGTACCTGCGAGTAGACAGTTAGCAATAAATCACCGGTACTTACGGATAAGGAATTAGAGCTCGTCAACAGCATAGTGTGAAGACTCCTTCTAATCCTTATCCAGGCCGTTCCCATATCAGATACTCCCGAAGGAGCTTACGAGACCTACTAGGTAGCTCAATGACTGGGTGAGTCGCTGGAGATCACTCCACGACTGTAGACCGTAATGGAACCACCGCAAACACTAAGCGTAACCCTTGTAGGATTACCGAAGTGACCTGCTGTCAGGGCTGTTTGATGTTGACCCTGGCAGGATTTCCGTTCAATCATTGAGAAATACTTACGTAATCCTCTCATAAACGTTCTCGGCAGATTGCTAAGATCTGCGAAGGACTCGATAGTTTACAACTGATGCCCATTGATGTAGAACACCAGTTGTAGAAATACTAAGTGTTCCTAAGAGATCTTTGATGTATCTCAAGGCTCTAGACTCTATAAGTGCACACTTAGGTTTCCTATGCGGAGACTGGGGAGGTGTCTCCTGCTTCAATATCAACCGTCTCTAAGAGATAGGTCGATAGGTTACGCGGGTTCCCCGTGAGAATGAAACAAGTCCTTTTAAGAGAACTTGAGTGGTTAAGAAGGTTTAGTGCATTGCGTCACTGGGTCCATGACGACTTTGTCTTCAATACCGGTGTTGTCTTTTGCAACAACCAGTAGCATACATATTGAACCCGGTGTCTGCCCTAAGGTTGAACATATGGAGGGCTATTTCTTTTCACCCTTTTCATTACTTTTCTTTTTCATTCTTCAACTCCTTCTTTCCCTTTCATTCATTTCTCCTTTTTTCATATCATACCTAAGGACTTCTAATTCTAACTATGGGAGATGTCCTTGGGTAGATCCCTCCGGCTCTGGCGGATCATAGGACGGATATTCCTATCTTAATCACCTTATAACTCCGACAGTAGCCAAGAAACCTTTGATTGAAAATCTCTCAAAGTGTTTGTGATAATCAAATATTTTGGTTAACACTTTGAGAGTTTTGTGTACACTTTTGAAGGGCTCCCCCTGCACATGTGCTCATAAGTGTTTAATAAATTTGCACATGCGGGAGGAGCAAGTACTTTTGAATTGATCCACTCTCCGTGAACAAGACCGATTCGAGACATGCTTACATCACTAGTTAGACTAGCTTGAAATTATTACCCGGCCTGGTCAAGTCCACAGAAAGTTTCTCGAGACGGTACATTTCTACTAAGACTAATCCTTTTCGAGACACGCTTACGTGGTTAATTAAAGAGATACATTGTCAGCTTTTATGTGACAACTAGCTCTAGTAACTAACTTGATGTTATTACCCGTCGAGGATAAGTCCTTTCGATGTTACTAACTTGCATTATCTCGTCAATTCCTGGGTCAATACTGAGTCTAGCTCGCACATGATACAACTTAAAGCTTTGACTTCGTATATTTTAATCACTTTTTCATTTTCTCCCCCTCAAAAATAGCATATAAAATGTTGTTTTTGACAAAATTTTAGATTAAAATATGCCTTTTGAGTCTTACGGGGAGGTTCACAAAGAACTTTTGATGTTGAGCAAAGTATTTTGTTTTGACAAGTGCTCCCCCTCAACAAGTGATTAGGTCTTATTGATGTGAAATACTTGTCCTTTTGAGCAGAATTATGAAAAATCATAAATGTTTGATTAATTCTACTCAAAAGTAAGAAGCCTTCGCTCCTTATGTTTAGGATTGAGGCACTGAAGCGTACCTCAGGGTCCTTTCATTACAAGTACGGGTTGTACACTGTAATGTGTGCACAAACCATTATGGAAAAATGATTCAATCAATGAAACAATTGATAATGAAAAAATATAACCAAATGTACCAAGTTATTCTTCGTCCGGAAGTGGAGCATCGAAGTTAGTGAACTTAGGTTCTGGTCTTTCGAAGTTTCTGACAGGAAACGATGGTCTGGCACCGATGTAGCTTTCCAGTCGTCTGATCTGTTCCCGTCGAAATAATCTTTCCTCAATCTTTAAGACAAAGTTACGAACTTGTCTTCTGGAGCTGGATTTCCATCTAGGTTGTTCCCCCTTAGCTATCTTACGGCGATCATCATTCAACCTTTTGACAAGCCCATCACGAACAAACTTGAGTGTAACATCACAGAATTTATGTACCTCATCGAACCTCATGAAGCTTTGTAGCTTTTTGCTGTTGATGTAGGTGAAACCAAACGGTTCTTGGATAAGAGTAAACTGTGGTGTTTCATAGAGACCATCAAAGTAGAATTGTGGCTTTGTCAAATTGATCTTTTGTTGGTAACTTTCCACTCCAAGCTGAAGATCTTCCACTCTTTTTTGAACAATCAGTCGTCGGATGTAAAGAAGTAGTGATGCCATGAAGTTGTACTGTACGTCTCTATCGAATCCGCGCATTCTACTTTGAACCTTTTCAAGATACATATCTTCAATGTCATTGAGATTAAGGTTGGGAAAGTCGGCTTCGGAGAACTTGTACTTCTTTTCATCTTGTCGTTTAACAACAATTTCACGCATGAAAATGTAGTTAAACCGTTTTGACTGCTGAATCTCCAAGATAGCAATGATCTTAGATTTCTGCTTCACATTTTCCAATGATGTTTCCCCTAATCTGCTGGTATAACTGAGACGACGACGATCTGGCCAATGTTGAATACCATGTAGAGCATCTCTGTCGTAAGCTACGATGGAGTTGCTGAAAATACGAGTGGTTTCTTCAATGGCTGGAATTTCGTATCTTGCGGCTGGTACTGAGATTGTGAGTGAGGAAACATATTTCTTCTTGGATATCTCTTGAGTGAGCTGGATGTTACGAAGATCTTTGTTGAAGAAGAAGCTGTAAGGTATCTTGGGTTTGTCTGGAAATCCTTTCAATGGTAATGGTTTGGTCCAGTCGGTGAAGTAAGGTTTTTCATGATTCTTGGAACTTAGATCGATATTCACTTCAGGATTTAACCAGTCAAAGTCGGCAGACATTGCACTAGCTATATTCTGCATGTGATATTCGTATTCGACTTTGTTTCCAGATCTTTTCTTGAGGAATTCTTGTGCATCCCTATTGATTCTTCTAAGCTCCGCCTTTGTGAGTTTGTTGATGTGAAGATCCTTCATAATGACCTGGGTGAACTGAAGAGTGTTACCAGGAAGAGGTTCTTCTTCTTCCAGAGGAGGTTGAGCTTGGACCATTTCTGTCAGCCAATCATTCTGAGGATTGTCATCTTTGTCGAGCCATGAATGACGTGTTTTCTTCTTGGATTTCTTAGACTTGGATGTAGTATCTTTGTCTTTGGCTTTGGACGGTGATGATGGACCAGCATGAGAATCATGAGTAGGTGGAGCACAGTAATCGGTGTCATGTTGATCTTGGAAGTCATCAGTTTGTTCCATGAAAATTTCTTCATCTTCGGTTTGACCTTTACCAGTAGCTGAGGGTTGTTGTTGAGTTCCAGGAGGAGTGGAGTCCTTTTGTGGTTGTAGAGAGGATGAGGGACCTGTTCCAGACTTTGATTTCTTTCCTTTGGAGTTTGGGTCAGGATCGTCATCTTTTCTTGTCCGTTTTCTGGTTCCAGCAGCATCTTTGCATGACTCTTTTGACATGTAAGCTACCATAGCATCATACAGGCCTTTTTCTTCAGCTGTCTGTGTGGTTTTGGTGGCAAGGTTGTCGAAGAGTTTGACAAGCATGTCATTGAAGGACAATTCTTGGACGGTTGGAGCCACAGTAGAAGATTTTGCGGTGTGAAGCGTGAATGGTGTAGTAGACAACATTTTCCTCGTAACACTTCTAATTCTGTGATCCAAGTTGTCATTGATAGGTTTGAGAAGGTTTGCTACCTCAGGAGTGATCATCTCAACCAGATTTTCAGTGAGAAAATCATGTGTTGCAGTTCTGATAAAACCTTCGTAATCAGATTTCAAGAACTTGTCGATCAGCTGCGTTGACTCCTGGAATTCCTCAACTTGTTTGGTAAGATTGGTAACCATGTTGGTGAGTTTGTTCACTTGCTCCTGAAGATCAACTGGTTGTTTTGGTTCATTGATCGAATGTTGTTTAGATGCGGTTTCAGAAGGTGTGGGAGATGAGTGCTCGGGTGATGATTCGGACGATGACTCGTTGTGAGAGTCCGAAGAAGAAGCAGGAGGAGTCGGATCCTTTGGTGGAGAGTCTTGAGGAGGTGGAGGTTGTGCTGAGGAAGTCTGCTGAGAAGATGACTTAAGAAATATGTTGGTGTCGAACGCATTCTTCTCTTCGTTTTCCTTTCTGCGACGTTCCTCTGCTTCCTCTGCTTCTCGTGCAAGAAATTCTGGAGTAATAAGATATTCATGTTCCTGATCCGTAGCTAAGTTCTCTTGACCGCCAACATTCTCCTCTAAAGTAGCAGTCTCAGTCATGTGGACATCTTCAGTCTTGTCTGTATCCTTAACGTTGTCATCAGGTTGTGGAGCTGATTCTGACGTTGTTGGAGGAACCATATTGCTTGTAGCCCCTACATTTTCTGACTGATCGATAGGTGGTGGTGTTGGAGGGTGTGATAGAAGTCGGCTTTCAAGACTTGCTTTCCTCTGTTCTTTCCTAAGCTGCTTTTCTTCAGCTCTAGTGTCGACAACTATACTCTTCAGTTTGTGTTTATCGACTAATGGTACAACGATTGGTTCGTCTTTATCATCATTCGGCTCATTGATAGTGACTCCTTTTCTTTTCCTTGTCTCTTCTTCATAAGTTTCAAGACTTTGTTGTACGGCAATCTCTGTTGCAGGAAATCCTTCATCAGGTGCTCTGTATCTTAGTTCATAGTCTGGTTCTTCTTCATCAGATTCAGTATCAAACTCAGACTCGGTGTCAGAAGGTGAAGGAGTAGGTTCATCCCGAATAAAGTACTCAGGAGTTACCTTTTTCTTTGGTTTGGTAGCGGGTTTAGGTTTGGATGTAGGTTTAAGTGTGGTAGTAGTCTTGGGTTTTGCCATTGTAGCAGACTTAGATCTTGTATGAGGTGATCCAGTGGTGCTCGTGGTACTCCCAGACTTTGCACCTCCTTTGCTACGAGTCTTTATTGTTGCTTCTTCCTGTATACCTTTGTAAGCCAGATCATACAACTTGAAGTTTGCCCTTTTCTTAATATTGTCATTCAGAAGGTATTCGGGAATCCTCATTCCTTTGATCTTGGTTGAGGAAGTGGTCGATTTGATGAATGAGGTGGTGAAGTCGTCCTCGAAGAGGTGCTTCGGCTCATTAGGATCAGCCATCCTTTTGATGAATTCTGGAGAACTTTTGCAGAGATGTTCAATGATAAGCTTGGTGAATCTTGTGAATGGTATCATAGTCTTCACACGGTCGGTCTGAATACTGTAGACGATATCATTCATGATAGGAACTGCAAAGTCAATCGGTGTCAGAGTCACCATTCCCCAGAATGTTTGCAGGTGTTCGAGCCTTGGATGTTCATGACCACTTTTCCTTCCAGATATAGATCTCACCACCAACAGACAGAATGTTCTCCAAGGCTGAGGGATATACTTGGCATTAAATTGGGAAAGCTTGACTAGAGGTACATCATCATCAACCTCATATCCTAATTCAATGAAGAAGTCAAGAAGTTCCAGGTCAGGTAGTATTGGAGCAAATTCGTTGTCAGTTTGTGGCATGAGAAGGGCTGTACGAAGAATGTCATGATCTACAGAGTAATCTTGGCTATCTAAGGTAACAGTGAAAGACACATTATCCAAGTTGGCCCGAGCAGTAAGCCAGAACTGATGAAGGTAGAACAGTGGAACTAAAGTAGAGCAGGTGAGCAGTGGTTTGCAAGGATGTGCCAGTAGGATATCTTTCACAATCATGCATGATTTCTCTCTGATATTCAACTTGTTGAAATCGACTCTGGGATTGTTGTTGCCAATTGTGACATTGTAGTTCTCGGGAGTGATGTCATCCATGGTGAGTAATGGAAGAGTTTGTTCAGCAACGTTCTCATTGTGTTCAGCCATGTTTATCTGAAAAGTATCACCATAAGCCAAACATCCAAAATTTGTAATGTGTTAGCACAGTTTAGAGTTTGGATACAGATATCTACTTGAGACAGTTAAGCACAAATGTGTCATTTTGTTATGAGTCAAATAATGCATATTGCAAATAATCACAACATGACAAGCACAATTCACAATTACATCACACAACACTAATGAATCACACCAAGGTAACATAGATAGAGCCAAATAAGATTTCGAGAAAATATCATTGAGATAGATTTCGACAAAAATGTAATAGTGGAATTTTATCGAGAAATTTGACTTCTCGAAAAATTCCACATTATTGAGTTTTATCGGAATCTATTTCTTCTGAAGTTTTTCGAAAAATATTGTACTCTGAATGATTTCGAAAAAATGATGTAGTGGAAAAAATTTATCGAGAAAGTAATTTTCGAAAAAGTTTCTCAGAACTGACTTTTATCGAGATCTTTTATCGAGAAACATTATTTTTCGAAAAACATTATTTTATCGAGAAACATTATTATGATTTATCGAAAATTCTTGTAGGATCATAGTTTTATGTTGATATTGTGATTCGGGAGGTCGGGTTTGATGGAAGAAGATGAACTCCATAGTTAGAGAGAGAGAGTAGAGAGAGAAGGAAAACTATGTGTTTTTATTGAATAAGAAAGATGAAAAACACACAAGTCTCACCCCTCCATGGAAGTATGGAGGGGTATATAAAGCCTAACACATGCTATACTATGGCAATATTACATAACTAGTCCATGTGTTTTGGCTTAACAAGATAGTAAATGTAATCCCGTAAATGTCGTTCCATTTACGTGTTAGGATCAAAAACTTTGATCCCAACAATCTTCCCCCAATGGGGCGACATAAGGGACTACTTACAACATTTCCTACAAGTACAAATACAAATAAAGAAAGGTCTTCATAAGCTCTTCAAATTGCTGAGGATGACGACAGTTAACGCTCTTTGTCCTTATCTTGTACCCCGGTTTGAGAACTTTATCTTTACTTGTAGGCAAATGATGTAATATGCATGAAATGGATTAACTTCCCCCCAATTCATGCTGCATGTCTTTAGCAGCTTCTTCGTACACTTCTTTTTGGCGAAGTTTTTGAATCAGCTTCCCCCCAAACTGACAACCGTCTTCAGCAGATTCGAAACTTTGATGTAGTCCACATGTCTTCTAACTATTGAAGTTTTGAGTGCGCAGCGGAATTTGTAGATGACACCGTAAACCACACCAAGCAAATCTGACTAGTTACTTAATCACGGTTATGCTCAATGCGGAAGCTCCGTTCGGGGGTAACATGCAAGAAATCAGCAAGATCTTCTCACTTAAGTAGGCTATTTCACACTTCACAACCCGCGAGAGTTGAAACGATTACACCAAAATCACAAAATTGAACCACTGATCATCTCTGCGGACGTCTCTCCGGTAGTAATAAAATTGTAAGCTCGATCATGTGAGTCTATTATGCGTCCCTGATGTGCACATTTCTTCCCCCTAATAGCAGAACCTCGTGGAAAAATGAGTGTTTTCGCAAAGAAGTCAAGAAAAGTCAAAGAAGCAAAACAACACCCACTCTCTCTTCCCCCACGATGTCTTCGCGGAATCGGAAGCATACACACTATGTTTACGATGGAAACGGAGGCAGCGTAACCTCATATGTCTAACTAACCGATTATGTGTGAAGTATCATAACTAGCCTATGAGAATCAACTGCTAATAAACATCTCTACTCTTTGATACTCCTCTCAACTAACTCATTACCGACCCCATTATCATTCTGACGGCTTTTTGTAGTGACTACTGATGGAGAAAACCCAATATTATGAACTTGAGACTGAAGTAAAATAACCCAAACTTGTGACTTAAACTTGCACTATTGTATGACTAAGAGCGGCGTAGAGAGTTCGTCCACCATCGAATCCCTAAGTCCTCTATACTCTACCACCATCAAGTATAAGATGTACATCACCTCTTGAGTATCCACAACTTTGTGTGACACTGAGCACTACAACGTAACTCCTTAAAGTGATAGCTATACACTGTGAGCACAACAACGTAACTCCTTATATCAGGTATAACTAGACAACCCAAGTCTTTGTCATTCGTACGAATAAAAGCTCGAACAAGGATCTCGAAGAATCATGCATCCAACCAACCCCAATATCTTCAAGATACTAAGTACACGCACCCGTGATATTCCACTTCAACCTCAAATAAATAATAAAGAATTAACGCCGTAGTCACATATTACGGTTAAATGCCCAAGCACTAGCCTTTTGACGGTTTTAAGTGAATCTTGATAATAGTTCCCGCTCTTGTCAAAAGTGTAACCCTGTGAAAATTTGCAACAACCAAAATACCACTCTTTTTCTCGCCAACAATTATACCAAAAAAAATAACACTTTGTATTTTAAAAATACATATGTATAATTAAAATTCAGCCCCATGTGTTATATATTTTGGATCCAAGTTATAAATACGTGTGTGATTAAACTTTAGGCCCAATCATATACTGATCCAATCCGAGATAAAAAATGAACTTGCCCACCTAACTTTAGCTCGTCCCAACACAAGTGATATCAGCCGAAATCCAAAATAACACTTAACCCTAATAAAACGGGTATATAATACCACTAAACTCACTTTTGCCCTAATCTTTTCACACTTCACAAACGCAGTCACCATAAATATTCTCTCACCAATAAAAAATATGGACCCAACTCATCTCAGATCATCTAATCTCATAATCAAACATAACTTCATCATCAATCATTTATCTCTAATTGTTGTTACATTTCTGCTCCATTCCGAACACCAAATTAATATAATCAATCCATACGAACCTTTACTTTTGACGGTTAGTCTTCAAGATCTTACAAAGATATAAGGTAGGTTCTGATGTTGTTCATATCATTTTGTTGTTGTGATTTTAATAAACGATTAAAATATAGAAAATAACATAATTGTTATGCGTCTATATTTAATTTCGGATAAAAAAAATTAAGCTTCGAAAGTAGATCGATGATGATGCTTCTCATTGGTGTTTGTCGTTTGACGAAATTTTATTACCAAAATGAGATGAAGCTGAGATCTTGATTAAATTATTTCCGTATGAGTCAGTCATAGTTAATTTGTTGTCTGCTTTTGTCGTTAACTGAGATGGGAGATGTGGCACTAGATGTTTGTTGTAGATGATGTTAGACGAGATGATGATGTAGGTTGACTTATGATGGGTACAAACTGAAGTCAACATAAGAGTTGTATTTGGTATTGTGATAATGGTCAATCTTTCTTACTTCATCTCCTTTTTCTATTTTCGAAAACTTTTTTTTTTTTTTTTTTTTTTCTTTTTTTTTTTTTTTGCTAATCGAGAATATGATTTCGAAAAAACACTGAGTTATCGAGAACACGATTTATCGAGAACATGAGTTACGGTTGTCGAGAACACGGTTTATTGTTATCAAGAACCTAGTTTTCGAGATAGTGATTTCGACAGTTTAGGGTATTGGGTTCTCGACAACTACTAGTGTTCTCGAAAAGAGGTACACATCGAGAATTTCTTATACAAGAAATTCCGATTATATTCCGGCGACCATTTCCAGATTCCGATGAGCCTTATAGCAGTTACCGATGAATTTATGATAAACTTTTCTGACCAGTTTCATTGACCCTTGTTGCTTCACAAGATGATACAAATAATTCACAAGATAACACAAAATTGTATCACGAGACAAAATGACCACATGATATATGTTTGTATAGAAACTGTGAATGAAAAACATGTGACTTTTTGACCATTAGATACAAGAAAATTTTGTCAACAGCTGTTAAACCAAAAAACAATGATAAAAACGGTACCGACCATGGTTAAACAACATAAAGATGACAATTTTGACAAGATGAAAACCACAAATCAACAAATAACTAAAACCTTGGCTCTGATGCCACTTGTAGGATCATAGTTTTATGTTGATATTGTGATTCGGGAGGTCGGGTTTGATGGAAGAAGATGAACTCCATAGTTAGAGAGAGAGAGTAGAGAGAGAAGGAAAACTATGTGTTTTTATTGAATAAGAAAGATGAAAAACACACAAGTCTCACCCCTCCATGGAAGTATGGAGGGGTATATAAAGCCTAACACATGCTATACTATGGCAATATTACATAACTAGTCCATGTGTTTTGGCTTAACAAGATAGTAAATGTAATCCCGTAAATGTCGTTCCATTTACGTGTTAGGATCAAAAACTTTGATCCCAACAATATAGTTTTCTAGTTTTCATTCATTGTGTGCAACTTTGAAGGGAGTAAACCCTAGACGAACTTTACTGATATTTTGAGGGTTTCAAACGCTTGTTTCATTCATGCTTAATTGAAGATAAGTATTTCATCAAATCATTCAATATGTCTATGTGTTGTTTGATTATATCTTATGCTTGTCTTCTCTTTAACATGCCAGGCTAGGTTTTCTTTATGTTTGCTTAGATGTAATGAAACTTAGATATTGATTATGGGTTGGTTGTTTGTTTATAATTGTTGTGGATTAATGAATTCGATGTTAGGCTTAATAAAACTGGCAGACTTCCAATTGGTAACTTGCTTGAACATCTTAAGAAACATGATCGGAGGTGTACTACGATATATTGGTTGTATTTAATGCGTAGGTAACTACTAATGAGGTCATGTTAGGAGCTAGTAGTCGGCTCGACATAAGAAAAGGTAGAAGCTTATAGATTTAGGGAAGATCGTACACGGCCCTACGAATGGTATTAAGGAATATAACCCGTCATCCATGCAATTGTAACAAACTAATCAACCGTTAACAGATAGCTAGGAAGTAGTGAAATCTAAGTAAACACATTTTCTCTCATTATTGTTTTCGCCATAATTTAGTTTTAAGTTTAGTTTATTTTATTTTGATTGCATCTTTAGTTATTTGGGTTAGTTGATTAGCAACTAATTCCGCCCACTCCTTCAAAACCCGAGAATTTTACTTGCTTTCCATTAAATATAAAAATACAAAAAGAATCATCCCTCATCTCTAGACCAAGTTTTAGTGAGTTTTAACCCTAGCGAACACTATTCTTTGAGTTGAACGATTAATCCCCCGGTACTTGTTACTATACTATACTACAACGGTTAGGTACACTGCCCTGGTGGGGATTGCAAGCCTCTTGAGATCCTTTGAGAGGTAAAACCTTTTGCGAGGGCGCAATTCCATGCATCAAGTTTTTGGCGCCTCAGCACGGGGAATAGTTATTGTCTAGGTTAAAATTTCTCTTTATTAGGTCAACTTGCTAGATTTCTTTCTAGTAAGATTTTAATTTTATTTTTATAGGTTTCTTTAGTCTATCTTTTCTTTGTGTGTTTGTTCATATGATCCTCATTAATTATTCCGTTGGCCACCATGGAAAATGCGAATCCACCCCTTTCACCTAGCGAGGTTGCTTTTTTGCGTGAACAGATTGAGCATGAGATTAGGGAACTTAGAGAACTCAATAGATTGGTTGTTATTGAGGTTGACTATGCGCTTAATGACTTAGCAATAGCCATGGACTTAGATAAGGAACTTGAACCCAATAACTTGGCAATTGTAGAAGATGTTAAGGAAGAAGAAGAGGAGGGTTTAGATGATGATTATTTCAATTTATATCCCACTGAGGAGGAAATCGCGTATTATAACAATCTCATTGATAACCCTAGGCCTCCTTTTGTTAAGATTGATCCTAAGATTAAGAGAGGTGACCCTAAGAATGTGAAGATACCATGTATGATTGGGTATAAATGCATTGATCAAGCATACATCGATTTTGAATCCCCAATCAACATTATGTCTTCAAGTGTCTATAATGAGCTAGTAAAAACAAGACTCGGACCTAGGAAAGATCCCAATTACCCTGGTGGAGTTTGTAATTTTTTTGGGAGAGTCAAAGGTCTACATGTATTTGTTGGGAACTTTACTTATATCGTGGACTTTATGGTTGTTGAAGACTTGGCCAATATTATAGATTTTCGCTTATCCCATGTGGTATTAGGTAAGTCATTTTTTGAGGAGTCCAAGTTAAAACACGATCAAATAGAAGGAACGGTCCAATTTTCTAATGGAATCGATTGGATCACCTATAAAATGCCTAATAAGATGAAGGAATTTCATTATGTGCCTCAACTTGATATAGATAATATTAGTGCAATCGAGGACATTAAAGAAGAAGATAAGAATAAAGGAATGAATTTTGTTTGGGAGAAAAGGAGCCTTTACCATAAGAACTGTTTAGCCCTTGGACCTAAGTATAAAGTTGACATAGAAGTAGTTCAAAGGTTAAGAGAATCGATTGAAAAGTGGGAAAGGAAAACTTAATAGCTCATTACCTTGAGTCTAGCTACAAGACTCGTAAATAAAGAAAAGCGCTTCTTGGGAGGCAACCCATGTTTTATTTGTTTGATTGTTCGTTTGTTTGATTTTATTTGTTTCCATATGCATGCTTTATTTTTATTGTTTGTGGATCATGTTTCTTAATAAATTGTGAAAATGCTTTACTTTGTTGTTTCTCTTAACTTCATAAAAAGGTATTTCGCAAAAGATAAGTGTAAGGGAAACCTAAATTTGTTTTAAGAACGGGAATTGGACATGAACCACAACAATATTAAATGAACATGTATATTAGTATTTGTTTGAGTCAAATGCTTGTATCGAGTCATAATAATGTTTTGCAGGAATTCCAGGAATTTAAGGGGTAAGTTTTTCCAAAAATTTTCCGGAAACTTAACATGAGATTTCTGTCAGAGCACTATGATGACGTCAGGATCATAACTTGACGGCGTCAGCTGTAAAAATTCTGAAAATTTTTGCAAGTTTTGTTTTTCTAACGGAGTCTTAAAGTTTTTGTTAATTCTTTAGTTTTATAAACTTCAGGAAATCTGCAAACATTCATTCCACAAGCATTATATCCTTATATATATATATATATATATATATATATATATATATATATATATATATATATATATATATATATATATATATATATATATATATATTTCCGCCAATTTTATGCGAGGTTTCCCATGACTGTTTTCTCATGTTTAATAGGTTATATTGGACAAGAAGATGATTTATATTTCTGGAGGGAAGCTTTCAACGTTCATTTTCTTGGAGGAGGATTTAACCTTGTTATCTATTTATCCACACCGAACGAATCAGGGGAGTATTTGTTTTCATTTTTTTACCTTCATTACTTTTACATCCTTTCTATTGAACATTGGGGACAATGTTCAGCCTAAGTGTAAGGGGAGGGTAAATGATGATACCTTAGAGAATACAATTACGCTTAAGTTTGTTTGTTCAAAAGTAGGTGTGTAATAAAACTAAGAGAAATACTTGTTAGTGCAATTTTAGCACCAAATTTAAAATGTTTTACAACATTTAGGAGTGATGCTTTAGCCTTAATGAGCGTCTCATGGATAGGAGTTGTGTGACTAGCACAAAAAACCGTACCACTCAAAAAAAGTATCCACCCAAATATGTGAGGTTCGCCTTTAGATTTGTTAGGGAAAGCATTCATTATTAGTGCTTATGAGTGTACCGGTAGCACTTAGATTCTAGAACTTACGTTAGTAATGCATCCCGAGACCGCTAGTGAGACTACATTCGTGTAGTTAGGATTTACTACATGATAAGAGGCATTAGGATCACCCTTGTAACACCCCCAAAATACCGCAGCGGAAGACTGTGTCACTTGGGGTGCTACTTCATAATACAAAGTACAAGTTATAGAAAACGACCTATAAATGAGACGTTTTGAAAAGTTACCATTCGATTAATGAATTCAAAGTTACAAACATGAGATTCCAAAGTATGATACATAAATGTATACAAAATGTTTTTAATGGTAAATGGTAAAAAGCGTAAGTCTTCAGAATATGAAGCTTGACTCTAAGTTCCATGCACTAGCTATCGCCTTACTAACCTGAGATAAACATGCTAAAGTGTCAACACAATGGTTGGTGAGTTCATAGAGTTTGTCTTAAAACAGTTAAAAACCTTTAAAGAATATTCACACAGCAAAGGCATTGTGAATCCACTCAGTTGCAAGTCCCGCCCATAACAACACTTGCAACCTGTGTGTTCACAACCCACTGCTAAAATATAGTATGAGTAAAACATGTATAAGTTCATCACAACAGTTAAGCAATTAGTCATGAGTCTACACTTCATCTCTGAAGACCTCACGTTTATGATGTATCCAACATTCGCAAATGTTAGGATGTATCAAAGCTAATGGTCATCCAACAAGTTAATTTGGAGCCACTAGATAGCCTCAATGGTCATCCAACAACTTAATTTGGAGCCACTAGAAGTCTCATTGGTCATCCAACAACTTAATTTGGAGCCACTGGAAGTTTCACAATTAAGTATAACGCAGTTAAATATAACACACTCATGTATGTATGAAATCAAGTATAATGTAATCAAGTATAAGACAATCAAGTATAAATGTTTTGAGTATTTGTACAAGTAAGCAAGTAGTTAAGCATGTATCTCCCCCAAAGAGTTAAAACAAGTATAAAAAGAGTAGGGGCTATGACTCACCTTGAACTAATGATATCAAAACGTATAACGGAATCGATGGATAAGCCAGGAAATCTCTAAGCGCAACCTAGAATATGATGATATGTCTTAGGTTTGAAACAATATCTAAGAATACGAAGAATTGCCTATATATGTCTTGCATATAGTTCATGATGTAGTACTTAGTATATAGTGTAAGTTGTTGAATAAAATGGTTTATGAAACATGTATAGTTTGTATATCGCTTACTACCGTTCGGGCCGACATAATTCAGAGGCCATGTAGTAAACGTTCGAGGAGCCAGGACACTTTAATTCGTAAATCCACAACTCATCTCGATGGTTTACTTTAATGAACCCCTCACATGAGGCTCCCTACTATTGTAGTATTTGATAAAATATATATAAGTTTTTAATTCGAAAAGTTACATGGTCTTTAGCCGTGGCTTTGCCGTGACCTTGGTCATTGTTACCATGGTCTTAAGACTCATCCTTGGCCTTATCCATGGTGGTGGTCTTGGCTTTAGGTCATTAGACCTCTTGGTTATATTTAACCATAACTATTATATAGTCATTTGGATATTTAAAATAGTTGTTAAGAATTTGAAGAAAATATCATTCATTATTGGTTTTCTGGGCTCGTGCCTTGAGTTTTTGAAGAAAACATCATTACGGACAACTTTCATGTTTTAACTTTTTGATGAAACGGACCATAAGGGCCTCTTTTTGCGTGTTTAAGGTTCTGTCACAGAAAGTTTGAGACAGTTTTGCCGTAAAGATTTTAGTAACTTCTAATAACCATAACTTTTGACTCGTGTACTCGTTTTAGGTGATTCAAATTGCTATGTTTTCATTTTAAAACCATCTATAACAGTAGGTAAGTGTTTCATATCATGGTTACTCTATTTTGGTCGTGGTTCTCAATATAAGTCACTAGTTTTCTTGTTTAATTAATAAGTTAACATATAGTTTCCAAAACTTGTTTTACTAGTTTTTATACATCATGAACATAACACAAAGACCATATATAGCATGAATGAAATATAATAAGCATGAAAATGATATTGAGCAAGAAAGTGTATTAGGGTTTCTTACAACTTTTGGCTTTCTAAAGAAAGGAAGTCGAGTATGAAACTAGGACACTAAACCTATGCTTGTAAACCCTTCACCACAACTCTTGCAAACTCTTGCTAATCTTTACATAACCCTTGTGAAAACCAATTAACCTCAGCCCCTAACATCTTGTGTAGCTCATAATTCAACCATGGAATCACCAATCAAACTCTTGATTCATGTAGAGACTAACTATGCCTTCAACTTTGGTGTGTAACTTATAACTTAGAAATCAAAGGATCATGGTTTATGGATTTGTTGTTGGGCGTTTGGAATGAAGAAAAAGAAGGAATGAGCCTTGTATTTATAGCATGAAGAGGAGGTTAGGAAGGTGCCTAGGAAGGTGCAATGAGGAGGTGCAAGAGTTGGGATATTTCTAAGGCTTGGTAAGTAAGTTTCAAGACTTTTCAACACATGGACTTATCTTAAGTGATCAAGGCCTATCTCAATCCAACAAGGCTTGTGACTTATCATAAAATTTCGTCCAATGTCTATCTTGGATGACTAGATATGAGTTTTGATAATATCTTGCTTTTACGGAGTCAGTTTTGGTCCCGGTAATCACTAACGGTAAGTCGTTAAGTCATGAAACTTAAAATCGGGTATCCTAAAAATATGAAACTAATAAATATGTTAGAACTTATTAATATAACCTATCTTAGCATATTTAATGAGTGATAAGTTCTATCGGGTTGCTTAAACGCTGCTAAAACTGGAAACGCGGGTCTAAAACGCGTAATTCGCGTAAAACGCTGAACTGGAAAACGTAAAATTTCAAAACTTTTGGAATTGTCCTAAAATGAGAGAAAATCATATTTCTATTGTTTATAGTGTTTTATGGACATATCAGGATGCTGGAGTGACGTTTAAACCTAAAAGTAAATCTCGGACACGGTTTCGTGATTTTTGCAGAAATGATCCGACGAGTGTCAAACTCTCGGATTATCATTAAAATAGTTTAACTTACAAGAATATGAAATAAAAATTTTGGGAGTGAATAGTGAAAGTGAATAGTAAAAAGTGAATAGTAATAGTGAATAGTAAAAATGAATTGTAATCCGAAAATGCGAGTTGTTACAACCCTTGTGTTTAAACCCGTATCATAATTACTTGACCAATAAAGTCATAATTACTTGACTAGTAAAGTCAATTAATTTTTCCCATACCTTTGCGTTGTACTCATTTTTAGTACACGATACCGCTAGTACACCCCTCCAAGCATATCTTTTTGTTTCTAACTTTAAGCATTTTACTTAAAAGAAGAATTTGTTAACAATCCACACTAAATGTACACCCGAATCGCCTTAGCCTTCCTTGTATGCACTCATCTTTAGTTCATTATTGTTATTTGTTTAAACCCTTAGTTAATTGTCTAATTGATTACATGGTTGCTAAGTTGTTAAGTCGAGTCATATCTTGTACATATTGTTTTGGACGATTGGGACTCATGGGTAAAGTACTATTGTTATGGAGTAATGGGGAAGAACATCATAGATTACCCCCATATGTGCGTTAATCATAAAAAGTACTCCAAGTGTTTTGATTATCTTAATTCGAGTCATTAGAATAGTTGATTATAAAGTATGTAAAAGTTTAAGTGTAAGGGGAATGCAACTCCCATATGATGTATTATTTTAGATGGTAGGGTAAGATTGTATGAAAAAAAAATCGAAAAGAAATCGAAAAAATCAAGAAAAAGAAAAAAAAAGAGAAAAAGAGAAAAAAATATACGGACTACCATCCCGTTTCCTTTTATGTTTGTTTTATGTTTTTTTTAGTTTGTGATTAGCTTAAGTCGAGTCGAGTCTTTGCTTAGCAATGCCACATTGTACATGTAATTGACCAAGATGATTAAGTCTCCGCCATTAAATATTGCCTTTATCCAACAAAACCGTGTTTATCATATCCCTACACCTCACGTTATAACCCTTTAAAAGACCTCTTTGATAGTTTATTCTAGGTGCTTACGCCAAGTGGTGAAGGTTTGATCATTTTCCAAGCCTATGGTAATCTATTTGCTATGACAGGTAGTGAGAGATGTTTTCCATTTCCATATTTTGATATATACTTTATTACACCCAAGAGATGTGAGTATCTAAACACTATTTGTGAGGTGCTAGTGTATAATTTCGGTGCTTGTTTTTGGTTTAAGTGGAACGATTATTTGTTGCAATTACTTTTATATTAGTGTTAAATGACCCCTAACTTGTATTTTGATTAAAATAAAAGCGCATTTGCTTGAAGACAAGCAAATCTGAAGTGTAAGGGTATTTGATGAAGCGAAAAGTGTACCGCTTTTGAGGGGTCAGTTAAGGCCAAAGTCGAGATTATTTGATCAAATATTACCCTAAATCGTTCCTTTTGTCATTTTAGGTACTTTTGAGAGGAAATTTACAAAATGAATCATTTTGAACGTTTTTGGAGAGAAAAAGTGAAGAAAACGACAAAGTCTCAAAATCATGCTGGAAATTGTACATGACGGCGTCACAAGATGCTAGTGACGGCGTCAAGACTTGACAAAGAGGTGGATAAATCAAATACACATGACGCGCAAGAGAGTTTTCTAAAGAGTTCGTGACTGCGTCACCCTTTAGGGTCGCCAAGGCCGTCACGTATAACACAAAGAGAGATGGCCCCGAATATGTAAAGAGTCAAACCTAACTCTTGACGCCGCCAGGATGAAAAATATATATATAGTTTTCTAGTTTTCATTCATTGTGTGCAACTTTGAAGGGAGTAAACCCTAGACGAATTTTACTGATATTTGAGGGTTTCAAACCCTTGTTTCGTCCATGCTAAATTGAAGATAAGTCTTTCATCAAATCATTCAATATGTCTATGTGTTGTTTGATTATATCTTATGCTTGTCTTCTATTTAACATGCTAGGCTAGGTTTTCTTTATGTTTGCTTAGATGTAATGAAACTTAGATATTGATTATGGGTTGGTTGTTTGTTTATAATTGTTGTGGATTAATGAATTCGATGTTAGGCTTAATAAAACTGGCAGACTTCCAATTGGTAACTTGCTTGAACATCTTAAGAAACATGATCGGAGGTGTACTACGATATATTGGTTGTATTTAATGCGTAGGTAACTACTAATGAGGTCATGTTAGGAGCTAGTAGTCGGCTCGACATAAGAAAAGGTAGAAGCTTATAGATTTAGGGAAGATCGTACACGGCCCTACGAATGGTATTAAGGAATATAACCCGTCATCCATGCAATTGTAACAAACTAATCAACCGGTAACAGATAGCTAGGAAGTAGTGAAATCTAAGTAAACACATTTTCTCTCATTATTGTTTTCGCCATAATTTAGTTTTAAGTTTAGCTTATTTTATTTTGATTGCATCTTTAGTTATTTGGGTTAGTTGATTAGCAACTAATTCCGCCCACTCCTTCAAAACCCGAGAATTTTACTTGCTTTCCATTAAATATAAAAATACAAAAAGAATCATCCCTCATCTCTAGACCTAGTTTTTGTGAGTTTTTACCCTAGTGAACACTATTCTTAGAGTTGAACGATTAATCCCCCTGTACTTGTTAATATACTGTACTACAATGGTCAGGTACACTGCCTGGTGGGGATTGCAAGCCTTTTGAGATCCCTTGAGAAGTAAAACCTTTTGCGATGGCGCAATTCCACGCATCAGCATCATAAGTCAAGAAAATTTGACATGTTAGCTATGACATCAACAATTTGTAGTACAATTTGTTTAGTTTTCATCATTACTTGTTAATTTTAAGTGCATAGAAAAAATGTTTATAAAACATTCTAGTTAAATAACCGAACTAAAAACCCTGGGCTCATATTACTTATTTGCTTTATACAGCAGTTTTCATCAATCTTTTTACTAATAAAACAAAACTCCTAGCGGGAATTTCTCATTTCAAAAAAATCAATTTATTCCTTATTCTGTAATAACTTAATTACTATTAATTTTTTTCCAAAAAAAATTGAATAAGAAAAACCTAAATACTTACAAATTTAGCCATATTTTATAAAAAAAATCGAATTTGATTTGTGATCATTGAAAAAACCTTACATAAATATATGTGTCAAAAAGTGGAAAAAAAAAAAGAAAAACTAGAAACGGCAAAGCAAAGTTCAAAGTTTTGGGCTGAAACTTAAAATTCGTTATCATAATAACCTAAAAATCCTTAAGGCCCTAAATTCCCGAATAATTCCTCAATCAATCAAACTCAACCTGTTAACATCGACACACATAAACTACATTCCCAAAACCCTAAATTAAAAGTATTTAAATCTTTAAAGAAATCTACAAATCAAAATCAATTGTGTCCAGTTCTTATGAGTGATTGGTATTGTTCATCCTTTTCTTTTATTACCATAAATCAAAATCGTTTTGAGATAACCCTAATTCTATCATTCTGAAATCAAATTGAAAACTCAATTGAATAAGGTGTTATTGTAGTTGCCTAAATTTGATGAGGTATTGTTTTCGGTAAATAAATTTAAGGTATATTAATCTATGACTTTTTTATTTATGTATCATTTTTTTGGTAATTAAGTTATGGGTTTGTGTTCTTGTGCTTTTAATTGATGTGGTATGGCTTAAATGGTGTGATACAAATTCCATGCTCATGTGGTACAATTTCGTGTTAATTTGCTAGATCATTGATAGTAGTTGTGGTTAGTTTGTGAGGTATGATTTTTATTGTATATTTTGTTGATTGTGTGTTAGATCAGTAGTTGGTCTAAAAAATTAATAATACGAAAGTTGCTCATCAGATAGAACATGCTTACTATTTATGGTTACTCTACAACAGGAAAATTTAGTGGCGGTTTGTTAATGTGGGGAAGAAGTACCTCAAAAGTCTGTAGCTGCAAAGAGGATTGATCTTGAGGACTTCTGACGGTAGCTAAAACCTTTAATCAGTTTTAAACCAATAAGTAACCATCTTGATCTGCAATCAAAGGTAAGCAAAACCTGATATTTGGCTATGTTTTTTTTCAAAATTTCTTTCAAATCTGTGAGTAAATTTGCCAATCACAAGTAAACAAAACCTTCAAGTATTAAACTATTTTTGCTCTTTGTTTATTTGATGAAATTAAGGATGTATCAACAGTTTCTGGATTAAGGGGTGTGGGATTGTTAACATGCTTATCTAATACATCAACTAACTATAAAAGCAATTTAGATTATCCAAACATCCACATTGCTTTTTTTAATCAATAATGTAATAAGTAATCCTAAACATAATTAAAGTTCGTTTATGAAACGAAACTAAATATTGATGATCTGATTGTCTTCGGTTTCTTCAGTGAGTTCAGGCGTAGTTGCGAGGACTAACGAATCTGGGTTTACTTTTGACATGAAGTGCATAGGGTAGTAGTTCTTTATGAATTGCTTGCAATCAAGAATTAAGTTCACTGCTGTTGTCCTTTTGTTACCATAGATTGAGGATGAAGCGATGCTGCATACAAGTATCTAAGATCACGCAACAAATGGTCTTTAGATGGGCAATTAATGATTGGGCAAGTATTTGTATTTAATTGATGACCTTTCAATTGTTATTGATATTGTTGCTCAAAAACTTCTAAGTACATCACCTCAACGTAGCTAATAAATTATTTTGTGTATAACCATAATTGTGCAAATAAGCTTTCCTAAACACTCCTTAAACTGAATATCTAAAATTGATTACATAATACCTAAGTAATTACAAAGACATTACTTCATTTTAGTTTTACTGTCACAACAGTTTTTTGTTCTGGAATCACTTAGCCTTTTACAAGTATAAAAGTAGAATAAGCCAACAGAGCTACCAATTCTACTTAGTTTGCTACGTATATTGGCAGACACGGAAAGACTTCGGGGAATATATGTTGGGGGAAAATATCATCATCTATAATCAAAACTTATTTTTATGATCATTATTAGCTAAGGAAAAATCTTTGGGCTAAAACTCGCGATAATACCTTATAAATAGATGGTGCAGCTGATTGTGGTAACCAGCTCAGAAAGTATGTTGTGTGAGATTTTGATTATAAGATCATTTAAGAGTGTGAAGTTGTAGGATTTTAGTAATCAAATGGGACGGGTTTGAATGTAGAATTTTTAAGTATGTACTTGATGTGATGACAGGTCTACCTGAATTTACAAGCCCATGCGACTTCAAGGATGGGAAAGGGTGCTAAAAACTCGTCAGCGTATCTTAAATCGCACACATCTACTTCGCTTCACATGATTAGTGAAGGCTTTGTATTTTTGAAAAAGTTTCTTCCTGTAGATCCTTCAACAAATGATCTGTTTGAGCTTGCAAAAGATGGAATTCTTATCCGGTGATGTTGAATGAATGATTGTTAAAAGTAATTCCTTATCACAACCGGTTCCTAAAATTGATAATCCCATCAATATAATGTCATGTAAAAAAATTAAGCTTATTTGTTGTTCTGTTGATTAGTTTTTACTCCCCTCGTCAACCTTTGAAATAATCGAATTTGTATTAGTGATATTGACAAAATTAAATATGGAAAATATTTCTATGAAGACCTTTTTTTTTTTAATAATAATAGTATGGTTTTCTGAACACGACCTTCATTCTTTCAACCTTTTTTTCATTTGACTTATATTTCTTTGGTATTACCCTGTGACCTGTATGAGATTAAACTTATGCCGATTAGAATCAGTTAGACGTAAGTTGGTCAAAATTCCCATTTATATGCCAACTATTTGTTTCCTTCTTGATTCCGAATAAAAGAAAAATTGGTCTAGAATAAGTGGTACAACGATTAGGTATTTTAGTTGTAGTTATATCAATAAAAATAATTGTTGCTCCTAAAATGATGGCACCTTTTTACTATGAATATCAAATTGGCGTCTTTAAAAGAAAATATGTTTGTTGTTTAGTTGTAACTGCAAACATGGGATGTGTTGGTGTTCAAAAAGATGGAATGTGTTAGTTTGATATGCAGTTCCTTTGTTCAACATATAATAATTTATTAGGTTGGTAAAATACATTCAAATGTTACTATTATTTCCATTCCTTATAGGAACAATAGAAAATATTTTACCAGCTCTAACACATGTGCACATGTCATTTACGTGTGTCAAACAACATGAGTTGAATAGAGTTTGCCATGGTTTAGGATTAAATATGCATCAATTATGATTATTCTTGACATGTTAGATTACTTATCATTGTATAGTCTATCTTCCGATCAAGGTTGAACCTCACAGCCCTTATTAGATAAACTCAAGTATAAGGAAGTTGAACGTATACTAATTTATATGCATCAAAATTTTCTTGAATATATTTGTTTATATGGTATTTGGATGACATGTTTTCTTAAGATTTAGTCTATTTAAATAGGAATTACATATCTTTGAATTTTCGTTGGCGAACATGTAACCGAAAAATAATTTTATGTGCACTATTATGACAGGTGTGGTCTCACAGTCAATGAGTCATTCTCTCATTCAATCAACATGGATCATTAAGGATACAAGTGTGTCGCAAATGATCATTGACGGGCTACAATCACGAAGTACTCGGTACTCACAGTGACATGGCTATATTCTATGGGAAAAACTTAATATTTATGATTAAAAAGTTATATTATATCAATAAACTTATGTTAAAAAATCTATAATAAAGGGGTATTTTCGTAGTAAAAATGCATTTTCGGCGACTCTAGAACAATTTTACACCTCTTCCTACTTGAAAATTTTCTTTTTAAGCTAATTTAGATACCACACGGTTGACCTTGTAGAGAGATGAAATTCACTAAATTGACCTTTCTAAAGTAAATAGGTAGAAATTGTTACGAGCCTGAACTTAGAAAGGAATGACTCTCTAAAAGCTTTCACATGGTTATATTTTGATATGAAATCTCTTGATCAAAACCGCAATAAGGTCTGATATGACATGCCCTAGAAATGCTTGAAATTTTAAGCTTTATGAACTGATATGAAATTAAGTGGGTCAGGTCATTGGTTAAAAATAGGTTTTGATGGTGGATTTTAGGTAAATCATGAGGTTAATAGGACTTATACCAAAACTAGAAATTAAGAAGTTGGCTAAATCTTATTGCACGGTTTGGTGGATTATTCACTTAACATAGGGATATCATTGAATTTATCTTCTGAGAAAAAAAAATAATAATAAAAAATAAAAAATAAGATCAAAACAACATATTATTGTTAGAACAATGTTGAAAAGCATACTGAGATTGGTCCAATTATGATTATTACAGTATTAACTATTTTTTTTTGTTTCTGTCACTTTCTTTAATAAACTAATGTTAGTTATTTTGTTTAACGGATGTATATATTAGACGATTATATAAACAACTGTTACAATTATATTTTGATCTTTACATCTTATAGTGATTATTCAAACAACATGTCTTCAGTGTAGGATAAGCTTCATGGGGCGTTTATATATGTGTTTAGTAAGTTAAGGGTCAAACTGAATACTTGCATACCAACTGCAACAAAGGTCAATCCACTCGATACTAAGGTAAAAGTTGTCTTTATTTATACTTTCACATAGTTTATATATTTAAGCTTATGCACAAGGATTTACGCATATTTTAATAAGCAAAGAGGAGAAATTAGTGCTATAAAGTTTTCAAAGAGAGAAAAAGTACTATTCCAATATTTAAGGCTTCGGTTTTTGAAAGGGTACTTATGTTAGAGAGTGTAATTCAACATGAGGCTGTTGTGTTTGGTGCTGCAATTCAAAGAGGCATTTCGAGCTTATTGACCGGTAATGAAAATAAATTTATAACTTATTCTTATCACCTATCTCTGGATGCCATGTATTTTCATTCATATTCTTCGATCTTTAACAAAGTAATACTTAATACTAATGTGTTTATGTGTGTAAGTCCTTTTTTTTTATGTGACTCTTCATACTCACGATTTTCATTCATATTCTTTGAATGGGTGATGACGAAATTGATCCCAAGGAACACTCTGATCCCAACCAAGAAATCTCAAGTTTTTACTACATACCAGGATCAACCCATTGTTGTCTCCATTAAAGTACCATTTCTTTCAAAATTGAGACAATAAAGATTGAGCATTTTCCCCCCGATTTGTAGCTTATAAACTTTACATTTTTGTAACAGTTTTATAAAGGTGAAGGAAGTCTCACAATGGAGTATTGGCTACTTGCAACATTTGAATTTTGTTCAATTCCTCTGGCTCTAAGGTTTGTGAATTTCATTTTTGAATTTAGAGTGCTAACCCATGTTTATTACGAGTATTATGTGAATTTCTGTTTTAAATTTGGAATGCTAAACCATGTTTATTCTATTGAAATATGAAGGCAAGGGACAAGGCAATACAAGGATTCTGTAAAATAAACAAAAAAAATATTAGAATCACCAGCAAAAAGGTTAAGCATAAGAGTTCGCTGAACAAGATGTGGAAAACTAGAAGGGGGTTGAATAGTTTTACCGTTTTTAATTATAATTACCTTTGAAAACTTTACGTGTAATCGACAATTGCAAATAATAAGTAATAAGGAAAGTGCAAGATAAAGAAAGAACGATAAAATCATAACACGGATATTTATAGTGGTTCGGCTACAAGGACTCTTTTTCCTTGCCCTACTCCACTCCCCGAGTATCCAAATCGAGTGTTTCCTTCACTAGTTAATATGCTCCTTTCACCGGCAGAGAAAACCTTACACGTCGCTTACACAAGATTTCCAACACAAAGCTAAATGTCGAGTTCTTTTACAAGGGTACAACCACTCCCGTCACTCTATGTATTTTAAGGACTAAAATACTAACTGATCACTACTGAATAAATACAATCAAATGATGTATGAACGACAAGAGTTTATACTATGCTAAGTTAACAAGTCTTGCAACTCAATGTTGAAACTTGTACGCTTTATGAATGAACTTGTGATCTTCTTGCTACAAAAGAATCTCACAAAAATGAAGTATGACTAAGTTAGATGAATAAAATGAGAGTATGTATACTAATATGTGACTATAAGTGATAAAGAAAAACTTGGATGTGGCTTGCTATTTATAGGAAAACTTGCCAGCAAGCCACGAATACGGCAGAACCCTTTTGAGGGTTCCGTCCGTTGTCCCAAAAGGTTCCGCAGAGCCTGATAGAAAATCTCCAAGAAATTTTTCCAAATAAGAGATTTACCAAATCTCACTATGATACATTGAGTAAGTATCTAACCAAAATATATAAGAAACCTACCAAAGTCAACTTTGAGATTCTATAGATCTTTCAAAGAAATGCATATGATGTATGCCATGATGTCATAGTATATTTCTATTATCAGAAATATGAAAATGTTGTGTTTTTGTAAAATGTAAATGTAGCAAATGTAATGTTTAGTTTGAAATTAAAGTATATCAATGAAAGATTTAAAATATATTCATGGTTTGCTAAAAATAAAGTTTACACTTTATCGTTAACACAATTTAGCAAAGATCGTAAAATATAAATAACGTTTTTAGGCTATATTTGTATTAACAATCTCCCCCTTTTTATTGAGGACAAAACATAAATTTTATTTTTAAGCAATGAGATAATTATAGTGTTTGAGTCCTTTAAAAAAATATACTAAACTTATTTTATCCAACTTTTAATTTCATATATGAGTATGATATGCTAAAATGATTATGCAAAAAGTTGAGTTTAGAGTTTAATATGTTTTCTCCCCTTTTTTGTCGAAACAAAAAGAAGAGTAGTGTAGTGGAATTGCTCCCCCTCGGTAAATACTCCCCCTAGATGGGGTGCCAAGTAAAAAGGCATGGATTTTGAACCTACAAAATAGAGGTTAGTTGTTGAAAGGACAAGCATGATATGTATTAAAAATGTCAACCAACAAAAATAGATAATGAGTTAGACATTCAACCATATCACAATCACAAAAAAATAGACAACCAACACAACATATAGTAGAACTAAATTCATTCCAAGTAAAAATTATTTTGACAAAAGTCAAAATAATGGACAAGAAGCACAAAAGACCTACTTACTAAAAAGAAAATGCAAAAAGGAAAAATAACTAGAAATTAAAATCCTACATCTATAAGAGGAAATAAAGAAAAGGTCCTAAATGAGTTTTCTAATTTATTGCATCCTCTTACGAAAGCTCTAAGGTTGCGGAGGATGAGAAAGAGCATCAAGACGCTCGAGTATGTGTTGTAGGATGAAACGGGTTTCGTCTTGTAGTTGATGAACCATGATATTGATCCTCTCACAAATCTTAGCCGTTCTCTCACAATGAGAGCAATCATGGCGAGGATGTGGGAGGATAGGTTCATTGATGGAAGGTTGTGGTGGTGGAGCTTGGGTTGGTTGTTGGTAGGTGTTTGGGGTTACAATGGAGGAAAGCAAGGCGGTTTGAAATTGCATAGCTTGATGAAGGTGGGAGTCCACTATGGTTTTAAAGGCATAAAGGTTGTCAAGGTGATCATTGATCTCCTCATGGATGTTTGGAGGATTGTTCCACAAATATGCCTCTATTTCCTCATAAGAGGGGAAAATGGACTCAAAATGTTGAGATTGAGATTGTGGTTGAGATTCTTGAGGTTGTGGTTGATCATGTTGTTGAAAGTGAGGTTCTCCATAGAGAGGACCATGAATGTCCTTGTAAATGGGATGGAAGAGCAATGGTTTTGGCTCGGATGGTTGAGATGATTCTTGAGGTTGAGATGGTTGTTGTTCAAATGGTTCATTGGGCTCAAAGAATGCCCGGGGTTATTGGTTGGCCATACATTCAATGGAGCCAAACGAAGGCAATGGTGGTAGATTGGTGGATCTTGTAGGAAGGTCTTATAGATTCTCTAAGAATGGATGAGGTGATGTTGGTGGAGTTCCAAAAAGTTCCATTGGTTCTAACTTGGGTGATTTTGGAGGTGATGGAGTCTTGGATGGTTGACATGGTACCAGAGGAGGTGATGTAGCTATTGGGGTCTTTATTGTTGGTGAAGTGGTAACTACATTTTGTGGTCTTGGTGATGGTGTAGGAGTTGTGAGATTAAGGAAATTTTCATCTTTTATAGGAGATGAGATGATTAGTGGTGATTCATCGGAAGATGATGAGCTTAGGTTGATTGTGGTGATGAAGCAACAAGGTTTAACGCTTATTCTAGCGGTTCGCCTAATGGGTCTTGATGGCGGTGGTGAGTTTTTTGACTTTTTCATTATCAACAATGGTTAAAAGAAGCTAAAGATTAAGGAGAGTGATGGTGAAGGTGTGAGGAAAAACAATCCAGGATTGTACCAATTTATAGAGTGGAAGATTATTGAAAGGAGTGTTTTGATTTGATGGTGATCCATACAAAAATGGAGGTTCCAAATCATTTGGAAGTGTTCAAGTGGTTGTCAAATCATTGGAAGTCAATCCAATGAAGTTGGGTTGAGTATAAGAAGTGAGATATGCAGTAAATGCTATGTAATCATGCAAGATTTTTTTGGTCAGAGTATCCACGGATGGCAAGGAACCAAATAAAGGGTTTCTTCCCTTATGAAAAAAGGTTCCTTGGGTTAGTTATGAGAAAATTGAAATTTTGGCGGGAAATGGTTTCCTATTGGTTCTAATGAGCTAAAATGGTCCTAATGTACTTAAGGAATAATAAGAAATGTGTTACTAACTAAAAAGAATGATTTGGTGTTTGAGAGAATGCGAAAATGTGAAAATTAAAGAAAATACTGCAGTTGGCTGCGAAACCAAACGAATACAGAGCAGAACCCTGTTTTTGGTTCTGCTAGTTCTGCTGGTACAAATTTGGTGGCACCAAATTTTAACACTGGCGGAACCCAGGTTCCACCAGTTCCGCCACTCCAAAAAGCTTAACAGAACGTATATTCGAGGCCTCGAATGTTTTTTAAATTTTCTAAATTTTCCTAAAACATATGTAATTAATTAAGACTGATTGGGAAATGACAAAAATGCAGGTAAAAACACACATACCGTTATAGATTGAAGATGCGCTAAAAATTTTCACAATAATAGTGAAAAAATGGAAAATTGACAACACCTCAATGTTGTCTACCTGCATGATTCCGTTAGTTCACAATAATGTCTAAAGATACCAAACAATCCTACATGTACATAAATCCATAACAACATTGTATCAAGACCAAATTGTTTTAAGACCAAATAGTGTCAAACAGTCATAAGACGCTCTCATTGTCGATCAATCTTCTTGTTGAGCTTGCCTAGGTACCTTCCAAAGCACTTCCACATCCCCTTCGTTCACTTGAATTCCTCATACTTGTTTGGTATTAATGAAAGTTGTTGGAGGTATTCAAGTGGTGGGAGCCTAGAGTTGGGAAGTCCGTCATCTTCACTCATAGATGATGATGATGATGATGATGATGAGGTACGAGGATGAGAGCGTTTCCCTTGCACCTTAGAAACTATCGTATCACTAAGTGGGACAAAGGTATGTGGAACTAGAGAGTAGTCTATGCAAATCCCTTTGGGATTAGGAGGAATGAGTGCAAATGATCTAAAGAGGCGGGTGAGAAGCATCCCATATGGGAGAGCGGTGGTACCAAGCACGGATATGTCGGCCATCCTTTTGGCCATGTAGTAATCCAAGTTGAAGGGTTGACGAGTGGACAAGGAGTAGAGCATGTAGCAATGGCACGTGTTTATATGATCACAATTTCCTATGGTGCTTATGACATTGGCCCTAAGAATTTCTTCCCATTTCCTAAATTGGGGCTTAAGCTCATTGAGTTCCATACCATAAGGTTCCTTGTTGACTTTAATTCCCGAACGGTGTAACAATTCGCATTTTCAGGTTACTATCCAATCCCAAATTTTTACTATTTTTTTTACTATTCACTATTACTATTCACTTTCACTATTCACTCCCGAAATTTTTATTTCATATTCTCGTAAGTTAAACTATTTTAATGATAATCAGAGAGTTTGACACTCGTCGGATCATTTCTGCAAAAATCATGAAACCGTGTCCGAGATTTACTTTTAGGTTTAAACGTCATTCCAGCATTCCGATATGTCCATAAAACACTATAAATAATAGAAATATGAATTTCTCTCATTTTACGACAATTCCAAAAGTTTTAGAATTTTACGTTTTCCAGTTCAGTGTTTTACGCGAATTACGCGTTTTAAACCTACGTTTCCAGTGTTATCAGCGTTTTCGTGATTCATTAAACTTATCACTCATTTTTATGAGATAAAAATGAGTATATTGATGAGTTTAATCATTCATATAAGTTTCGTATTTTTACGATACCCGGTTTTACTTTTAGTGGCATAACAGCTTATGGTTAGCGATTTACGGAACCAAAACTAACTCCATAAGTAGGATAATACCAAAAATAACCAAGTCATCCTATCCTACACTTATGAACCGTCTCTTAGGGGGGGATTCACCCCTTGTGTGTCTTGATCTTATGCCTTGTGCCCTAGGATGATTACATGTGCTAAACTTCTCAAGTAAGCTTTGATAAAATATCCTAAACTTGCACCTCCTCATTGCACCTTCCTAACACCATCCTAGAACCTCCTCAAGACCCTATATAACCCTCCTCATCCCCCTTTGGTCGTTCATACCATCACAAACACAATTCTCTCTACTTCAAGTATTATTCAAGAATACAAGTTCCATATCAATTCTAAAGCTTTTGTGAAGCTTTGATTGATCCAAAGTCCTTGTTTCTTCCATCCTTTGGTGATCTTCCATCCACACAAGAAGTGTTTTGTAGAGACTTCAAGTGCCTTCTCAAGTAGTCACAAGTTGGTGTCAAGAGATTAGAGAAGTTGGAAGGTAGAGATCCTAGTTCAATCAAAGTCCTAATCCTTGTTCTTAACTTCCTTTCTTTAGAAAGCCTAAAGTTGTAAGAGACCCTAATACACTTTCTTGCTCAATATCATTTTCATGCTATTTATATTTCATTCATGCTATATATGGTCTTGTTATTATATTCATGATGTAAAAAAACTATTAAAACAAGTTTTGGAAACTATATATTAACTTTTTTTAAGTAAACAAGAAAGCTAGTGACTTATATGGAGAAATTCGACCAAAATGGTATAATCATGATATTGGACAATTACATATTGTAGTAGAGGACTTAACAAGGAAAACATAACAATTTGAATCACCTAAAACGAGTACACGAGTCAAAAGTTATGGCCAAAAGAAGTTAGCAAACCTAAAGACCCGAAACTGCCTAATAGCATTCTGTTTGAAATCCGTATTTTTTCGAGGCCCTTCTGCTCCATTTCATCAAAAAGTTAAAACACAAAAGTTGTCCAAAACGACGTTTTCGTTCAGGAATATAGAAGCCCGAACTCTGAAAACGCATAACGAGTGATATTTTTCTTCAAATTCTTAACAGCCCCTTTTTAATACCAAATGACCATGTATTGGAAATGGCTAAGTAAAACCAAGAGGTCTAATGACCTTAAAGCCGAGACCACAGCCATGGCTAAGGCCAAGGATGAGTCTCAAGACCATGGTAGCAATGACCAAAGCCACAGCAAGGCCACGGCTAAAGACCTTATGGCTTTCTAAGTTGAAAACATAAACTAAAGTGTTAGTTGTAACATAATCAACCAATTTGGATCTACTCCATCAAATAACCATGAGACTTTGCAAGTAAAATTCATTCTAGACTTAAGAAACTCATTGAAATAACAATCTTCATTTAAAATAAACTTTCCTAAGTTTATTCAATTATTTGGACATGTAACTTTTCAGATCAAAAACTTATATATTTTTATCAAATACTACAACACTAGGGAGCTTCATGTGAGGGGTTTCATTTGGGTAAACAGATCAACGAGTTGCTGGATTTACGAATTAATGTGTCCTAGCTCCTCGAACGTTTACTGTGTGGCCTCTGAATTATGTCGGCCCGAACGGTAGTAAGCGATATACAAACTATACATGTTTCATAAACCATTTTTATTCAAAGACTTACACTATATACTAAGTACTACATCATGAACTATATGCAAGACATATATAGGCAATTCTTCATATTCTTTGACATTACTCCAAACCTAAGTCGCAACATTCTATTATAGGTTGCTCATAGAGATCTGCGATTCAACTACCATTTTCACTATTTACTACATAACTCACGGTGAGTTCATAGCCCCACTTTCCATTACTTAATTGTTTTACAAACCCTTAGGGGGAATACATGCTATTTTAAACCAAACACATTGCTTTGAAATTGTATGCTACCTGATTGTTTTATTATTACTAAGTACCATCCTTGCTAAATCCAATATCCCTTATTATGAACCATTTAATCACTAGTAATAGTGAGCGCGAGTATTGTGAATAGGCCTATTGGGATTGACGAATCCCATTTGTATTGACTAAGTTCAAACAAATGCACTAATATTTGAGATTTAGGTATGACGGCAAAGTACCTACCGGGATAACTTCGCTGATTGATATTGGTACAAGTTAACGTTTTGGTGTCATGAGCTTAGTATAATAATATCTGTTTTGTTCAAAACCATTGGTGTGAGTCTATAGCTCACACTACCAACATATTGTGTTCAACCATTTAATAAACTCTATGAATTTCACTCAACCTTTGTGTTGACCTCTTAAGCATGTATTTCAGGTCCATGATGATCAAGGATGGCATGGAGGGGCACGGATATTCAAGAGGGCTATAAATTTTATTATCATTCGAAAACTCAGTTAATGTAAATTGTAAACATGGAACCATCTAGGACCTCATTTTGTAATCTCTGTTATTTATATAATTTAAATGATAAATCTTTTAAAACGACTCAATTAGAGATTGTTTTCTATTATTATGACTGTTGTGCCGTCGAGTAACACCCAGTTTGAATTCCGCTGCATCTATGAATTAGGGATGTTACAAATGGGTTCTCCTAGTATCCAAGGTTCTAACAAAGAGATGCTCATGAAGGACTTCCTTGCTAACAAGAGGAGTATCGTATGGATGGATGCGGTCAATGACTGAGTCAAGAATTATGAGTGGCCATTTGTCCAAATAAAGGAATGTACCTCTATTGGGAACACCAAGGACTTGAGCAAATTGATCTAGAAGCATATTGTATTGGCGTTGGTTTATGTTGAAGGCTAAAGACATGAGACCTCGTTCATTGGTGTGGAGAGTTATGGAAGCATAGAATTCTAGAATGAATCTAGGACAAATTGGTTCATCGATGTCTAGGAGACAATCGAAGTTGATGGTAGCTAGTTCTTGTCGAATGTTTGTTCCTTCTAGGAAGGATGGGTAAATGGTTCTACCCTCGTGAACATAGCGTTTTTTTAGAGCCTTAAATATTTTAACTTGATCGGGAGTTAAACCTTTAGTTTTTGATGTTTAGGAAGTTAGTCAAGGGTTCCTTTGTGATCATAATGTGTTGCGGGAGGCATGTTGGATCCTAGAAACAAAATTTCACATTTTAGTCTAAGTTAACGACTACTTTAATGTAAATGTTCTAGTGTGTGCCTATATGCTAACGATGTGGAGGTGCGGTTATCTCGACTCATTTTAATGCTCAAAAAGGTTTTATCATGCAAATTTTGTTATAAAACTAGAAATAACCCAAACGCTCCTAATTCAATGTAGCTTCAATTGAATGTACCTGAAAATACATATTACTTATGTATTTCCTTTAGCATTCAAGTAACATTATGCAAGTGATGTTTTAAACATAACATTTTTATTTTGTATCAACAATGTAAGACAAAAAATATTTGTCCTAGTTGTGAGAAGTATTTTTACAAAAATTTGACATAGGGTGTTTGGTAAACATGATAATGGCTTACAAGATGCAATTCCTAACTAAGAGAAAACATGATGAGTTTTGTTTTCAACACCTGCTCTATATGGTTTCTTAAGTTAATGAATAACCCCAAGTTTTTTAGTTTTTGTGCATAAATGGAATTCCTAGACACATATCAGGAGTATAAATGTGTTTAGAATACTTACAATGTTTATTAGAGAGCAAGGTGATTGAAGAGGAAACCTAATTTTTGTGAGTGGTTATGTTTTGGAGTGAATAGTAACTTTTTATGTGTTATGGTAACGAGATAAGGGGTGTTTGGTTTAATATAAAGAGAAAAACACACCCGGTGATCCGCGGACTGGGCGAAACCAAAAATGGGGTTCCGTCCCATTTGTCTAAGGGTTCTGCCAGTTCAGCAGAGGAAAAAATTAAAAGGAGATTGTTTTGATTTTTACGATTTTATTTCGTCCAAAACTACAATGTTGCTTCCATAAGTGTAACACCCCCAGTTTTTAAAATATGCAGCAGAATTTAGATTGGGTGTTACTTCACAGCACACAGTTTTCTAGTAGAAAATGATTGTCATTTTAATCACTTTAAAGATTTATCATTCAAATTTTATAAATACTAGAATTTTACAAAATAAGGTCCCCATTTGTCCAAAAGTTTATTAAATAGGTTTTCGAATGATAGAAAAATTTATAGCCTTTATAAGTATCCATGCCATCCTTGCTCATTATGGACCTGAGATAAACACATGCTAAAAGCATCAATACAAAGGTTGGGGAGTCCATAGAGTTTATAGTTTTGAATATCTATTTCCAAAATCAAAGGGTTAGTGAGTCCATAGTAGTTATAACAAAAATTGATTATCATATCAAAGTGTGAGTAAATCCATAGTGTTCATAGCTTAAACCGTTGATTATCAAAATCCGAAAATGAGTGATTTCCTTAGCATATCCATACAAAATAGTCCGTTGGTTTGCCCTAACCGGGTCAACACCAATGTAGTAGTCGGTTTGCCCTCACCGGGTCAACACCAAAGTAGTAGTCGGTATGCCCTCACCGGGTCAACACCCAAATAGTAGTTTGTTTGCCAAGTAGTAGTAATTTCCTGCTATATAGTGAACACAAATTCAAAGTTCGATAAAAACCATGGGCTACAGCATTATACGCCCATAACATCAGTCATTGTAGTACTGTATCATGACTACAGTACTACCATTCTATTGCCCTAAGCCTCATGACATGCAACGATTAACAGACATCAAAATCCATGATGTAAAGTAAACAGGGCCCCAGGATAGGTATTTACCAGTAACCTATGAAATCAAATAAAGTGCGTTTGGTGGCTTTCCTCTAGTGACCAAACGGGGATCGTCCGACCCTAATAGATCTATTCACAACTATTTACGTTCACCCTGCAAGTGATTAAGGTTCATGATCGAGGGACTTTTGGTAATAGGTAACTTAGGCAATAGATATCAAGTATAGCATACCGTCGAAAAATCACTTGTAATCATGTTTATAGTAGGTATCTCTTCATGAGATACAAAATGCGTAAACCAGTAAAGTTTATATGAAATATAGGCATGTATTTCCCCCGAAAGCAATTTATAATAGGTAAAAGAAGTGGGGGCTATGGAACTCACAGTCATATGTAAATAGTTAACGAATACTTGTAAGAGTAAAAAACTGCAGTTAAGCATGTATCTCCCCCAAAATGTTTATAAACCAATTATAAATTAAGTAAAAGTAGGGATAGCGTAATGTCAGAAGTAGATTGGAAATGACTTCACAGGATAACCTGAATAATATGGAAGTCTGAGATAAGTCTGGCTTATCAAGATTTGTAATTTGAAATAATGTTGGTTGCATAGTGGTTTTGTGGCAGAGGTGGCTTGCATGGCAAAAAGCTTAAATTTCAACAACAAAGTTATACTATATAACTTGTCTTTACGTATCGTTATTTTTTATATTCTCGTTATGAATAGTAACAAGTGTAATTCATCAAAAGTTGTTGGATGACAAATAAAGATTACTTGACGACTAGTTTTAGTAACTACGCTTGGTTTCGAGGTTTGGAAATCTATATACCATATATATTTATTAGAGTTGTGATTAAATAGTATGCTAGGATGAATATATTCCTGGAAGCAGTCTCTCTACCTTTAGGTTTATCCTGGGGTAGGGGTAGGATCTGTCTACACCCCACCTCCCCCATACCCCGCCCTAGCGGGATTGGGTATGTTGTTGTTGTTGTTGTTGTTGTTGTTGTTGTTGTTGTTGTTGTTGTTAGGATGAATATATTATTTATAGTTTTCGTAGATGCGGTCGTCAAATAAAAACACGTGTTAGACAAATTCATTTTGCGAGAAATGGTAAAAATAAAATAAGTTTATTAACTTACAATAGTCTTAGGATGAAAAGTGTTCAAGTGTTCAACCTTGAGGGAATGAAGTTGTAGAAACTATATAAGTTACAAGCTTATAAAGATTTTTAGAAGATGTCAAGTGGTTTAAAGTTGAGGATTGAAAAAATGAAAGATTAATACTCCCTCCGTCCCATATTAAGTGTTCACAATGGAATCTTTGGTTGTCCCAAACTATTTGTCCACTTGTACCTTTCAACCAATAAAATGAGAGTTTAGTGGTTAAAAATAATATTTGATTGGTGGAGAGTTTAGTTAGTGGAATTTCCTAAAATTTTGTGCATTATGAAAGTGGACACTTAATATGGGACGGATGTACTAATATTTTAACCTTATAAAAGCCTTTTAGGAAAAATAGTAAGTAATGCAAGTTGAAGGGTTGAAACTACCATATTGCAAGAGTTGTAAAAATAACTAAAAGATAGCAAAAGGCCTTGCCTAGGCTCAAACACAAGACCTCTAGCTCACAACTCAACGGCACAACCAACTGAGCTAGTATTGATCTTGTGTTACGTTATACGTTAAGCTCTATTTAAAGTCAAGTTTATGTGTTATATTTTTGCTATATATTTCTCAGTACATACTGAATTGAATGAACAAGTTTTAGTTTTTTTACTATCTTCCCAACTGAGCTTTGCCATCTTTTTTAACAATGCATTTCTAAATGAGTGCAAGGCAATGAGAGTCACCAAAATACGTCTCGACTTATTATTATAGCTTATCGTCACAACTTATTTTACCAGCTTATAGAGAAATGGTTTGGACTCACAAAGTTTTGCATGGTTCGTTATGTAGCGAAAATAAAGCCCGGTCTAGAAGAGGTTTACAAAGATGCGCTTTGTGTTTTACAAATGTATACGTGAGCTAAACCATGAGTAGTTATTATGCAAGTTCACTAAAGTGTTGTGAGTTGTGTTTGAGGTTTGTACGTGAGCTAGGAAGCTCACAAAATATACCAAATCATATTTAGTCGTATGCGTTCAAATGTTTATAATCTCGATAGGTTTTATACTCTTTCAAAATAACTGAAACATTCCATGTTTTAAGAAAACGCAAGTGTTTCGATATGGTTATCATTTTTAATGAGCATGTACATACTCAAGGAGTACATACATGCAAATATACATGCTTGTGTTAAATGAGATAAGAATGAAAAGGTGTGAGTTGAGTTGCTTATTGAGTGTGGGAAGGGTACGAACGAGGGACGAATGAAGAACAAAACTCCAATGCTTCCAAGCTTGCTTCTCTTTCTTGCTCTCCTCATGTCAGTAGTAAAGAAAAAGAAATGGGTTTTCTTTGTGTTTTGCTCTTGCTTTATCTTCCTCTTTGGGTCGACAGAAACTTCAAGAGAGTATGTGTGATTGCATGTTGTGTGAGTTGAAGTGAAGCTCACTGTGGGTTCAAGAAGAGTGTACATGCGAGTGTTGCACGTTAAACCAAGACCCAACAAGGAATCATAAGCAAGTATTTAACACTCCAATGCACAACTCAAACACCTTGCATTCTAGTCAATCCTACTCGACTCAGCAGCATGAAAAACACTTAGATTATTTGAAGTGTGATTCTTGTAAGTGTGAAGGTATGAACGATTTGCATGTATCCTTATATTGAGACTTGGGTGCATTGACAAATGGTGAAATGGCAGGGAAAAGGAAGACTTGGAGCGTGAAGGAATCTCAATTGCTACAAGTGTCGCATGAATATTTCTATCCAAACATGTCGAGACAATTGTAAGGTTTGTGCCAGCTGGTTCGATTTGCATGGCTTTTTAGAGGGCAAGTTTGGAGTGTTCAAGTGAATGAAATGATGAAGGTTCAGGGAATCTCAAAAATGTGGCTATTCTTGGATTGGGGATCCATTTGGTATTCCCTTGGAGTCATAAAAAGTTGCATGTGTATGTGTGAGAGGGTGTAAGAGATGAAAGTGACAATAACATGGTACTTGGAGTGTGTCAGATGTAGAGTGTGTAAGAGTGTTTGAGTGTGTCACAAGGATTTGGTCTTTCTTGTCTAGTCGAAGTGAACATAGAAAAAGAAAGGGTTCGGTTTGCTTAGTTATTTTTAAGAGGGCACGGTTGTGTTTGGTATTCCAAGGGTCCATGTGACTTCTTAGACATGACTGATAATATGTGTAACACTTATTTGTGAATTTTGAGTCACTTGGTACTCATACGAACCAAAGAAACATAGCAAGGATACGTCTAGGAGTTTTAGTTGGAGAAAAAATGTGAGAGAGTCAAGATGAGGTACCCGGCCAAGCTTGGTAAGTTATCTAGCCCTCAAATGATCGTGTAAGTTGAAATGGTTTGTCCCACACGGTTCTTAGAAATGAGCTTAACCGAGACATAAAATTATGTTGATATGTTGTTAAGTGATTTTTTTAGAAAACGATGGCAAAGTGTACGAGTATTAGTCGATTTGTTTGAAAATAGAACTTAAGGTTTTTGTACTTGCAAGGTGTTGGGCTTAGGTTGTGATCAGGCCCAAAGAATTTAGAGTGCTCGTTTGGGTTGTTGTGAGCTGTGGGCCAAGGCCCATGTCATTAGTGTATGTTCAGTCAAGTTTTCGTAAGCTCGAAAAAATTAATAAGACGCGTGAAATAAAATTACGATACGTAACTTAGAAATGTTAATTGTTTTATATTATTCACGATGTGAGACTTAATGGTATGTGTGTGAACTGTCGTTTCAAAGTAAATAGTGAATAATGTTGCAATTGACAAGAGTATATATAAGAAAAAAAATTGTCATTGGTAAAATTGGTAATTTATGTTGTAATAAAGTATTAATTATAGGGAAAATTTACGGGATGTTATAATAAGTCCAAGTCCAAGCCTAAGGAGATTAAATGGTTCTCATTTAAGAGGTTTTGTGAGAATATCGGCAATGTTTTCTTCTGAGGATACTTTCTCGATAGAGATGTTTCCTTTTTGCACATCGTCACGAAGGAAATGATGACGGATTTCAATATGTTTGGTACGAGCATGTTGGACTGGATTTTTGCTGAGGTTGATGGCTCCTTTGTTGTCGCAAAGAATGGAGATATCGTTGAGTTGAATTTCGTAGTCAACAAGAGCTTGCTTCATCCAAAGATCTTGTTGACATGCTTTTCCGGCTGATACGTATTCGGCTTCAGTTGTTGAGATGGCTAGAGCCATTTGTTTCTTAGAGAACCATGAGGTGAGACAATGTCCACTAAAAGCACAAATACCACTTGTGCTTTTTCTATCAACATATGTTAATACAAATAATGTCAAAAACGTCATTTGCATTAATCGTTCTCTACTAGTTTTGATAATCACAAAATACAAACACACATTACATAAAACTACGACTAATAAGTTTTTAATCGGGAAAACTCGTTTTCGTCATCAACATCACTTAAGGTATGTACAAACTTCTACCAACTTGTGTATGTGATCAAAGGATTTAAAAACTTTACATTTTCATGTCGCAAAACATTTTTACAAAAGTATTTTTATATAATTTAAAGAAATGTTTTATTAAGAAAATGTTTTCAACATTTAAAACCATAACAGTCATATTTCCCGCTCAAAACCGACAACAAAACTTCACAAGATAGTTTTTCACCACGTCAGGACAAAACGAGGAGCGTTTGTCTGGATGGTCCTTTAAATAGGGTGGCGGTCCCTTATCGATAAGGGACCATCCATCATTTAAGGGACCGTCGCCTCTCTCCTGACGCCTATAAATACAGAACTGTTTTGCTTCAGAAAACTTCACCTCTTATGCACTAAAACCTTATGTATTCCAAAATCCTTTCTAAAACATACTCTTTGATCACATTATCAAGTTCTAGTTGTTTACAAGTGATCACACTCATCTTTCCTCTAAGTGAAAGAGAAGAACATTCATTGTAATCAAGAAACGAAGTGTTGAAGAAGAGTTTTGCTCATCTCATCTCATCTCATTGTTGCGGATCTATCATTAATTTCATTCATTGTTACGTGTATGTAATAGGACTTGAGTGCAAGTCTTATATTGTGTATTGTGTTGTATCGTGTTGGTATGAGGTGTGAAGCCACGTGGGCTTTGGTAGATTGGTTCTAGCTAGGATTAGGACTCGACATTCTGCTTAGTGTCGTTAAACTTGGTGTAAGCTTGTGTAAGGTTTGTTCTGCCATAAGGGAACTTGTTGATATAGTGTTTGTGAAACTCTCGAGTGTGAGACTCGAGGAGTGGAGTAGGGACGAAGGAGTGAGCTTCGTGGCCGAACCACTATAAATCTTCGTGTGCCGGTTTGATCTTTCCTTTCCTTATCTTTACTTGTTTACTTATCAGTGCTTATTTCTATTGTTGTGTTGATTTCACGTAAGCCTCGAATCGAATCATTTTATCAAAAACAATTTGTAAAGTCAATTTTATAAAAACGTGATTAATAACGGTGAAACTATTCAACCCCCTTTCTAGTTTCTACAATTGGTATCAGAGCTTCGTTGCTCAAGGATTTTTAAAATATACTGTATTTTAAATCTTGAAATGATCAATGAAATTTGGAAAATATCAAGAAGGGCATTATATGCAAAGACCACCACTCTTTGAGGCTGATAGTTTTATTTATTGGAAAACTCAATTCGAAACGTATGTGAAATCAAAAGATCTTGATCTTTGGCATATTATTACAATGGGTGACTTTAAACCTATTGAATTTAATCTTGAAACTAAACAAAATGAAATTGTTCCTTAGGACAAACAAAGTGATATTTGCCTAAAAAGGAATTTCAAAGAATTTTTATGTGCAATACGGCTAAAGATATTTGGAAAACTTTGTTAGTCACTCATCAAGGTAATATCAAGTCAAAGATAATAAGATCGGTCTTTTGGTTCAACAATATGAACAATTTATCATACCTGAAGATGAATCTATAGATAGTTCATTTGCTAGATTTAACACCATAATCACGAGTTTAAAATCACTCGATGAGGAAATTTTTGTCAAAAGTTGTGTTAGGAAATATCTCAGGGCTTTACATCCGAAGTGGAGAGCAAAGGTCACGCCGATTGAAGAATCCAAAGACTTGGAATCTCTATCATTAGATGAGCTCATTGGTAACATGAAGGTCCATGAGTTAATCATCAAAAATGATTATGATATTGTCAATAGCAAGGTGGAAAGAAAATCAATTACATTAAAAGCTAAAAAGGAATTAAGTGATGATGAAGACTCAAGCTCGGAAAGTGATGACGAAGAGTATGCAGTGGCGGTTAGAGATTTCAAGATATTTTTTAAGCAAAGAGGAAGATTTGTAAAACAACCACGAGAGGAAAAGAAAGCTCCTCAAAAAGCTCGTGAAGATAGATACATCAAAGGTGAGAAAAGATGTTTTGGATGTGGTGATACAAGACACTTAGTTGGAGATTGTCCACACCAAACAAAGGACAAAAACCAAAGGGCATATGTTAGCAGTGCTTGTAGTGATGGCGAAGAAGATGATAAGAATGAGACTTGTCTCATGGCCGGATCTTCAAAAGAGGTACGTACTGAAACCGATTTCCACAATTTTGATATTTGCTCACTAGATTATCTTGACTTAGATAATGAATATTATAAAATTTGCGAAGTGAGTCAAAAGATAATTGTGAAAAACAAATCTTTAAAATCCACCAAATCTAAATTAGAAAAAGAAATATTGGAATTAAAAGAGATGTTATCTAGACTTGAGAAATGAAAAGAAATCATTTCGGAGTGTAAAACGTGCAAACTTTTTAAAATCGAAAATGAGGAACTCTAAGAGGAAGCCTCAAAATTAAATAAGTTTGAAAAGAGCACTCACTCTCTTAGACAACTAATAGGAGTTCAAAAGGCTTCCGACGATAAAACCGGTATAGGTTATAACTTTTTTGAAGCATCACCAAACATATCAAAACAAATAAATTTTTTGAAATCTCAGTCGGATTTGGCTACTGGATACGGTCCCTCAAATCCACTTGACGATCCCTCACCTTTAAAGGACCGTCCCATCGATAAAGGACCGTCCCCAATAAAGAAAACTGTGATCTTACCCAAAGTCACTACAGATTCTAGTCCAAAATAGTAAATACTAGGAAAACCAGAAACACCCATTGCTAGTATAGAAGAAGTGAAACAATTCTATAGACCAATACTAAAACCCGGATTAGGTTACAACAAACCAACTACAAGATTTACACCTCTATCCCTGATACGTGGGAATCGCACCAGGCTTTACCTCTCGAGGGATCTCGAGAAGCTTACAACCCCCACCAGGCAGTGTACCTGATCGTTGTAGTATAGTATAGTGACAAGTACCGGGGGATTGATCGTTCAGCTAGGAATAGTGTCGCTAGGATTAGAAAACCTAAATACTAGTTCTAAAGGTGAGGGATGATTACTTTTGTATTTTTATATTTTTTAGAAAGCAAGTAAAAATCTCGGGTTTAAAAGATTTGGGCGGAATTAGTTGCTAGTCAACTAACCCAATACTAAAGATGTAATCAAAATAAAATACTAGAAATGAAAATAAACTAAATTATACTAAGGTTGTGAGCAATAAGTGGAGAAGTTGTGTTTACTTAGATTTCATTACTCCCTAGATATCTTTTACACGTTAATTACTTGTTATAGTTGCGTGGATGACGGATTGTATTCCTTAATACCATTCATGGGGTGGCGCACTTAATTCCCCAATCTTATGAGTGCCTAGTTCACTCCTATGTCGAGTCAGCTAAGAAGCTCCTAACATGGGATCATTAGAATTTACTCATGCATTAAATACAACCAATAAAACCTAGTGCACGTCAGTTCATGTTTCTTAAGACGTTCAAGCATGTTACCAATTGGAGATCTGCCAGTTTTCTTAAGCCTAACATCGAAATCATTCATCCAATACAACCATAAACAAGTAATCAACACATAATTAACATCTAGGTTTCATTAGATCCAAGCAAACACAAGATAGATCTAGCCTAGCATGATAGAATTAAGACAAGAACAAGATATAGACAACCAACACATAGACATATTGATTGAATTAAAAGAATACTTATCTCAATTACACATGAAAGGGATCAAGGGCTGAGAACCCTTGAAAAGCCTGTAAAATTCGTACTAAGTTCGGACTTAGGGTTTCTCCAAAACTTCTCTTTTTTAATGTGTGAAAATTAGAAAACAATATATAGGAAATAGGGTCTGACGGCGTCAAGAACAAATTTGTGACGCTGTCATCTCGCCGCCAAAATACTTCTCGGACTGCCTTGATCTACTTTGACGCCGTCATGTGTTATGTGTTTCCAGGCCGTCATGCATTTTCCTCTTGACGCCCTACCATGTGACGCCGTCATTTCTGTACTGGATCGTCATGGGAATTACTCTTGATTCTGTCAGAATTTCCTTCTTGACGCGGTCACCTACTGTTCCCAGCAAGGAAAATTAAGACTTTGGCGTTTTCTTCACTTTTATGCTCCAAAAACGTCCGAATTGCTTCCTTTTCTAGATTTCTCTCCCAAAGTACCTAAAATCACAAAAGGAACGATTTAGGGCAATATTTGATCAAATAAATTTAATTCTGGGCTTAAATGATGTCACAACCGGCTATTTCCCAGGTCAATACTAATTTCTAAACTCGAATTTAAATTCTTGACGTTTGATTTGAAACATTTTTACATGAGCTTTTTACTTGAATCGACGCGAATTTTAATTAAATTCTAAGTACACTAGGACTTAGGCTAATTTTAGTCCACAACGCTCCGGTACCTTGCTCCTTCTCCAATTCACCATTTTATACAACGACACAAATTTTTATTCTCTAAATACTTACGGTTTTTAAAATTCAACAAACGTTAATTTTTGTACAAAAATGTAACACTCGACATACCCGACTTTCTCAACAATTATTTTTAGGGTATTTTTATACTTCTAAAATTATTACAAAAGTCCTAAAAATATTTTCCGATGTCCAAGTTAAATTCCTTACACCTTACGTTTAATTACGTATAACTTTCGTTAACTACCAAACTAATACCCAATACATATTTTTACTACCCAATACATTTAATATATATATTTTATAAAATTTTCATCTAATTTCTTCCTATTTCTAGCCCTATGGCCGCCCCCTCCCCTATACCTTGTCTTAAGATTTCATTACAAAACATATAAAAATTTCAATCTTATGATCATATGGAGACAACACATTAATTTTGGTGCCTAAGAGCCACCCTTTTTGCCCCTTTTTCCCCTAAAAATACGGCAAGATCACAAGGACCAATTCAAGAAACTTTGACCACCTTTTTACCACTCTTGCTATATATATATATATATACATAACTAGACTTCATTTCCTAGTAAAATATATATATATATATATATATATATATATATATATATTATCACCTCCCATTCATACATAATACGCCACACCCACAAGGAGCAAGGAAGAAGAAGGAGTTTGTTGGTGACTATCTAGAGTACTTAGGTGTCACAACCCACAATTTCAGGTCATTCTTCCAAACTTCGACATTTTACTATTCACAAGTTACTATTCATCGATCACTATTCATCGTTTTACTATTCATCGTTTTTGAGGTCAATTTGACATTCCGAGACATATTCAGAAAATTTACTATTCACTTGACACTATTCATTTCCGAGAGGAAACCACTATTCACGTGCATTATTCATGTCATCGTAAATTTAGTTTACGTGTGTTCAAATTCGCGTAACCGTATTGGTTCAGGAGCGAATTCATGCATTATTATCAGGGACACTTCATACGGACTAGAAATAGTCTGCATATCATCATTAGGGCACTTGCATGCTATTCCACTCGTAGGATAACTAAATTTATACTTTTGGTATAATTAACGATTTACGTACGTTTATTTCAAATAAACACTAATACGCGAACGATAAGTGTCTAACACGTCCGATACTCCCGACTATGATCCTAATACCTTTTTATACTCATTTCTATAATATAAAAACTATAATATTAATTTACCCGGTATTTTGGAAATTAACTATTACGTATCGTACGTTTAACTTAGTAACGCCGGTTTTCACCAAAATTGAACGATAATCACCCAAACTCTCCGTACTTGTACCCGACATATTTTTACAACTTTTATAACTTTATTATGACCCGAATAACTTCAACAAAATTTATTTCTAACAAACCCGGTACTCGATTAAACCTTAAACCTAAACCTAACCTAACTACACTTTATTACTAACACTAATTTTTACTAACTAACTACCCAACATCTTCCCCATTTCCCTCCCCAAAACCGGCCAACCCCCCCCCCCCCCTAAAGGTCTTCCAACTTTAATAACCTCACCAAACTTATTAATTGTCCACCTAACAATTGTCTCAAGTATATATTAAACTTTTTTTTTACTCTTTCATCACAAAATCACTTTTTACTTACACTTAGCAACTTTTCTCTTCATTTTCTTTGAGCTTGGTTCGATTTGGGATAAACAAGGAGCAAGGAGGAAAAATTTTACAAGATCATATCATAAACTAGTTAGTATAATCATCCTTGTTAGAGTTTTGAAATAAAAACTCAAGGATTAGTAAGCTTTTTATCATCTAAACTCTCTAAACCATCAAGTAAGTTTACAAACTCATTTTTATGATTTTTACAAGTTATTATTATGCCTATATATTTTTCTTACAAGATCTTACACATGCATCAACTTGTACCACTTCATTTTTGTATATATTAACTTTCAAGCCCTAGAAATGGAAACATATGAAACTCTTGTTAGACCTAGTGGTTTGATGATATTTTAGGACCCATGACACCCTAAGAAGGTGTATGGTAGGTTTAGACTAGCTTTGTGGTGTTTGAAAGTGGATTGATGGAGGATGGAACTAGTTTAGAGACTTGAAAATGGTTTTTGAAACTTTTGAAATACCTACTGTCCCTATTTTAATTTCGTGGGAAAATCAGTAGATGATGACCAAGTTTTGACCAAAGATTTAGAAAATACATTCAAAAACGAAACTTTAGGCGAAAGAATCAATTAAAACGAGTTTATAACGAAGGAGTTATGATTTTTGCAAACTTAACGACGAAAACTACTTTTCAGAAAACTGCTTGCTGTTTGGCAGAATACGACGGGTATTTTGAAGTAGTAAACGTAACTTTAAGGAGCCGAGTTGTCTAAAATATACTAGTATACACAAAGACGAATCCGTGGACATAAAGAACAAGGAAAACGAGCTTGAAACGACAAAGTTATACCCATTCTAACATCGTCAAACTATATATATATATTTTTGGTCACAAATAAAAATAATAACGTACGTACTAAACGGTAAATTTTCTAGAAAACATTACTAAGGACGATTTCTTATCAAATGAATACGTATGACCCGAGAGAATACTTATACGACGTAACGACGTATTTCAAGGTTTTGATACAAGGATTATAACGTTAACTTTTTCGTACAAGTTATATACTCCTATATATGGAATATATTTTCCTAAGTATGAAAACTATTTTTCTATGACGATAACTAGTGTTTCTAAATTACGAGTGGTATGAGTATCATGTGCATGTGCATTCATTTCATTACGGCTTGATCTAAGTTAGATCATGGTTATTCATTTAGGTTGCGGCTAGTACTCGCGCCTCATTGTCCCGACTACTTTCACCTCATTGCACCATCTTTGTACCATTACTTCGAGGTGAGTTTTCATAGCCCCGTTTTAATTCTATATTTTGATTTCAAATCCCACGGGGGAGAATACATTGCATTACTTATTTTCGTGTACATGCCTAAGTATAAAATTCATACATTGCTTAAGTTGCCTATTTACCACGTCTTGACAAGTCCCCTTATTATATCATGGACCGTTAATTTCTAGTACTAAGCGAGAGTGAGTGGATAGATCTATCGGGGGTGACGCCTCCATTCGTGTTTGGGTTGCTCCAAATGGAACGAATGCATTTCATGTCTTTATTATTAGAGTGTCTGGTAAACACTCATTGGGGCCAAGTATCGTCTAGCTTCGGGGTCATGAGCTTAAGAGCCAATGTATATACTTTCCGGACATCCTATTTCATGGCATTACTTATGGCATTTGTACACTAGATTTTATTTATAAACCTATGATTATTCACCAACTTTATGTTGACCGTTTTTCGCAATGTATTTCTCAGGTAACTAAGGCATTTCTCATGGCATTGCATGGAGTCACTTTGTGTATCAAGGCTGACGCGTCACTTTTGGATTTCATGCACTTTGAACTATCGTTTGATTGTACTAAACTTGTTTCCGTAAACCTTTTCTAACTTTTGGGACCTATGTCTTTATAACTCTGAATATTTTGAATGAATCAAACGATGTATTTTCTAAACGACACTTTAGGTCGTTCAATATATCCTGGTTGTGTGCTATGATCCGTTACACCCTCAGGTATTCCATTCCGCTGCCATTCAGGTATTTCGGGGGTGTTACAGATTGGTACCAGAGCTAAGGTTATAGCGAACTAGGTTGCATCATTGACCCTAGACTATAACCACACTATCATAGCATATCATCATTTCATCATAAGTGCATATTTACTTATTTGTAGGCGATGCCATTATGCGAGTTATTTATTTTATTTCACCTTGATTATCACAGAGTCATGTCTTCGTATCCCGACACTGTTGTACTTTACACTATATCCGATTCTGATGATGAGGGTTCTGTGTCCTCTACTGCTGTTTCACCACTTGTTTCTCCTACACCTGAGTTGCCACTCTTGGCATCTGATGGTGACACCGAGCCTTTCGAGGAGGAGGAGACGGCTCCTACTCCCCATGTCCATCCTACTATACCTAATGACATACCATCATCACCTACTACTACTATCCATTCAGAGCCGAGACTTATGTTTCCTAGGGAGAAGACTGTTCAGGGCCCTAGGAAGAGAGTTCGTTATGCTACATGTACTTATAGGAGTCTCCCTAGTCCTACTATGCCTACACCACCACCACCAGCCTTACCCACTACTACCCCTATGCCTACCTCACTCTTGCCGCTTCGGAAGCGTGCAAGGCTTACCACTCCAGATTCACCCATTACCGAGACTGATGACTTTTCACCACCACCCGTGTACCACATAGGTGAGAGTTCTAGAGCGGCTACAGCTAGGGATCCTACAGCCGTTACACTAGAGGATCAGTTTGATGCTCAGCAGGAGCAAGTTGACAGGTTGGGGCATAGAGTTGATGAGATTATCACCCCTCGACTTGAGATTGTTGAGGAGCAGGTTGAGGATTTGATTCAGGGCAGGGTTGGTATTGATGTGTCTTACCATGGACTCGAGGCACGACAGTTGAGGCATCAGGAGGAGATTGAGCTACTTAGGGATGAGTTACCTGAGATTCGAGATAGAGCTCAGGCGACACAGGAGACCCAGTGGGAGCAGGTAGACCAGTTGACATTGCTTCGAGAGAGGGTAGTTGTTTTGGAGCGTAGGGATGCTTCTTCTCAGTTACGACTTGAGCATCTTGAGGAGATCGTGGTTATGATGGATCGTGAGATTCGTCGCTTGAGGGGAGAGCCTGGACCATCTAGAGCACCGAGAGGAGCCTAGACGTAGACTGGTATTATATTAGCTTGTATTATTTTCCTAGTCCCGGGATGTGGGACATAGTTCAAGAACTTGTAATCTTTTGGTTGTTGTACAAACAAATATTATCAAGTGCGACTCTACTATGTGGAAATGTTGTGCTATATATTATATCGGCCTACATCAACCGAAATTTTCATGTATTATATTCATGTGTTGTGATTATATTTATGATGTTTCGTGGTTGCTCTTTATTATCATCGCATTTATACATGTTGTGGTTGTATCGACACAGGTTGGGGTTATATATATACGTGACGTGGTTGTTGTGGTTGTATATATACACTTATCGTGGTGAGGTCTAGACAGATTGTGGTTGTACTCGTACATATCGTGGTTGTATTTATACTTGGTTATGGTTGTATAATTATATACGTGTTGTGGGTGTATATCTTTGGTACGATGACTATTTCTATTATGATTTTTCTCATGGTTATTTCCATTGTGATTTATCAGAAGTATGGCACCAAGGAAGAGTAAGACTGCACCAGAAACACCCGCCATGACTCAAGCCGCTATCCGCAAGTTGGTCAGGGATAGTATTGCAGAAGCTCTAGTGATTGAGAGAGCTGAGGTTGCTGCAAGGGCTGCTGAGACTGCTTCTAATACAGGGACGGTTGAACCACCCACTAATAAGAGGGAATGTACATGGAAAGATTTCAAGATTAGCGATCCTATCAAATTTAAGGGCACTGAAGGAGCGGTTGCTTTAATCCGCTGGTTCGAAAAGACTGAGAACGTATTTCTCATGTGCGGATGCCCGGATGTCAGCAAGGTGAAGTTTGCTACAGGTATGCTTCTTGATGAAGCTATGTCTTGGTGGAATTCGTATGCTCAGCCGATTGGTATGGAAAATGCTTACAAGCTTACTTGGGAGGAATTCAAGAAACTAATGACAAAGAAGTTTTGCCCTCGTACCGAGGTGCAAAAGATGGAAACGGAATTTTATGAGCTTGTGACTAAGGGTGATGACATTGAGACTTATTTCAGGAGATTTCAGGAGTTGGCTGCACTATGTCCAACTATGGTTCCCGATGATGAGAAAAAGATGGAAAACTTTGTTGGTGGATTGCCTGAAAGTGTTCGAGGAGATGTGATTTCTTTTGATCCACAATCAATGGAAGAAGCTATTCGTATAACTCAGAAACTCATGGTTCAAGTGGTCAAAGGGAAAGCTGCTGTCAACAACAATAACCGTTCAAACAACACCAACTACACCAACACTCGGAACAACAACAACTATAACAACAATCGGAACCGCAATTATCCCAATAACCGGAACAACAATTCCAAACAATAACAATAACAACAACAACAACAAGAGGAGGTTTGATTACAACCAAGGTGGATACGCTGTTCAGCCGCCACCTAAGAGACAGGAAGTAACAAAGGTTTATGCTGCAGGACCAAATGACAGAAAAGGTTACACTAGTAACCTACCTAAGTGCGAAAGGTGTCAGAAGCATCATAACCCAGGTCGTTGTCCAGATATTTGTGGCAATTGGAAGAAGGTTGGTCACCACATCAAAGATTGTAGACTTCCAATCGTGGGTGACAATCAGAAACCACCGGTAACGTGTTTTGGATGTGGAGAACTTGGACACTTTAAGAATGAGTGCCCAAAGAAGAAGAATCAAGGAACTGGAAATCAAAATGGAATGGCTCGAGGAAGAGCTTATGTCATGGGAGGAGACGATGTCAAAGAAGACCCGAATGTTGTTGCGGGTACGTTCCTCGTTAATAATCGTTATGCATCCATTTTATTTGATTCAGGAGCGGATAGAAGTTTTGTTTCTATTGCATTTGCACCTTTGCTTAACATAGAACCGACCCCATTAGACATTTCTTATATCGTCGAATTAGCCGATGGGTCTTTAGTTAACACCAACACCATTGTTCGTGGTTGCACCATAAATTTTCTAAACCATCCATTCAATATAGACCTTATGCCCGTAGAACTTGGAAGTTTCGACGTTGTGATCGGTATGGATTGGTTATCTCGGCATCGAGCGAGAATTATTTGTGATGAGAAAGTTGTTCACCTTCCTTTTAACGGTGAAACTTTGGTTGTTCGCGGAGAGCGAAGTGGAACTAGACTCAGTATTATATCGTGCATTAAAACCGAGAAGTACATAAAGAAGGGTTGTTATGCATTCTTGGCTCACATCACGGAGAAGAAGTCGGATGAGAAACGACTTGAAGATGTGCCAATTGTTAAGGAATTTCAGGAAGTTTTTCCGGAAGAATTGCCAGGACTTCCGCCTACACGCCAAGTTGAGTTTCAAATCGAATTAGTGCCAGGAGCTGCACCGATTGCACGAGCACCGTATAGACTTGCACCTTCGGAAATGCAAGAATTGTCGAATCAACTGCAAGAACTTTTGGACAAAGGATTCATTAGACCGAGTTCCTCGCCTTGGGGAGCGCCGGTTTTGTTTGTGAAGAAGAAAGACGGAACTTTCAGAATGTGCATCGACTATCGTGAACTGAACAAGTTAACGGTTAAGAACCGTTATCCACTCCCAAGAATTGACGACTTGTTCGACCAGTTACAAGGTTCTAGTTTTTATTCCAAGATTGATTTAAGATCCGGTTACCATCAACTTAAAGTTCGGGAAGAGGATATCCCGAAGACGGCGTTTAGAACACGCTATGGTCATTATGAATTTCAAGTGATGCCTTTTGGATTAACTAACGCACCTGCGGTATTTATGGATCTCATGAATAGGGTGTGCAAACCGTATCTTGATAAGTTCGTGATCGTATTCATTGACGATATCTTGATTTATTCCAAGAGTAAGGAAGATCACGAAGAACACCTCAGAACAATCCTGGAACTACTCAAGAAGGAGCAATTGTATGCCAAATTTTCTAAGTGTGATTTTTGGATACGTAGAGTTCAATTTCTTGGCCATGTTATTGATAGCCAAGGTTTACAAGTCGACCCGGCAAAGATCGAGGCAGTTAAGGATTGGGCTACGCCCAAGTCTCCTACGGAAATTCGTCAATTCCTAGGACTTGCCGGATATTACAGAAGGTTTATTGAAGGGTTTTCTAAGATAGCAAAGTCGTTGACGAAGCTGACACAAAAGAATGAGAAGTACGAGTGGGGAGAAAAACAAGAGTCCGCGTTTCAATTATTGAAACAAAAGCTTTGTAGCGCACCGATTTTGTCACTACCGGAAGGTATTGAGAACTTTGTGGTATATTGCGATGCTTCGCATAAAGGACTTGGAGCTGTGCTAATGCAAAACGATAAGGTGATAGCTTATGCATCTAGACAGCTTAAGATACACGAGAAGAATTACACTACTCACGACTTGGAATTGGGTGCGGTAGTTTTTGCACTCAAGATTTGGAGACACTACCTTTATGGTACTAAGTGTGTAATTTTTACCGACCACAAGAGCTTACAACATATACTCGATCAGAAGGAACTTAATATGAGACAACGTCGTTGGCTAGAGTTGTTGAGTGATTACGATGGTGAAATTCGATATCACCCAGGGAAAGCGAATGTTGTAGCAGATGCACTTAGCCGAAAAGAACGACTCAAACCTTTGAGAGTCAAGTCATTGGGAATGACTATCATTTCGCCATTACCATCGAAGATCTTAGAAGCTCAGATTGAGGCTCTCAAAGAAGAAAATCGACCACATGAGAAACTTTATGGTATGACAGAAAGCGAAAATGGCTTTGTAAAGAGATCGGATGGAGTGTTATGCTTCAAGGACCGAAGTTGGATACCACTCTATGGTGGAGTGCGAGAATTGATTATGCATGAATCACACAAGTCGAAGTACTCTATTCATCCAGGTTCGGATAAGATGTATCAGGATCTCAAAAAGCTTTACTGGTGGCCGAACATGAAAGCAGAGATTTCTACGTACGTCAGTAAATGTCTTACTTGTGCTAAAGTGAAAGCCGAACATCAGAAACCGTCAGGACTACTTCAACAACCAGAAATTCCACAATGGAAGTGGGAACGTATTGCTATGGATTTTGTCACTAAACTTCCAAAGACGTCAGGAGGTTTCGATGCTATTTGGGTAATCATTGATCGACTTACCAAATCAGCTCATTTCATACCTATTAGAGAGACTTATTCAATGGAACAACTTGCTAGACTTTATGTCAAGGAAATAGTCTCAAGACACGGTGCACCAGTTTCCATCATTTCCGACAGAGATAGTCGTTTTACTTCAAACTTTTGGCGGTCATTACAAGATTCTTTTGGATCTCAATTAGACATGAGCACTGCTTACCATCCTCAGACCGATGGTCAGAGTGAGAGAACTATACAAACACTTGAGGACATGCTTAGAGCATGTGTGATTGACTTTGGAAATGGTTGGGCTAACCATTTTCCGTTAATCGAGTTTTCTTACAACAACAGTTACCATTCGAGCATTAAGGTTGCACCATTCGAGGCACTTTATGGTCGCAAGTGTCGATCTCCAGTTTGTTGGGCCGAAGTCGGTGAAGTACAATGTACTGGCCCGGAGATGGTACAAGAAACGACAGAAAAGATAATTCAAATTCGAGAGAGACTCGAAACTGCTAGAAGTCGACAGAAAAGCTACGCAGATGTTCGACGCAAACCATTGGAATTTCAGGTCGGAGACAAAGTTATGTTGAAAGTCTCGCCTTGGAAAGGCGTGATACGATTTGGAAAACGCGGGAAATTGAACCCGAGATACATTGGACCATTCAAGATCCTGGAAAGGATTGGTCCGGTTGCTTACAAACTTGAACTTCCGTCAGAACTTAGCAACGTACATAACACGTTTCATGTTTCGAACCTCAAGAAATGTCTTTCGGATGAGTCTGCCATTATACCATTAGAAGAAATACAACTCGATGACAAGCTTAACTTTGTGGAAGAACCCGTTGAAATAATGGATCGCGAGATCAAACAGTTGAAACAAAGTCGAATTCCGATCGTGAAGGTTCGCTGGAATTCTCGAAGAGGACCCGAGTTTACTTGGGAACGAGAAGACCAAATGCGACGCAAGTATCCACAACTTTTCACTGAGCCTATTACCGAGACCAACACTAACTGAATTCAGGGACTGAATTCCTTTTTGGATGGGCGACTGTCACAACCCACAATTTCAGGTCATTCTTCCAAACTTCGACATTTTACTATTCACAAGTTACTATTCATCAATCATTATTCATCGTTTTACTATTCATCGTTTTTGAGGTCAATTTGACATTCCGAGACATATTCAGAAAATTTACTATTCACTTGACACTATTCATTTCCGAGAGGAAACCACTATTCACGTGCATTATTCATGTCATCGTAAATTTAGTTTACGTGTGTTCAAATTCGCGTAACCGTATTGGTTCAGGAGCGAATTCATGCATTATTATCAGGGACACTTCATACGGACTAGAAATAGTCTGCATATCATCATTAGGGCACTTGCATGCTATTCCACTCGTAGGATAACTAAATTTATACTTTTGGTATAATTAACGATTTACGTACGTTTATTTCAAATAAACACTAATACACGAACGATAAGTGTCTAACACGTCCGATACTCCCGACTATGATCCTAATACCTTTTTATACTCATTTCTATAATATAAAAACTATAATATTAATTTACCCGGTATTTTGGAAATTAACTATTACGTATCGTACGTTTAACTTAGTAACACCGGTTTTCACCAAAATTGAACGATAATCACCCAAACTCTCCGTACTTGTACCCGACATATTTTTACAACTTTTATAACTTTATTATGACCCGAATAACTTCAACAAAATTTATTTCTAACAAACCCGGTACTCGATTAAACCTTAAACCTAAACCTAACCTAACTACACTTTATTACTAACACTAATTTTTACTAACTAACTACCCAACATCTTCCCCATTTCCCTCCCCAAAACCGGCCAACCCCACCCCCCCTAAAGGTCTTCCAACTTTAATAACCTCACCAAACTTATTAATTGTCCACCTAACAATTGTCTCAAGTATATATTAAACTTTTTTTTTACTCTTTCATCACAAAATCACTTTTTACTTACACTTAGCAACTTTTCTCTTCATTTTCTTTGAGCTTGGTTCGATTTGGGATAAACAAGGAGCAAGGAGGAAAAATTTTACAAGATCATATCATAAACTAGTTAGTATAATCATCCTTGTTAGAGTTTTGAAATAAAAACTCAAGGATTAGTAAGCTTTTTATCATCTAAACTCTCTAAACCATCAAGTAAGTTTACAAACTCATTTTTATGATTTTTACAAGTTATTATTATGCCTATATATTTTTCTTACAAGATCTTACACATGCATCAACTTGTACCACTTCATTTTTGTATATATTAACTTTCAAGCCCTAGAAATGGAAACATATGAAACTCTTGTTAGACCTAGTGGTTTGATGATATTTTAGGACCCATGACACCTTAAGAAGGTGTATGGTAGGTTTAGACTAGCTTTGTGGTGTTTGAAAGTGGATTGATGGAGGATGGAACTAGTTTAGAGACTTGAAAATGGTTTTTGAAACTTTTGAAATACCTACTGTCCCTATTTTAATTTCGTGGGAAAATCAGTAGATGATGACCAAGTTTTGACCAAAGATTTAGAAAATACATTCAAAAACGAAACTTTAGGCGAAAGAATCAATTAAAACGAGTTTATAACGAAGGAGTTATGATTTTTGCAAACTTAACGACGAAAACTACTTTTCAGAAAACTGCTTGCTGTTTGGCAGAATACGACGGGTATTTTGAAGTAGTAAACGTAACTTTAAGGAGCCGAGTTGTCTAAAATATACTAGTATACACAAAGACGAATCCGTGGACATAAAGAACAAGGAAAACGAGCTTGAAACGACAAAGTTATACCCATTCTAACATCGTCAAACTATATATATATATTTTTGGTCACAAATAAAAATAATAACGTACGTACTAAACGGTAAATTTTCTAGAAAACATTACTAAGGACGATTTCTTATCAAATGAATACGTATGACCCGAGAGAATACTTATACGACGTAACGACGTATTTCAAGGTTTTGATACAAGGATTATAACGTTAACTTTTTCGTACAAGTTATATACTCCTATATATGGAATATATTTTCCTAAGTATGGAAACTATTTTTCTATGACGATAACTAGTGTTTCTAAATTACGAGTGGTATGAGTATCATGTGCATGTGCATTCATTTCATTACGACTTGATCTAAGTTAGATCATGGTTATTCATTTAGGTTGCGGCTAGTACTCGCGCCTCATTGTCCCGACTACTTTCACCTCATTGCACCATCTTTGTACCATTACTTCGAGGTGAGTTTTCATAGCCCCGTTTTAATTCTATATTTTGATTTCAAATCCCACGGGGGAGAATACATTGCATTACTTATTTTCGTGTACATGCCTAAGTATAAAATTCATACATTGCTTAAGTTGCCTATTTACCACGTCTTGACAAGTCCCCTTATTATATCATGGACCGTTAATTTCTAGTACTAAGCGAGAGTGAGTGGATAGATCTATCGGGGGTGACGCCTCCATTCGTGTTTGGGTTGCTCCAAATGGAACGAATGCATTTCATGTCTTTATTATTAGAGTGTCTGGTAAACACTCATTGGGGCCAAGTATCGTCTAGCTTCGGGGTCATGAGCTTAAGAGCCAATGTATATACTTTCCGGACATCCTATTTCATGGCATTACTTATGGCATTTGTACACTAGATTTTATTTATAAACCTATGATTATTCACCAACTTTATGTTGACCGTTTTTCGCAATGTATTTCTCAGGTAACTAAGGCATTTCTCATGGCATTGCATGGAGTCACTTTGTGTATCAAGGCTGACGCGTCACTTTTGGATTTCATGCACTTTGAACTATCGTTTGATTGTACTAAACTTGTTTCCGTAAACCTTTTCTAACTTTTGGGACCTATGTCTTTATAACTCTGAATATTTTGAATGAATCAAACGATGTATTTTCTAAACGACACTTTAGGTCGTTCAATATATCCTGGTTGTGTGCTATGATCCGTTACACCCTCAGGTATTCCATTCCGCTGCCATTCAGGTATTTCGGGGGTGTTACATTAGGGTAGTTTATCAAGGGTTGGATACTAATCTTTGGGGTTACACAAGTGTTGTTACAAATCTCATCTCACTAATCACTTTGTAAGTAAATTTACCCTACTTATATTTCATGATTTTCATGAGTTTCATGCTTGTCTAGTATATATACTTGGTTATCACTTGGTACATGTTGATAAATCGTTACATCCACTTTGATCTCTTAACAAGAAAAGGTGTTTTGAACAAGACTTGATTACAAGAAAATTGTTAACAAAGATCTTTACAAGAAAATAATAAAATCTTTATATAAAACTATATGTTAATTGTAGTTTTAAATATACTTGGATAATCTTGTACATGGATTTTGAATATTGTTAAGTTTATGTTTAGGTCACCATATACTAGTTGAGAAGTTGATGGATGAACTAGGACTAGATTTGGAGTTGTTGTTAAGTGGTGAAAATAAACAAAACACTAGGAAATATAGTTTGACATTATTTATATTGGATCTGTCCTATTCGACCCTTCACAGAAACATCAGTACCTTGGTGACCATATTAGGCTAGAAATATAGAAAGTAGACTTAATAATGAAAACATAGCCGCTTGAACGGGTTAAAACGGACTTATAACGAAAAAGATATGCTATTTCCAAGATTGACGACTAAAACTATATTTTCTGAAAAATGGATTCTGTCCCGATTTTTGAGCTAGGAAAACTGGGATTAAATGATATCTAGACTAGCCGAGACCTTGAAAAACCTAAAATATACTTGAATACCTTCGCGGGAATATATAGAACTTGAAAAACGGAACTACGACGCAAAAGTTATGGCCTAGGAAAGTTGCGACGAAACATATAATTTTTGACAGCTTTGGTTCAAATAATAAAAGCTGATGGAATATTTAAAATAAGTTTTTGGACATTTTAGAATGTAAATTGGCTAAAATGACGTAAATAAAAATGGTAGAACATTACGTATACTTATTAGGTACGTTAGAGATTTTTCAAAATATATATTTACAAGACGACTAATATTTGGTCATGGGATTTACAAGTTACGTTTTCTAAAATGGTGGATGACTTAAATACGAGATCACTTTGATTACCTACATTTTTAACGATAAAAATTTCAACACCATGTACAAGTGATAATGTAGTGTATGACTTGCATGCTTGACCTTGTTTTCGAACCTAAGACATATGCATTATTTAGGTCGCGATTAGAGTACCCGGACCTTATTTCTCACTACTACTTTGTCTATCGGATATTGCTTTTGCTAAGGTGAGTCATAGCCCCACTTTTACTCTTTATTACCTGATTTCAAATACTTGGGGTGGAAATACACTGCTTTACTTTATTGCGGACATAAGTATAAAACTGTTACATTGCCTGAGTTACCGATTACTGCCGCTAAAGTCCCCATTATCATGAACCGTTAATTACATGCATGTAAGCGCGAATGCTATGAATAGATCTATTTGGGTTGACACCCCGTCCGAGTTGGTCACGCCAACCTGTTAAACGGACACATATCATTCGGATTATTTCCGAGTGTCTGGCAAACACTTATTAGGGGCATTATTATTATGCTTGACTGCATACGATTACGTTGAGCTTCGGGGTCATGAGCTCATGGCATTGTATTTTATTTTTGGGTTAACATTGTATTTGTTATAATGGTTATCTCCACTGAAAACCTTGTGTTCCGCTAAATACTTGTTTACTTAAACCTATGAACTCACCAACAATTATGTTGACGTTTTAGCGTGTATTTTCAGGTAACTAGATGCAGTTTGCATAAGTATGTATGGACCACGCTAGAGTCACGTTATGGATGCACATCATGATGAAGATGTCTTTACTTTACTTAGCGTTTGATTTTGTGTTTTGAACGTGAACTCTGATGTTTTGTAAAACTTTATGTTAAATCAAACGTTTGTTTTAAAATGACTCACTTAGAGGTCATTCTTTATTTCCTTGTACTTTGATTGCCATGAAAGTTGCGCCCTCGGGTTCCATTCCGCTGCGACCCAAATCTGGGGGTGTGACAGATTGGTACCAGAGCCAAGGTTATAGAGAACTAGGATGCATCATTGACCCTAGACTATAACCACTAGGTCACGACACTTCACTACATCATGATGTGCGTAGGCGATTACTATACATGCTTTCATTTACTCATTTTATACAAGTTACTTATACTTATACTTATACTATACTTATACTCATACGTATGTATTTTTTTTATTGACCTGGTCACAGCGACATGTCCTCATCCACTAATCCCATTATCATTCCCTCAGACTCGGACATAGAGGACACCTCATCGTCCCCTACCGTTCCAGTATCACCTGCTATTCCATCCCTCGCACCCTCTGGCGACGTCTCCACAGAGACTGAGCCATTTGAGGATGACGAGACTGCACCTACTCCACAGATATCACCATCAGTACCAGTTACCTTTACCCTCCCATCACCACCGATTACACCGTCTTCATTACCATTACCTTCCTCTACTACCCCTCAGACTACAGCAGTTCCATCACCATCTCCTGTCTACGGACCACTGACATATGACCAGTACCTAGAGACTCAGCAGCGGCTATCACCTGATGATGTTGCACCACTACCTGCTTCATCCTTTCGACCACCTCCATATATGTTACCCTCTTATGTTACACCACCAGTTTTCACCTATCGTCAGACTACTACTGTTCCACTACCACCATCATCCGGAGCTATTCCAGACAGTGTTCTACCGCCTCGTAAGAGGTCTTTCACCATACTACCCTCACCATCTAACCCTTACGCCCAGGCTGCTGTCGAGGCATCTGATCGACCCAAAGCACGTCGTAGAGTCGACGCACGCATGTGGTCATTCATTCCAGATACTCTTAGTGATTGGAGGTACGAGGAGGGTACACCTAGTACCTATGAGTTAGGTGAGAGCTCATCTATGGCTGGTGCCCGAGTCCTTCCGGTCACTCGAGAGCCTATTCATCATACTATCCCTCTATTGATTGCTAGGTTGGTTCGTCATGAGGACCAACTTGACCGAGTCTGTGATCGTCTCCATGATTTCCCTTTGGGTCGTATCTACGACTTAGAGGGGGATGTTGCACTCTTGTTGGATGGTCGGGGTGACATCCAACAGACTGTCGCTGGATTAGGGACTACGCTGGACCAGACTCTTGAGCAGGTTACAGATTTACAGAGTCAGCTCGCACAGCATCAGGAGGATCAGTATTCCTCAGCTGCAGATGCCCATGATGAGCGAGAGGCACTTAGAGACCGACTAGAGATTGCTATGGCACGTATTGTTGAGTTGGAGGAGCGAGATGCTCGCAGGAGAGATGAGATCTTAGAGCTTCGTGAGAGTATCCAACATGAGCGTCACATGAGGGGACGTCTCACAGATCAGCAGCTCTTGAGTCGTACTCGGATTACCACTTTGGAGCAGACTGTTGAGGATTCTCAGACACGCCAGGGACTGACTGATGACATCATAGCTAGCTTGACCAGGCAGATCAGAGAGCTCCAGAGTCGCTTGGGTGTTCCACTCGGTGGTAGCTAGACTAGACTAGTATCTTATGTAGCTTTTGTATCTATATCCTAGCCATGGGGTGTGTGGCATAACTAAAGACGCTTGTGATATTTTGTATGTTGTACAAAACCGTAACAAGTTATGTAGACTTATGGTATGATGCTATATGATGATATCGGCCTATGTTAGCCGAGATTTTCCATGTATTATTCCTGTGTGTTGTGGTTGATCTACGCATATTAGGATTATGTCTATGGTTGACTCTTATCACAGTATACTTTTATCATGATTTATCCTTGTCGCGATATATTTCTATCATTTTCATGGTTGTATCTACTCATGATGTGAATATATTATGGCTATGGTGATTTATTATGGTTGACTTTTATTCCCATCGTGATTCATTCTTGTCATGAATTACTCCTATCCTTGTGGTTGATCTTATTGTGGTTTGTATACGTCATGGCTATATGTATATGCTTGTGATGACCTTTGTTACTTATGGACACTAACCATTGTTATTTCTTGTGATTAGAAGAACAATGCCACCAAAGAAACAAAACATGAGTACCGCAGCCATCGATCGACTTGTTGCTCAACGAGTTGCTGAACAAGTTGCTGCTGCTATGGCTGAATACGAAACTAATCGCAACAGTGGCAATGGCGGGGAAGCTAATGGAATTGCGACTAGAGTTGAACCTGCAGCTCGTGGATGTACTTACAGGGAATTTTCGGCTTGCAAGCCACAGACTTTTAGTGGCACTGAAGGAGCCGTTGGTTTGGTAAGATGGTTCGAGAAGTTGGAATCGGTTTTTCGTACGAGTAAGTGCGCAGAGGACTGTAAGGTGGCATATGCTACAGGTACCTTGCTGGACGGTGCCTTATCGTGGTGGAATTCTTATGCTCAATGATGAGTGTGTAAATACTCATCATTTTTACCAATTCTGAACTGCCAAAACATCCAAAAACACTCAATAATGAATCAAAATAGTGAAAATATCCCAGGAAAGTGTTTTACATGTTTCAAATGCAAAAATACCAAAAACAGATGAAAAACACATAAAGTTTGCATAATTGGCAGTTTCAGTCCCCCAACTTTCAAAAGTTGTCAAAACTAGTCCCTGGAAGTTTAAAATGAAAGGAAAATCATCCCAAGGCAAAGAAAAGTCAAAATATATTCAAAATAAGTCCTTGGGTGATAAAATTTGAGAAATTTACACTTTTACCCCTAAAAATCCAAAATTGGCAAAACAGGTCCCTGGAGTTTGTAAAATTGGCAAATTTGGTCCCTAAGGTTTAAAATAATACTTGTGGTCCTTGTGCTAATGTTTAAATGCAGGATTGGTCCTTGGTGGAAAGTTTGGTGACATTTACACAAATGGTCCCTGAAGTTTGAAAGTTTGACGGTTTCAGTCCTTGGTGAAAAATAAATTGAAAAATCACCAAAGGACTTTCTAATATTCATGATATGGCATTTTATACCCTTGGAAACAAATTAAAATGATGCCAATTTCACACCCTCAACTTTCGGCTAATTACAAAACTAGTCCCTAAATTAACCTAAACCTAAACCGGACCCTTAACTTAAACCTTACCCAAAAAAATAAACTAATCCAATTCCTAAGCCTGGCCTGTTACACCAAAAGCCCACCTAAGCCCAAAATTTAACCCGAGCCCAGTTGACTTCGGTCAACTCCCAGTCAAACGCTACCCCTTCCCTTCCCTCTCAGACTCACACACACACACACACACACACCACCACCACTTGCAGCCTCCCTCTCCTCCAATCACAAGCCAAAGCAATCCCAATCATTACCTTCCCACCTCCCTACACCTACCCCTCACACTAGCATTTAATGCTCTCCCCAATTGCACGTTATCAGGCTCAATTTGAAAGGAATAATTTTGGCGCCAAATCCACGTGTGAGCTCGTTAGTGGACCAAATTGCTCAGAGGATGGTGGGAAATGCTCACAGAGGTCAAGGAAACCCTAATTGTTAGCTATAAAAGGAAGAGGATGCAAGAGAAGACAAGTAGTTAATTTAGTTTAAATTTTATGTCGTGTATTTTCAATTCTCAATTTTATGGTACACCCAAGCTTCTAAGCAGTGGTAACCTTGTTTTTAATGTATTGTAACTTGTTTTAAGTTATTAATTTTAAGGTTCCTTTGTTATCATATCTATTGCAATTTCAATCATATTTCAAGTTTTCACATTGTTCAGTTGTTATAATTGTAAGCCATATATATTGGACTCTTAGCTCATATAAGCTCCCTTAAGCTTGTTTAAGCTTTAGAGACTGTTAAAACCAGTACTAGTAGAAGAAAATCAAAAACATGAAAATGGTCAACTCTAGTCAACTGTCTTGGTTCTAACTTGTTTTCAGGTATTGAGAAGCAATTGGTGAGCAAGCTTTGGAGTGGAACAGCCTATCTAAAGATAGGCATCATTAGGAAAATCTCTTGTTCATGCTAGAGGTGTCATGTAAGTTTTGCTCATTTGCTTTTTCATCTAAAAATTTTAGTCTCTGATTACTTGTTTGCAATTTGTAATCTGTGCTTGTTTGAATTAATTGAGCATTACTTGAGTAATTTTTAGTTTCCTAATAATCTCTAGTTGTTAGAATTGTTGTTAACTAATATTCCTAGATTAACTGTCATTCAAGTAGTATAAGTGGCATCCTTGTGTTGTGGTTGTCTAATTTGTGTTCTAAGTGTTTTAATAAACCTACTTAGTCATATATTGTTGTCTGTAATCAAGTGTTTGAACCCTAATGACCAATTGCTTTGATAAGCTCAAAACAGTCCATATCAAGGGGTGTTTGGATTAGTTTAGATGGCTAGGTTATTGTGAATCTCAGAAGGTGATCATACTTGAAATAGTTTTCCTTAGTTACAAGTAGGTAATATAGAGCATAAATACTAGTGTTGTTTCATAAAAAAGTCAAATCCTCACAAAATTACCCTTCACAGTTAACTGTGAAGGTTTTGTGAGTCCAAATCATTTTCACTAGCCAAAATAGTTGTTAATTTAGTATAATCAAGTTTAAATATAGCTTATTACTTAGTTTGTAATCCATAAAAGCCATTAGAAACTCAAATAAGTCAAAGTTCTAAGTTTAATCAAAAAGTCAAAGTCACTCATTCTCAGTTTTCACCAATCTTACTCAAGGATTTCTGAATTTTGTGAATTAATTGGCATTGTGAAATTTGGAGTTTTAGTTCCTTATCAGTTTAATTTTGATAATATGGGTTCATTTCATAATTAGAAAATTTCTTTTGAGTCCCACAGACCCTCAAAGTGAGCTGCAGGGCAAGGTTGTGCCCTGCTCACCCAGACACCCAGTCACCACCACCACTTTGGTGGTGTTTTGTGACAAATCCAGTGGACCCCACACCTTCTAGTTAGCTTTTTAGAAACCCCCTCCTACCAGGGTATCACCATTGACCATTGGTTTGACCTGAATCACTGTGGACCCCACCTAGATTAAGCCAAATAGTTTGTCCCTTATCTGTGTTCATTTTCAAAGTAACCAAGTGCTTATTTCCTTTTACTCAGCTTAATTGTGCTTATTATTTGTTATTTCTAGCTTATTTAAGTTTGTTAAACTTAGTTGTATCTGTTTTTACCATTGTGGACCCCACCCAAGGCAATTTGACCCAGTTTGACCAAACAGTCAACCAAAGTCAACTGTTTGAAACAAAGGGGTGTTACAGCTTATTTATAAGCTTAATTTCAAAGTGTTTTCACAAAAAGTCTATTATTTTAAGTATAAAGTTAGTTTGTAAAAGAAAAATCCAAAAAAATTAGTTTTAAAATAAGTGATAGTTTCTATTTAATTCAAGTTAAGTTTAATTTTCATTTTTAGATTTTAATTAAGTAACTAGTGTTTTTATATTTTTATTAAATACCTTAGATAGTAAAGTAATTTTAATAAATTTTTCAGATTTTTATTTTGTCATTTAGTATTTATTAGATTTAATTTCAATTTTCTTTATTATTTATTATTATCAAATATTAAATAGCTTAATTAGTTTTTATAAGTTTAAATCTAGTTTTTATAATTTTTCTAGTTCTAATATAGTATAATAAGTTTTTAGAAAATAAATTTTAAGATTCTACTGTTCATTTTCTAGTTTTCTTATTTTATTTGTTTAAAATAGACTTAAGTTAATTAAAAGGTAATTAATTAGTTGTTTAATCTTAAAACATAATTTTAGAGTTTTTATAATTTTTTAGGATTCCTGTAATGGTTAAGTAATTTTAGAAATTTTATCTTAATTTTCTAAGTTAATTTAGTATTATTATAAATTAAAAGTAGTTTAAATAGTTTAATTAAGTTAAATAGTTTTTAATTAATTACAAAACCACAAAAAGACAAAAATATTATTTTTAATTTTTTATACTTTCTTCAAGTTCTAATTTAGGTTTAAAAAATATTTTTATAAATTTTTAGTTTAATTTAAATCATTTGTCATTTTTAGTTTAATTAAATTAGATTTTAATTTAGAATTTAAATAGTTTAATTAATTAAATAATAGTTTAATATTATTTTAATCACTTTTATCATTTCTTTTTCATTTTCAATTTTAAGTTTTGAAAAGTATCATAAACACCCCCTGTAGTTTCATAATTACCAAAAACCCACTTTTTCAGTCCGATACGTGATCTTAATTGTCAATTTGTGCATATATCTGTTATCTGATTATTGTGAATATTATATCTGTTTGTCAACACCAAAATAACAGTAGCAATATCATTCCTACATCATCTGGCTACTGTCTTCAGTGCCACTTTCCATTAAACGATTCCAAACGCACCATTTCAATCTCGTCGGGACTTTAACGACCCGGGAATACACTATACTATCACCGGAGCATTGATTCTAGGCTGTCTTTGACTTGTTGACCTTGGTCAATAATAATCAGACGGTTCTGAACCAATCAAAATTTGGCGCCGCTGCCGGGGAGGTTGTTGCGTGTTTTATAAAATCGTTTTAAGTTTAGTGGTTTCAAAACCCTCCCTGTAAAAAGTTTTTTAAAACATAATCATATCAAAAACGTTCATTAACACTTTTCCTGAAGTGTTGAGAAACACCAAAAAAAAAATTTAAAAACAATCAAAAGCAAACTGTGAAGTTAAATTACTTCGTGTTCTTTAAGATTACAACCTGAAACAGTTGGTTTAAGGTAAGTTCTGACATTAAATTGCGAACTGAAGAGGGAACCTATTTACTTCCTCCCGCCAGCCTGCGAGTAATCTTAAAGGGACGATTTCGGTTAACGAATCAGTTCCAAAAAATATTTCCCAAGTTTTCTGCACACACACCCATAAGCCTAAAGCAGTTTTTCAAAAAATCAAATAATAAACCCATAATAAGTTCCCAAACTTAAGATTAAAACTTGCCTTTGTATTCCTGTGAGTAGTGTACCTTTTTCAAAGAAGCTGCTCACTTGTGATTATTGGTTTAAGTTCACTGTGGTTTTGCCTCGAACTTGTGTTGAAAAATTGTTTTTAGTGCATGCGCACTCGGTCTCAAGCAAAGAATAAAAAACAGAAAGACGTACCCGAGTTACGTTCTAACACAGAAACCGAAATGGCCGCCGGGCCACCACCACTATTACCACCCCCTGATGAGCCAGCTCCCGATCTCCGAACGATGGAGGAGCTGTGCCAACCTACCATGCAAGGGCGGGGTGGGCCTATTGCACCACTCACTATTGGGGCTGCGGACTTTGGCCTCAAGCATCACATGATCCAACAAGTCCAGAATTCGTGTTCATTTCACGGATTACCGGGTGACGATGCCAACAAGCATCTTGACAAATATCTTACGGTCACCCAAAGCATGAAACAGCATGGTGTCACCGATGACGCCCTTCGGCTGTACCTCTTCCCATATTCTCTCGCTCATCATGCCACTGCATGGTTTGACCGACTTCCAAAGAATTCTATTCGAACCTTTGATGAAATGGTAACCAAGTTTTTAGCAAAATATTTTCCACCATCCATGGTTACCAAGTTACGTAATGATATCAGCAACTTCCGGCAACTTCCCGATGAGTCTCTTTTTGAGGCTTGGGAACGTTATAAGCTAGCCATTGATCGGTGCCCTAACCACAATATGTTACAAGTTACCATCATAGATACCTTCTATAATGGTCTGACATTGAGGCACCGAGACATTCTCAATGCTGCTGCTGGTGGGACCTTTATGAAAAGGCGTCCCGAGGAGTGCTATGACTTAATCGAGAACATGACTGCCCATCATAACTTTTGGGATTCCTCTGCGGAGAGGGAAGCGTCATGTCATTCCGTTACTCCCTCATCATCATCATCTCCTGAAATAATCGCTCTTACCAAAAAGATGGATGATATTTCTACGGCTGTGTTGAGAATGAACCAAACGATACAACATCAGGCTCAAAATCAACAAATAAAAGCCGTGGCCCGAAGTTGTGAAACTTGTGGGGGCCCACATCTGTATTCCGAGTGTCCAGCTACTGCTGAATTTCCTCAAGAGAACGTTTATGCTGCTAACGGTTCCTACAACACGGGGGGTAATTCTTACCAACCGCAAGGGGACCGTAATCTCTTAAGCTATCGTTCCAACAATTTTCTCGGACCTCCAGGTTTTAACCAAAATCAAAACCGTAACACGAATCAGAATTTCAACCAAGGTCAAAACTCAAATTTCCAAAACCCGAACCAAAATCAAGGCCAGTTTAATCAAAACAATTTTCAAAATGGCAATCAAAACCAAGGTTTTCAAGGAAATTTTCAAAGAAACCAGAATCAAGGGAATTACAATCAGAGTAATTTCAATCAGAGAAACACTTTTCAGGGTAACAACAATCAAAACCAAGGGAATTTTCAAAACAACCGTGTTCAAAATCCCCCTGTTCAAAATCAAAACGTTGTTCCACCCCCGTCTTCCTCCGATGCTGAAATTAAACAATTCATGAAAGCACAAGAGGAAACGAATCGGCTATTGATCAAGACTATCTCTGATCTTCAGAAGTCTTTAAATGATCGACCCTCGAGCTCTGGTACATTACCGAGCAACACGATCGCTAACCCGAGGGGCGATGTTAAGGCGATCACTACCCGAAGTGGGGTGTCATACAATGGACCCTCGATTCCCTCTACCTCTTCTTCTCCTCCTAAGGTAGCGGAACGTGAACCTGAGGTCACTACGGACAAGGTACTTCCTACTAATAACGGAGGTACCAACAACGTCCACCCTCAAGTTGTCCCGGTCCCGGCTCGTAAGCCGAAAGTTGTATTTGATCCTCCTGTGTGTCCTGATGAAATCTCAAAGAATAACCCTAAGCCGTCAATTCCATATCCTTCACGAGTGACTGAACAAAAGAACCGCGAAAAAGCTAACCATCAGATGGAAAAATTTTATCAAATTTTCCAAGAATTACACTTTGATATTAGCTTCGCGGACGCTCTTCTTCTCATGCCTAAGTTTGCTTCAACAATCAAAAATCTGATAAGCAACAAAGAAAAACTTTGTGAGATGGCAAAAACTCCTCTTAACGAGCATTGCTCAGCAGTGCTCTTGAAAAAGCTTCCCGAAAAGCTTGGAGATCCCGGGAAATTTCTCATTCCATGTATTTTCCCTGGGATGGTTGAATGCTTTGCCTTGGCCGATCTTGGCGCAAGCATTAACCTGATGCCTTACACAGTCTGGAAAAGACTCTCACTTCCTACTCTCACTCCGACCTGCATGACACTCGAGCTTGCAGACCGTACTATATCTCGTCCTCTCGGCATTGCCGAAGATATCTTTGTGAAAGTAGGAAAGTTCCACTTTCCGGCAGATTTCGTGATTGTTGATTTCGATGCTGACCCACGAGTCCCTCTCATACTCGGGAGAGGATTCTTAAGAACGGGTCGTGCTTTGATCGATGTATTCGAAGAAGAAATCACTCTACGTGTTGGTGGCGAAGCCATAACATTCAATCTTGATCAGACTTCAAGATATTCCTCCAATTATGACGCTGAAACGGTTAACCGTATTGACATCATCGATATTGCGTCGGAGGAATCATCCCAAGAAGTCCTTGGTTTCTCATCCAGTGGCAGTCTTTCTACTGACCCGATCATTTCCGACTCTTCCCCTTCCCTCACTCCGTTTGAGGGAGGTGACTTCCTTTTGGAAGAGCTCGAGGCTTTTCTTGCTCAAGATAGCTCAATTCCCGATGGAGTTGATGAAAACTATCTTGACCCGGAGGGGGACATTCTTCTCCTTGAAAGATTGTTAAATGACGATCCTTCACCCTCTCCGTCTCCACAAATACTTCATAAAGCGGAAGTCAAAAATGTTGAAATAACTGAAGACTTTCCCGAGGTTGAGCTCAAGGACTTGCCTCCTCATCTAGAATATGCATTTCTGGAGGGTGATAATAAATTACCCGTCATTATTGCCAAAGACTTAAAAGATGAGGAAAAGACTGCACTCCTAAAGGTTCTTAAGTCAAACAAGCAAGCAATTGCTTGGAAACTCTCCGACATTAAGGGCATAAGCCCGAACTTTTGTACTCATAAAATCTTAATGGAGGATGACTTTAAACCAGCTGTGCAACATCAGAGAAGGGTAAATCCCAAAATCCACGAAGTTATCAAACAAGAAGTTCTTAAACTTCTTGATGCGGGATTGATTTACCCTATATCTGACAGTCCTTGGGTTAGCCCAATTCATTGTGTTCCCAAAAAGGGTGGCATTACCGTTGTCACCAACGAGGATAACGAGTTGATTCCAACTCGTTTGGTCACGGGTTGGCGTGTTTGTATTGACTATCGAAAGTTAAATGAAGCCACCCGTAAAGACCATTTTCCTCTCCCTTTTATGGACCAAATGCTCGAAAGACTTGCGGGGAATGAATACTACTGCTTCCTCGATGGCTTCTCGGGTTACTTCCAAATCCCCATTGATCCCCAGGATCAAGAGAAGACTACCTTCACATGCCCCTACGGAACTTTTGCTTACAGACGTATGCCTTTCGGCTTATGTAATGCACCAGGCACGTTCCAGAGGTGCATGATGTCCATTTTTTCCGACATGATCGGGAAAACTATGGAGGTATTCATGGATGACTTTTCAGTCATCGGGGATTCATTTCAGACTTGCCTCTCCCACTTGGAACAGATGCTTAAACGTTGCAAAGAAACGAATCTAAGTCTCAACTGGGAGAAGAGCCACTTTATGGTCAAGGAGGGCATTGTCCTCGGCCATAAGATTTCAAAAAACGGGATCGAGGTTGACAGAGCTAAAATCGATGTCATTGCCAAATTACCTCATCCCACCACCGTAAAAGGTGTTCGGAGCTTTTTGGGTCATGCCGGCTTCTACCGTAGGTTTATCCAAGATTTTTCTAAGATTGCCCGGCCTATGACCCATCTCCTCGAGAAGGATGCTCCTTTCATCTTCTCTCCCGAGTGCATCGAAGCTTTTGAAACACTAAAGAAAAAGCTTACCGAGGCACCGATTCTTGTTGCCCCCGATTGGGACCAACCTTTTGAGCTTATGTGCGATGCTAGTGATTTTGCCATAGGTGCGGTCTTGGGGCAACGAAAAGCAAAATACTTTCAGCCCATACACTACGCAAGCAAAACTATGACTGAGGCTCAAGGTCATTACACCACCACTGAAAAAGAACTCCTAGCTGTGGTGTATGCCTTCGAGAAATTCCGGTCATACCTAATCTTGACTAAATGCGTAGTGTACACAGATCACTCGGCTTTGAAATACCTATTTGCAAAACAAGATGCAAAGCCGAGGCTTCTTCGTTGGGTTCTCCTCCTCCAGGAATTTGATATCATTATCCGTGATAAAAAAGGAGCCGAGAACCTTGCTGCTGATCATCTCTCACGATTAGAGAACCCTCATCAAGATGTGTCCGAGAAAAAGGAAATAAATGAAACATTTCCTCTCGAGACACTCAATGCGGTTGCTTTTCGTGGTGACTCTACTACCCCATGGTTTGCCGACTTTGCAAATTACCATGCGGGTAACTTCATAGTGAAGGGGTTAACGTCCCAACAAAAGAAAAAATTCTTCAAAGACGTTAAACATTACTTCTGGGACGACCCCTTCCTCTTCAAAATCTGTGCCGATCAAGTCATCAGGCGATGTGTATACGGACAGGAAGCCACTGATATCCTCAAGGCTTGCCATGCTGGACCCACTGGGGGCCACCATAGTCCTAACTACACCGCCAAAAAGGTGTTTGATTCCGGTTTCTATTGGCCCACAATCTATAAGGATGCCCACGAGTTAGTCAAAGCCTGTGACGCCTGTCAGCGTCACGGGAATATTTCACAAAAGAACGAAATGCCACAAAATGCTATTCAAGTTTGTGAAATCTTTGACGTCTGGGGCATCGACTTTATGGGGCCATTCCCATCTTCTCACGGAAACAAATACATACTCGTGGCTGTTGACTATTTGTCAAAATGGGTTGAGGCAAAGGCCTTACCCACTAATGATGCCCGAGTAGTCGTGAAATTTTTGAAATCCCTCTTTGCTCGTTTTGGAACCCCACGTGCCATCATTAGTGATCGCGGTACTCACTTTTGCAATGATCAATTTGCAAAAGTCATGCTTAAGTACGGTGTTACTCATCGTCTTTCTACCGCGTATCACCCCCAAACAAGTGGGCAGGTGGAGGTTTCCAACCGTGGTATTAAACGGATTCTTGAGAGGACAGTAGGTGAAAACCGTGCTTCCTGGTCGGATAAACTAGATGATGCACTCTGGGCCTTCCGTACAGCTTACAAAACACCCATCGGGTGCACTCCATACAAGCTTGTATACGGGAAGGCGTGTCATTTACCGATCGAGCTCGAGCACAAAGCCTACTGGGCCTTGAAACATGCTAACTACGACCTTCATAAAGCGGGTGATCACCGTAAGGTTCAAATCAATGAATTAAACGAACTTCGTGATCAGGCCTACGAGAACTCTTTGATCTACAAAGAAAAGACAAAGAAGATTCACGACTCTAAGATTAAGAACCGAGTTTTCAACGTCGGTGACAGAGTCCTTCTTTTCAATTCAAGATTAAAGATCTTCTCGGGGAAATTAAAAACCCGATGGACTGGACCATTCACCATTGCTAAAGTATACCCATACGGGACTGTTGAGTTATCTCAACCCGAAGGTCCCAACTTCAAAGTGAATGGTCACAGATTGAAACATTATTTTGGAGAGGACACACCACCCTTGGTTGTCCCGGATCTCCAAACTTTCCCCATGGACCAATGAATTCGGGGATCGAGTCAAGCTAGTGACTCGGTGAACAAAAATTAGCAACATATATGGGTTTTCACCCGTATTTCTGACTTCTTTCTACTTTCTACCACCCTAGTGTGGGGGAGTGGCCATCCCCCACCGTTTCAAAAGTAAATATTTTTCAAAATTCATGTTTTGTATGTATATTATGTCATTCAAATCCCGGGCTGTCAGGACAGATTTACTACAGTTAATCATTCACAAGTGATTAGCTAGCGTGGTAAACTTGACACAAGCCTGGGAAGTGTATGTATATTATTATTCATCTTTCAGGCTGTCAGGGGGAATTTACTACAGTTAATCATTCACAAGTGATTAGCTAGCGTGGTAATCCTGACACAAACCTGGAAGATGTATGTATATTATCAAACTTTATCATTCATCTTTCAGGCTGTCAGGGGGAATTTATTACAGTTAATCATTCACAAGTGATTAGCTTGCGTGGTAAACCTAACACAAGCCTGGGAGGTAGTGAAACAAAAGCAAAAAAAAAAAAAAAAAAAAAAAAAAAAAAAAAAAAAAAAAAAATTGTATGTACAGATAAAATAAAGTGAAAAATAGAAATTTCCACAGTTAGAATCGAATATTAGCTTTTCCATTCAGAGATTCGGCATAATAGCCGGGACTTTGAATATTGAGGACAATATTCAGTTCTAGTGTGGGGGGGGGGGAAATTCTTACGAATTTTATCATAAAACTTTCCAAGTACCCCCATTTTAGGCCAAAATTTTTCAAAATTTTTCACTTTATTCCAAAATTTTTGTGGTTATCAATCCGCCAAAGTCTAAATGACAAAGGGATTGGCTAGTCCAGGAGCAAACGGCTCTTGGTAAAGACAAATCAAATCCGTTGATGGCTGGCAGTTTGCCAAAAACTTGCATGGTTCCTCAGCTCCCCCGCATCCTCATAAGCAAATGAGCTGGCTAGCCCGCAAGATTATGGCTTGTGGTAAAGGCCGTGGAAAATCCATAATTGGTAATCAGCTCACCAAGATGTTGACTATTCCATCAAGAGTTGGCTAGTCCAGAAGCAAACGGCTTTTGGTAAAGACTAATCAAATCCGTTAACAGCTGGTGGTTTGCTCAAAATCACACGGTTATCAGGTGTGCCACAGTTCTTACACCTGGCTACTCCAGAAGTGATGGCTTTTGGTAAAGAGTTTCAAATCCATTATGTTTTTCTCAAAAGATTGCTAGGGACTAGCAATGTTTTAGTGTGGGGGATTGATGAGTGTGTAAATACTCATCATTTTTACCAATTCTGAACTGCCAAAACATCCAAAAACACTCAATAATGAATCAAAATAGTGAAAATATCCCAGGAAAGTGTTTTACATGTTTCAAATGCAAAAATACCAAAAACAGATGAAAAACACATAAAGTTTGCATAATTGGCAGTTTCAGTCCCCCAACTTTCAAAAGTTGTCAAAACTAGTCCCTGGAAGTTTAAAATGAAAGGAAAATCATCCCAAGGCAAAGAAAAGTCAAAATATATTCAAAATAAGTCCTTGGGTGATAAAATTTGAGAAATTTACACTTTTACCCCTAAAAATCCAAAATTGGCAAAACAGGTCCCTGGAGTTTGTAAAATTGGCAAATTTGGTCCCTAAGGTTTAAAATAATACTTGTGGTCCTTGTGCTAATGTTTAAATGCAGGATTGGTCCTTGGTGGAAAGTTTGGTGACATTTACACAAATGGTCCCTGAAGTTTGAAAGTTTGACGGTTTCAGTCCTTGGTGAAAAATAAATTGAAAAATCACCAAAGGACTTTCTAATATTCATGATATGGCATTTTATACCCTTGGAAACAAATTAAAATGATGCCAATTTCACACCCTCAACTTTCGGCTAATTACAAAACTAGTCCCTAAATTAACCTAAACCTAAACCGGACCCTTAACTTAAACCTTACCCAAAAAAATAAACTAATCCAATTCCTAAGCCTGGCCTGTTACACCAAAAGCCCACCTAAGCCCAAAATTTAACCCGAGCCCAGTTGACTTCGGTCAACTCCCAGTCAAACGCTACCCCTTCCCTTCCCTCTCAGACTCACACACACACACACACACACACCACCACCACTTGCAGCCTCCCTCTCCTCCAATCACAAGCCAAAGCAATCCCAATCATTACCTTCCCACCTCCCTACACCTACCCCTCACACTAGCATTTAATGCTCTCCCCAATTGCACGTTATCAGGCTCAATTTGAAAGGAATAATTTTGGCGCCAAATCCACGTGTGAGCTCGTTAGTGGACCAAATTGCTCAGAGGATGGTGGGAAATGCTCACAGAGGTCAAGGAAACCCTAATTGTTAGCTATAAAAGGAAGAGGATGCAAGAGAAGACAAGTAGTTAATTTAGTTTAAATTTTATGTCGTGTATTTTCAATTCTCAATTTTATGGTACACCCAAGCTTCTAAGCAGTGGTAACCTTGTTTTTAATGTATTGTAACTTGTTTTAAGTTATTAATTTTAAGGTTCCTTTGTTATCATATCTATTGCAATTTCAATCATATTTCAAGTTTTCACATTGTTCAGTTGTTATAATTGTAAGCCATATATATTGGACTCTTAGCTCATATAAGCTCCCTTAAGCTTGTTTAAGCTTTAGAGACTGTTAAAACCAGTACTAGTAGAAGAAAATCAAAAACATGAAAATGGTCAACTCTAGTCAACTGTCTTGGTTCTAACTTGTTTTCAGGTATTGAGAAGCAATTGGTGAGCAAGCTTTGGAGTGGAACAGCCTATCTAAAGATAGGCATCATTAGGAAAATCTCTTGTTCATGCTAGAGGTGTCATGTAAGTTTTGCTCATTTGCTTTTTCATCTAAAAATTTTAGTCTCTGATTACTTGTTTGCAATTTGTAATCTGTGCTTGTTTGAATTAATTGAGCATTACTTGAGTAATTTTTAGTTTCCTAATAATCTCTAGTTGTTAGAATTGTTGTTAACTAATATTCCTAGATTAACTGTCATTCAAGTAGTATAAGTGGCATCCTTGTGTTGTGGTTGTCTAATTTGTGTTCTAAGTGTTTTAATAAACCTACTTAGTCATATATTGTTGTCTGTAATCAAGTGTTTGAACCCTAATGACCAATTGCTTTGATAAGCTCAAAACAGTCCATATCAAGGGGTGTTTGGATTAGTTTAGATGGCTAGGTTATTGTGAATCTCAGAAGGTGATCATACTTGAAATAGTTTTCCTTAGTTACAAGTAGGTAATATAGAGCATAAATACTAGTGTTGTTTCATAAAAAAGTCAAATCCTCACAAAATTACCCTTCACAGTTAACTGTGAAGGTTTTGTGAGTCCAAATCATTTTCACTAGCCAAAATAGTTGTTAATTTAGTATAATCAAGTTTAAATATAGCTTATTACTTAGTTTGTAATCCATAAAAGCCATTAGAAACTCAAATAAGTCAAAGTTCTAAGTTTAATCAAAAAGTCAAAGTCACTCATTCTCAGTTTTCACCAATCTTACTCAAGGATTTCTGAATTTTGTGAATTAATTGGCATTGTGAAATTTGGAGTTTTAGTTCCTTATCAGTTTAATTTTGATAATATGGGTTCATTTCATAATTAGAAAATTTCTTTTGAGTCCCACAGACCCTCAAAGTGAGCTGCAGGGCAAGGTTGTGCCCTGCTCACCCAGACACCCAGTCACCACCACCACTTTGGTGGTGTTTTGTGACAAATCCAGTGGACCCCACACCTTCTAGTTAGCTTTTTAGAAACCCCCTCCTACCAGGGTATCACCATTGACCATTGGTTTGACCTGAATCACTGTGGACCCCACCTAGATTAAGCCAAATAGTTTGTCCCTTATCTGTGTTCATTTTCAAAGTAACCAAGTGCTTATTTCCTTTTACTCAGCTTAATTGTGCTTATTATTTGTTATTTCTAGCTTATTTAAGTTTGTTAAACTTAGTTGTATCTGTTTTTACCATTGTGGACCCCACCCAAGGCAATTTGACCCAGTTTGACCAAACAGTCAACCAAAGTCAACTGTTTGAAACAAAGGGGTGTTACAGCTTATTTATAAGCTTAATTTCAAAGTGTTTTCACAAAAAGTCTATTATTTTAAGTATAAAGTTAGTTTGTAAAAGAAAAATCCAAAAAAATTAGTTTTAAAATAAGTGATAGTTTCTATTTAATTCAAGTTAAGTTTAATTTTCATTTTTAGATTTTAATTAAGTAACTAGTGTTTTTATATTTTTATTAAATACCTTAGATAGTAAAGTAATTTTAATAAATTTTTCAGATTTTTATTTTGTCATTTAGTATTTATTAGATTTAATTTCAATTTTCTTTATTATTTATTATTATCAAATATTAAATAGCTTAATTAGTTTTTATAAGTTTAAATCTAGTTTTTATAATTTTTCTAGTTCTAATATAGTATAATAAGTTTTTAGAAAATAAATTTTAAGATTCTACTGTTCATTTTCTAGTTTTCTTATTTTATTTGTTTAAAATAGACTTAAGTTAATTAAAAGGTAATTAATTAGTTGTTTAATCTTAAAACATAATTTTAGAGTTTTTATAATTTTTTAGGATTCCTGTAATGGTTAAGTAATTTTAGAAATTTTATCTTAATTTTCTAAGTTAATTTAGTATTATTATAAATTAAAAGTAGTTTAAATAGTTTAATTAAGTTAAATAGTTTTTAATTAATTACAAAACCACAAAAAGACAAAAATATTATTTTTAATTTTTTATACTTTCTTCAAGTTCTAATTTAGGTTTAAAAAATATTTTTATAAATTTTTAGTTTAATTTAAATCATTTGTCATTTTTAGTTTAATTAAATTAGATTTTAATTTAGAATTTAAATAGTTTAATTAATTAAATAATAGTTTAATATTATTTTAATCACTTTTATCATTTCTTTTTCATTTTCAATTTTAAGTTTTGAAAAGTATCATAAACACCCCCTGTAGTTTCATAATTACCAAAAACCCACTTTTTCAGTCCGATACGTGATCTTAATTGTCAATTTGTGCATATATCTGTTATCTGATTATTGTGAATATTATATCTGTTTGTCAACACCAAAATAACAGTAGCAATATCATTCCTACATCATCTGGCTACTGTCTTCAGTGCCACTTTCCATTAAACGATTCCAAACGCACCATTTCAATCTCGTCGGGACTTTAACGACCCGGGAATACACTATACTATCACCGGAGCATTGATTCTAGGCTGTCTTTGACTTGTTGACCTTGGTCAATAATAATCAGACGGTTCTGAACCAATCACTCAATCAGTGGGAATTGATACTGCTTTTGAAACACCATGGGCTGATTTTAAGGAAATGATGATGGCTGAGTATTGTCCAAGAAATGAAGTTCAAAAGATGGAAGTTGAATTTTGGAACTTAGCTGTGAAAGGAGTTGACATTGCGGCTTATACTAAACGATACCATGAATTGTCTACTCTCTGTCCGGAAATGGTTTCCACTACACGGAAAAGAATTGAAAGGTACATCTGGGGACTTTCGCCTAGTATTCAGGGAAATGTTACATCTTCTAAGCCAAGTACTCTGGACGAGGCAATCCGAATGTCTCACAATTTAATGGACCAAGTTGTTCGAGCAAGGGCTGCTCGAGATGGGAATACTAATAACCGCAGCAACAACAACCGTTACAACAACCAAAACAACAAGAGGAAATGGAATACAACTCAGGAAGGAAATGCTACACCACAACCAAACAAGAAACAAGAGGTGGTTAAGGCTTATGCAACAGGCCCAGCCGAGAAAAAGGGACATGGCAGAACTCTTCCTAAGTGTGACAAGTGCCAACGTCACCACAATCCAGGTCCATGCCCTCCAATATGTGGTAACTGCAAAAAGATGGGTCACATGACCAAGGACTGCAGAATTCCTACTCCCGCAACAAATCAGAGGATTCCCGGTACATGTTTCGGATGCGGCGAAACGGGACACTACAAGAATAATTGCCCAAAGGATAAGAATAAGGGAGCGGAAACACAGAATAATGGAGCTCGGGGAAGAGTCTACAATCTCCGAGGAAGGGAAGCTAGAGAGGACCCGAACGTTGTTACGGGTACGTTCCTTCTCAATAATCATTATGCTTCGGTTTTATTTGATTCGGGTGCCGATAGAAGTTTTGTGTCTACTACTTTTACTCCTTTACTTAACATCGCACCAACCACTCTAGACACTATCTATAAGATTGAATTAGCTAACGGTGATGTAGTTGACTTTGACACCATAATCCGCGGTTGTACCTTTAACTTCCTAAACCATCCGTTTCATATCGATCTCATCCCTGTTGAACTTGGTAGTTTTGACGTCATAATTGGAATGGATTGGCTATCCAAACATCACGCAAGAATTATTTGCAATGAAAAGGTTGTTCATCTCCCTTATAATGGTGAAACCTTGATTATTCGTGGTGAACGAAGCGGAACTCGATTAAGCATAATATCATGTATTAAGACCGAAAAGTACATAAAGAAAGGATGTCATGCTTTTCTAGCACACATAACCGAGAAGAAATCGGATGAGAAACGATTGGAAGATGTACCAATTGTCCGAGATTTCCCGGAAGTCTTTCCTTAGGAATTTCCGGGACTACCACCTACCCGACAAGTCGAGTTTCAGATTGATTTGATTCCAGGAGCTGCACCAGTAGCTAGAGCACCCTACCGACTAGCACCATCTGAGTTGCAAGAGTTGTCTAATCAGTTACAAGAACTATTAGACAAGGGATTTATCAGACCAAGTTCCTCGCCTTGGGGAGCACCTGTTTTATTCGTAAAGAAGAAGGATGGATCTTTCCGAATGTGTATAGATTATCGTGAGCTAAACAAGCTAACAGTAAAGAACCGTTACCCACTCCCAAGAATCGACGATTTGTTCGACCAGTTGCAAGGCTCCAAATTTTACTCGAAGATTGATTTGAGGTCGAGCTATCATCAACTTAGAGTTCGGGAAGAAGATATCCCGAAGACGGCCTTCAGGACTCGTTATGGTCACTACGAGTTCCAAGTGATGCCGTTTGGATTAACTAACGCGCCGGCAGTATTTATAGATCTCATGAATCGCGTGTGCAAGCCGTATTTGGACAAATTTGTAATTGTGTTCATTGACGACATACTAATCTACTCTAAAAGCAAAGAAGAGTATGAAGAACACCTCAAGGCTATTTTAGAATTGCTCAAGAATGAGAAGTTGTATGCGAAGTTTTCCAAGTGTGATTTTTGGATTCGGGAAGTACAATTTCTAGGACACGTAATTGATAGTCAAGGACTGCATGTCGATCCCGCTAAGATCGAGGCTATCAAAGATTGGGAAACCCCTACGACTCCCACTGAGATTTGACAATTTCTAGGTCTTGCTGGGTATTATAGAAGATTCATCGAAGGTTTCTCTAAAATAGCTAAGCCTTTGACCAAATTGACACAAAAGAACCAGAAGTACGAACGGGGAGAGAAACAAGAATTCGCCTTCCAGTTGTTGAAACAAAAACTTTGTAGTGCGCCAATTTTGGCATTGCCCGAAGGAATGGAAAATTTTGTAGTCTATTGTGATGCTTCGCATAAAGGGCTTCGAGCTGTGTTGATGCAGAAGGAAAAAGTCATAGCCTACGCTTCTCGACAACTCAAGGTGCATGAGAAGAATTATACCACTCATGACTTGGAGTTAGGAGCAGTTGTCTTTGCACCAAAGATTTGGAGACATTATCTCTATGGCACTAAGTGTACGGTGTACACGGATCACAAAAGTCTCCAACACATTTTAGATCAGAAAGCGCTCAATATGAGGCAACGCCGTTGGTTAGAATTGCTTAGCGATTATGATTGTGAAATTCGATACCACCCAGGCAAAGCAAACGTCGTAGCAGATGCTCTTAGTAGAAAAGAGCGACTTAAACCTCTAAGAGTAAGATCACTGGGCATGACAATTTGTTCACCCCACCCATCCAAAATTCTTGAGGCCCAGACTGAAGCACTTAAAGCAGAGAATCGGCCTAAGGAGAATATCTACGGTATGCCAGAAAGTAAGAATGGTTTTACAAAAAGAGCAGATGGGACGCTATGCTTGAAAGAAAGAAGTTGGATACCACATTTTGGTGGTTTGCGAGGTTTGATCATGCACGAATCCCACAAGTCAAAGTATTCCATACACCCAGGTTCCGATAAGATGTATCAGAACCTTAAGAAGCTTTATTGGTGGCCGAACATGAAGGCTGACATTGCCACCTATGTCAGCAAATGTCTTACTTGTTCCAAAGTTAAGGCCGAATACCAGAAGCCGTCAGGGTTACTACAACAACCAGAGCTTCCTCAATGGAAATGGGAGCATATTACCATGGATTTCATCACTAAACTTCCTAAAACTCCGAGCGGACACGATACAATTTGGGTGATCGTTGATCGTCTCACCAAGTCAGCTCATTTCATACCTATTAAGGAAACCTATAAGATGGAGAAGTTAGCTCGAATTTACATCAAGGAGATTGTATCTAGACATGGTGTACCAGTTTCGATTATTTCAGATCGAGATAGTCGATTCACTTCTAGGTTTTGGGAATTACTTAATGATTCCTTTGGATCCCGCCTCGACATGAGCACGGCCTATCATCCCCAAACCGATGGTCAGAGTGAGAGGACCATCCAAACGCTAGAAGACATGCTCCGTGCCTGTGTGATCGATTTCGGGAATAGTTGAGATGATCATTTGCCATTGATCGAGTTTTCCTACAACAATAGTTATCACACGAGCATAAAGGCTGCACCATTCGAAGCACTATACGGTAGAAAATGTAGATCACCTATCTGTTGGGCTGAAGTCGGAGATGCTCAACTCAGAAGATTTTTCAGATTCGGAATAGACTAAAAGCCGCTAGGGATCGTCAAAAGAGCTACGCCGATGTGAGACGTAAGCCCTTGGAGTTCAATGTTGGAGACATGGTAATGTTGAAGGTATCGCCTTGGAAAGGCATTATGCGATTTGGAAAAAGAGAGAAGTTGAGCCCCAGGTTCATTGGACCATTTAAGATTTTGGCTCGAGTCGGTCCGGTAGCTTACAGGCTTGAGCTTCCGCCCGAGCTCAGAAGTGTGCACAATACATTTCATGTTTCCAATCTCAAGAAGTGCTTAGCGGACGAATCCCTTATCATTCTGTTAGAAGAGATTCAGATTGATGACAAGCTTAACTTTATTGAAGAACCGGTCGAGATTATGGATCGTGATGTCAAACAGTTGAAACATAGCCGAATTCCTATCGTCAAAGTTCGCTGGAATTCTCAACGAGGTCCTGAGTTCACTTGGGAACGAGAAGACCAGATTCGTCAGAAGTACCCCCAACTCTTCACCAATACCACTCCAATGACCAACGCTGACTGAATCTCGCAGACGAGATTCCCTTTTAGGGGGGTAGAATGTCACAACCCGCTATTTCCCAGGTCAATACTAATTTCTAAACTCGAATTTAAATTCTTGACGTTTGATTTGAAACATTTTTACATGAGCTTTTTACTTGAATCGACGCGAATTTTAATTAAATTCTAAGTACACTAGGACTTAGGCTAATTTTAGTCCACAACGCTCCGGTACCTTGCTCCTTCTCCAATTCACAATTTTATACAACGACACAAATTTCTATTCTCTAAATACTTACGGTTTTTAAAATTCAACAAACGTTAATTTTTGTACAAAAATGTAACACTCGACATACCCGACTTTCTCAACAATTATTTTTAGGGTATTTTTATACTTCTAAAATTATTACAAAAGTCCTAAAAATATTTTCCGATGTCCAAGTTAAATTCCTTACACCTTACGTTTAATTACGTATAACTTTCGTTAACTACCAAACTAATACCCAATACATATTTTTACTACCCAATACATTTAATATATATATTTTATAAAATTTTCATCTAATTTCTTCCTATTTCTAGCCCTATGGCCGCCCCCTCCCCTATACCTTGTCTTAAGATTTCATTACAAAACATATAAAAATTTCAATCTTATGATCATATGGAGACAACACATTAATTTTGGTGCCTAAGAGCCACCCTTTTTGCCCCTTTTTCCCCTAAAAATACGGCAAGATCACAAGGACCAATTCAAGAAACTTTGACCACCTTTTACCACTCTTGCTATATATATATATATACATAACTAGACTTCATTTCCTAGTAAAATATATATATATATATATATATATATATATATATATATATATATATATATATATATATATATATATATATATATATATATATATATTATCACCTCCCATTCATACATAATACGCCACACCCACAAGGAGCAAGGAAGAAGAAGGAGTTTGTTGGTGACTATCTAGAGTACTTAGGGTAGTTTATCAAGGGCTGGATACTAATCTTTGGGGTTACACAAGTGTTGTTACAAATCTCATCTCACTAATCACTTTGTAAGTAAATTTACCCTACTTATATTTCATGATTTTCATGAGTTTCATGCTTGTCTAGTATATATACTTGGTTATCACTTGGTACATGTTGATAAATCGTTACATCCACTTTGATCTCTTAACAAGAAAAGGTGTTTTGAACAAGACTTGATTACAAGAAAATTGTTAACAAAGATCTTTACAAGAAAATAATAAAATCTTTATATATAACTATATGTTAATTGTAGTTTTAAATATACTTGGATAATCTTGTACATGGATTCTGAATATTGTTAAGTTTATGTTTAGGTCACCATATACTAGTTGAGAAGTTGATGGATGAACTAGGACTAGATTTGGAGTTGTTGTTAAGTGGTGAAAATAAACAAAACACTAGGAAATATAATTTGACATTATTTATATTGGATCTGTCCTATTCGACCCTTCACAGAAACATCAGTACCTTGGTGACCATATTAGGCTAGAAATATAGAAAGTAGACTTAATAATGAAAACATAGCCGCTTGAACGGGTTAAAACGGACTTATAACGAAAAAGATATGCTATTTCCAAGATTGACGACTAAAACTATATTTTCTGAAAAATGGATTCTGTCCCGATTTTTGAGCTAGGAAAACTGGGATTAAATGATATCTAGACTAGCCGAGACCTTGAAAAACCTAAAGTATACTTGAATATCTTCGCGGGAATATATAGAACTTGAAAAACGGAACTACGACGCAAAAGTTATGGCCTAGGAAAGTTGCGACGAAACATATAATTTTTGACAGCTTTGGTTCAAATAATAAAAGCTGATGGAATATTTAAAATGAGTTTTTGGACATTTTAGAGTGTAAATTGGCTAAAATGACGTAAATAAAAATGGTAGAACATTACGTATACTTATTAGGTACGTTAGAGATTTTTCAAAATATATATTTACAAGACGACTAATATTTGGTCATGGGATTTACAAGTTACGTTTTCTAAAATGGTGGATGACTTAAATACGAGATCACTTTCATTACCTACATTTTTAATGATAAAAATTTCAACACCATGTACAAGTGATAATGTAGTGTATGACTTGCATGCTTGACCTTGTTTTCGAACCTAAGACATATGCATTATTTAGGTCGCGATTAGAGTACCCGGACCTTATTTCTCACTACTACTTTGTCTATCGGATATTGCTTTTGCTAAGGTGAGTCATAGCCCCACTTTTACTCTTTATTACCTGATTTCAAATACTTGGGGTGGAAATACACTGCTTTACTTTATTGCGGACATAAGTATAAAACTGTTACATTGCCTGAGTTACCGATTACTGCCGCTAAAGTCCCCTTTATCATGAACCGTTAATTACATGCATGTAAGCGCGAATGCTATGAATAGATCTATTTGGGTTGACACCCCGTCCGAGTTGGTCACGCCAACCTGTTAAACGGACGCATATCATTCGGATTATTTCCGAGTGTCTGGCAAACACTTATTAGGGGCATTATTATTATGCTTGACTGCATACGATTACGTTGAGCTTCGGGGTCATGAGCTCATGGCATTGTATTTTATTTTTGGGTTAACATTGTATTTGTTATAATGGTTATCTCCACTGAAAACCTTGTGTTCCGCTAAATACTTGTTTACTTAAACCTATGAACTCACCAACAATTATGTTGACGTTTTAGCGTGTATTTTCAGGTAACTAGATGCAGTTTGCATAAGTATGTATGGACCACGCTAGAGTCACGTTATGGATGCACATCATGATGAAGATGTCTTTACTTTACTTAGCGTTTGATTTTGTGTTTTGAACGTGAACTCTGATGTTTTGTAAAACTTTATGTTAAATCAAACGTTTGTTTTAAAATGACTCACTTAGAGGTCATTCTTTATTTCCTTGTACTTTGATTGCCATGAAAGTTGCGCCCTCGGGTTCCATTCCGCTGCGACCCAAATCTGGGGGTGTGACAGATTGGTACCAGAGCCAAGGTTATAGAGAACTAGGATGCATCATTGACCCTAGACTATAACCACTAGGTCACGACACTTCACTACATCATGATGTGCGTAGGCGATTACTATACATGCTTTCATTTACTCATTTTATACAAGTTACTTATACTTATACTTATACTATACTTATACTCATACGTATGTATTTTTTTATTGACCTGGTCACAGCGACATGTCCTCATCCACTAATCCCATTATCATTCCCTCAGACTCGGACATAGAGGACACCTCATCGTCCCCTACCGTTCCAGTATCACCTGCTATTCCATCCCTCGCACCCTCTGGCGACGTCTCCGCAGAGACTGAGCCATTTGAGGATGACGAGACTGCACCTACTCCACAGATATCACCATCAGTACCAGTTACCTCTACCCTCCCATCACCACCGATTACACCGTCTTCATTACCATTACCTTCCTCTACTACCCCTCAGACTACAGCAGTTCCATCACCATCTCCTGTCTACGGACCACTGACATATGACCAGTACCTAGAGACTCAGCAGCGGCTATCACCTGATGATGTTGCACCACTACCTGCTTCATCCTTTCGACCACCTCCATATATGTTACCCTCTTATGTTACACCACCAGTTTTCACCTATCGTCAGACTACTACTGTTCCACTACCACCATCATCCGGAGCTATTCCAGACACTGTTCTACCGCCTCGTAAGAGGTCTTTCACCATACTACCCTCACCATCTAACCCTTACGCCCAGGCTGCTGTCGAGGCATCTGATCGACCCAAAGCACGTCGTAGAGTCGACGCACGCATGTGGTCATTCATTCCAGATACTCTTAGTGATTGGAGGTACGAGGAGGGTACACCTAGTACCTATGAGTTAGGTGAGAGCTCATCTATGGCTGGTGCCCGAGTCCTTCCGGTCACTCGAGAGCCTATTCATCATACTATCCCTTTATTGATTGCTAGGTTGGTTCGTCATGAGGACCGACTTGACCGAGTCTGTGATCGTCTCCATGATTTCCCTTTGGGTCGTATCTACGACTTAGAGGGGGATGTTGCACTCTTGTTGGATGGTCGGGGTGACATCCAACAGACTGTCGCTGGATTAGGGACTACTCTGGACCAGACTCTTGAGCAGGTTACAGATTTACAGAGTCAGCTCGCACAGCATCAGGAGGATCAGTATTCCTCAGCTGCAGATGCCCATGATGAGCGAGAGGCACTTAGAGACCGACTAGAGATTGCTATGGCACGTATTGTTGAGTTGGAGGAGCGAGATGCTCGCAGGAGAGATGAGATCTTAGAGCTTCGTGAGAGTATCCAGCATGAGCGTCACATGAGGGGACGTCTCGCAGATCAGCAGCTCTTGAGTCGTACTCGGATTACCACTTTGGAGCAGACTGTTGAGGATTCTCAGACACGCCAGGGACTGACTGATGACATCATAGCTAGCTTGACCAGGCAGATCAGAGAGCTCCAGAGTCGCTTGAGTGTTCCACTCGGTGGTAGCTAGACTAGACTAGTATCTTATGTAGCTTTTGTATCTATATCCTAGCCATGGGGTGTGTGGCATAACTAAAGACGCTTGTGATATTTTGTATGTTGTACAAAACCGTAACAAGTTATGTAGACTTATGATATGATGCTATATGATGATATCGGCCTATGTTAGCCGAGATTTTCCATGTATTATTCCTGTGTGTTGTGGTTGATCTACGCATATTAGGATTATGTCTATGGTTGACTCTTATCACAGTATACTTTTATCATGATTTATCCTTGTCACGATATATTTCTATCATTTTCATGGTTGTATCTACTCATGATGTGAATATATTATGGCTATGGTGATTTATTATGGTTGACTTTTATTCCCATCGTGATTCATTCTTGTCATGAATTACTCCTATCCTTGTGGTTGATCTTATTGTGGATTGTATACGTCATGGCTATATGTATATGCTTGTGATGACCTTTGTTACTTATGGACACTAACCATTGTTATTTCTTGTGATTAGAAGAACAATGCCACCAAAGAAACAAAACATGAGTACCGCAGCCATCGATCGACTTGTTGCTCAACGAGTTGCTGAACAAGTTGCTGCTGCTATGGCTGAATACGAAACTAATCGCAACAGTGGCAATGGCGGGGAAGCTAGTGGAATTGCGACTAGAGTTGAACCTGCATCTCGTGGATGTACTTACAGGGAATTTTCGGCTTGCAAGCCACAGACTTTTAGTGGCACTGAAGGAGCCGTTGGTTTGGTAAGATGGTTCGAGAAGTTGGAATCGGTTTTTCGTACGAGTAAGTGCGCAGAGGACTGTAAGGTGGCATATGCTACAGGTACCTTGCTGGACGGTGCCTTATCGTGGTGGAATTCTTATGCTCAATCAGTGGGAATTGATACTGCTTTTGAAACACCATGGGCTGATTTTAAGGAAATGATGATGGCTGAGTATTGTCCAAGAAATGAAGTTCAAAAGATGGAAGTTGAATTTTGGAACTTAGCTGTGAAAGGAGTTGACATTGCGGCTTATACTAAACGATACCATGAATTGTCTACTCTCTGTCCGGAAATGGTTTCCACTACACGGAAAAGAATTGAAAGGTACATCTGGGGACTTTCGCCTAGTATTCAGGGAAATGTTACATCTTCTAAGCCAAGTACTCTGGACGAGGCAATCCGAATGTCTCACAATTTAATGGACCAAGTTGTTCGAGCAAGGGCTGCTCGAGATGGGAATACTAATAACCGCAGCAACAACAACCGTTACAACAACCAAAACAACAAGAGGAAATGGAATACAACTCAGGAAGGAAATGCTACACCACAACCAAACAAGAAACAAGAGGTGGTTAAGGCTTATGCAACAGGCCCAGCCGAGAAAAAGGGACATGGCAGAACTCTTCCTAAGTGTGACAAGTGCCAACGTCACCACAATCCAGGTCCATGCCCTCCAATATGTGGTAACTGCAAAAAGATGGGTCACATGACCAAGGACTGCAGAATTCCTACTCCCGCAACAAATCAGAGGATTCCCGGTACATGTTTCGGATGCGGCGAAACGGGACACTACAAGAATAATTGCCCAAAGGATAAGAATAAGGGAGCGGAAACACAGAATAATGGAGCTCGGGGAAGAGTCTACAATCTCCGAGGAAGGGAAGCTAGAGAGGACCCGAACGTTGTTACGGGTACGTTCCTTCTCAATAATCATTATGCTTCGGTTTTATTTGATTCGGGTGCCGATAGAAGTTTTGTGTCTACTACTTTTACTCCTTTACTTAACATCGCACCAACCACTCTAGACACTATCTATAAGATTGAATTAGCTAACGGTGATGTAGTTGACTTTGACACCATAATCCGCGGTTGTACCTTTAACTTCCTAAACCATCCGTTTCATATCGATCTCATCCCTGTTGAACTTGGTAGTTTTGACGTCATAATTGGAATGGATTGGCTATCCAAACATCACGCAAGAATTATTTGCAATGAAAAGGTTGTTCATCTCCCTTATAATGGTGAAACCTTGATTATTCGTGGTGAACGAAGCGGAACTCGATTAAGCATAATATCATGTATTAAGACCGAAAAGTACATAAAGAAAGGATGTCATGCTTTTCTAGCACACATAACCGAGAAGAAATCGGATGAGAAACGATTGGAAGATGTACCAATTGTCCGAGATTTCCCGGAAGTCTTTCCTTAGGAATTTCCGGGACTACCACCTACCCGACAAGTCGAGTTTCAGATTGATTTGATTCCAGGAGCTGCACCAGTAGCTAGAGCACCCTACCGACTAGCACCATCTGAGTTGCAAGAGTTGTCTAATCAGTTACAAGAACTATTAGACAAGGGATTTATCAGACCAAGTTCCTCGCCTTGGGGAGCACCTGTTTTATTCGTAAAGAAGAAGGATGGATCTTTCCGAATGTGTATAGATTATCGTGAGCTAAACAAGCTAACAGTAAAGAACCGTTACCCACTCCCAAGAATCGACGATTTGTTCGACCAGTTGCAAGGCTCCAAATTTTACTCGAAGATTGATTTGAGGTCGAGCTATCATCAACTTAGAGTTCGGGAAGAAGATATCCCGAAGACGGCCTTCAGGACTCGTTATGGTCACTACGAGTTCCAAGTGATGCCGTTTAGATTAACTAACGCGCCGGCAGTATTTATGGATCTCATGAATCGCGTGTGCAAGCCGTATTTGGACAAATTTGTAATTTTGTTCATTGACGACATACTAATCTACTCTAAAAGCAAAGAAGAGTATGAAGAACACCTCAAGGCTATTTTAGAATTGCTCAAGAATGAGAAGTTGTATGCGAAGTTTTCCAAGTGTGATTTTTGGATTCGGGAAGTACAATTTCTAGGACACGTAATTGATAGTCAAGGACTGCATGTCGATCCCGCTAAGATCGAGGCTATCAAAGATTGGGAAACCCCTACGACTCCCACTGAGATTCGACAATTTCTAGGTCTTGCTGGGTATTATAGAAGATTCATCGAAGGTTTCTCTAAAATAGCTAAGCCTTTGACCAAATTGACACAGAAGAACCAGAAGTACGAATGGGGAGAGAAACAAGAATTCGCCTTCCAGTTGTTGAAACAAAAACTTTGTAGTGCGCCGATTTTGGCATTGCCCGAAGGAATGGAAAATTTTGTAGTCTATTGTGATGCTTTGCGTAAAGGGCTTCGAGCTGTGTTGATGCAGAAGGAAAAAGTCATAGCCTACGCTTCTCGACAACTCAAGGTGCATGAGAAGAATTATACCACTCATGACTTGGAGTTAGGAGCAGTTGTCTTTGCACCAAAGATTTGGAGACATTATCTCTATGGCACTAAGTGTACGGTGTACACGGATCACAAAAGTCTCCAACACATTCTAGATCAGAAAGAGCTCAATATGAGGCAACGCCGTTGGTTAGAATTGCTTAGCGATTATGATTGTGAAATTCGATACCACCCAGGCAAAGCAAACGTCGTAGCAGATGCTCTTAGTAGAAAAGAGCGACTTAAACCTCTAAGAGTAAGATCACTGGGCATGACAATTTGTTCACCCCACCCATCCAAAATTCTTGAGGCCCAGACTGAAGCACTTAAAGCAGAGAATCGGCCTAAGGAGAATATCTACGGTATGCCAGAAAGTAAGAATGGTTTTACAAGAAGAGCAGATGGGACGCTATGCTTGAAAGAAAGAAGTTGGATACCACATTTTGGTGGTTTGCGAGATTTGATCATGCACGAATCCCACAAGTCAAAGTATTCCATACACCCAGGTTCCGATAAGATGTATCAGGACCTTAAGAAGCTTTATTGGTGGCCGAACATGAAGGCTGACATTGCCACCTATGTCACCAAATGTCTTACTTGTTCCAAAGTTAAGGCCGAATACCAGAAGCCGTCAGGGTTACTACAACAACCAGAGCTTCCTCAATGGAAATGGGAGCATATTACCATGGATTTCATCACTAAACTTCCTAAAACTCCGAGCGGACACGATACAATTTGGGTGATCGTTGATCGTCTCACCAAGTCAGCTCATTTCATACCTATTAAGGAAACCTATAAGATGGAGAAGTTAGCCAGAATTTACATCAAGGAGATTGTATCTAGACATGGTGTACCAGTTTCGATTATTTCAGATCGAGATAGTCGATTCACTTCTAGGTTTTGGGAATTACTTAATGATTCCTTTGGATCCCGCCTCGACATGAGCACGGCCTATCATCCCCAAACCGATGGTCAGAGTGAGAGGACCATCCAAACGCTAGAAGACATGCTCCGTGCCTGTGTGATCGATTTCGGGAATAGTTGAGATGATCATTTGCCATTGATCGAGTTTTCCTACAACAATAGTTATCACACGAGCATAAAGGCTGCACCATTCGAAGCACTATACGGTAGAAAATGTAGATCACCTATCTGTTGGGCTGAAGTCGGAGATGCTCAACTCACCGGTCCAGACATTGTCTACGAAACGACCGAGAAGATTTTTCAGATTCGGAATAGACTAAAAGCCGCTAGGGATCGTCAAAAGAGCTACGCCGATGTGAGACGTAAGCCCTTGGAGTTCAATGTTGGAGACATGGTAATGTTGAAGGTATCGCCTTGGAAAGGCATTATGCGATTTGGAAAAAGAGGGAAGTTAAGCCCCAGGTTCATTGGACCATTTAAGATTTTGGCTCGAGTCGGTCCAGTAGCTTACAGGCTTGAGCTTCCGCCCGAGCTCAGAAGTGTGCACAATACATTTCATGTTTCCAATCTCAAGAAGTGCTTAGCGGACGAATCCCTTATCATTCTGTTAGAAGAGATTCAGCTTGATGACAAGCTTAACTTTATTGAAGAACCGGTCGAGATTATGGATCGTGATGTCAAACAGTTGAAACATAGCCGAATTCCTATCGTCAAAGTTCGCTGGAATTCTCAACGAGGTCCTGAGTTCACTTGGGAACGAGAAGACCAGATTCGTCAGAAGTACCCCCAACTTTTCACCAATACCACTCCAATGACCAACGCTGACTGAATCTCGCGGACGAGATTCCCTTTTAGGGGGGTAGAATGTCACAACCCGCTATTTCCCAGGTCAATACTAATTTCTAAACTCGAATTTAAATTCTTGACGTTTGATTTGAAACATTTTTACATGAGCTTTTTACTTGAATCGACGCGAATTTTAATTAAATTCTAAGTACACTAGGACTTAGGCTAATTTTAGTCCACAACGCTCCGGTACCTTGCTCCTTCTCCAATTCACAATTTTATACAACGACACAAATTTCTATTCTCTAAATACTTACGGTTTTTAAAATTCAACAAACGTTAATTTTTGTACAAAAATGTAACACTCGACATACCCGACTTTCTCAACAATTATTTTTAGGGTATTTTTATACTTCTAAAATTATTACAAAAGTCCTAAAAATATTTTCCGATGTCCAAGTTAAATTCCTTACACCTTACGTTTAATTACGTATAACTTTCGTTAACTACCAAACTAATACCCAATACATATTTTTACTACCCAATACATTTAATATATATATTTTATAAAATTTTCATCTAATTTCTTCCTATTTCTAGCCCTATGGCCGCCCCCTCCCCTATACCTTGTCTTAAGATTTCATTACAAAACATATAAAAATTTCAATCTTATGATCATATGGAGACAACACATTAATTTTGGTGCCTAAGAGCCACCCTTTTTGCCCCTTTTTCCCCTAAAAATACGGCAAGATCACAAGGACCAATTCAAGAAACTTTGACCACCTTTTTACCACTCTTGCTATATATATATATATATATATATATATATATATATATATATATATATATATATATATATATATATATTTTACTAGGAAATGAAGTCTAGTTATGTATATATATATATATATATATATATATATATATATATTATCACCTCCCATTCATACATAATACGCCACACCCACAAGGAGCAAGGAAGAAGAAGGAGTTTGTTGGTGACTATCTAGAGTACTTAGGGTAGTTTATCAAGGGTTGGATACTAATCTTTGGGGTTACATAAGTGTTGTTACAAATCTCATCTCACTAATCACTTTGTAAGTAAATTTACCCTACTTATATTTCATGATTTTCATGAGTTTCATGCTTGTCTAGTATATATACTTGGTTATCACTTGGTACATGTTGATAAATCGTTACATCCACTTTGATCTCTTAACAAGAAAAGGTGTTTTGAACAAGACTTGATTACAAGAAAATTGTTAACAAAGATCTTTACAAGAAAATAATAAAATCTTTATATATAACTATATGTTAATTGTAGTTTTAAATATACTTGGATAATCTTGTACATGGATTCTGAATATTGTTAAGTTTATGTTTTGGTCACCATATACTAGTTGAGAAGTTGATGGATGAACTAGGACTAGATTTGGAGTTGTTGTTAAGTGGTGAAAATAAACAAAACACTAGGAAATATAGTTTGACATTATTTATATTGGATCTGTCCTATTCGACCCTTCACAGAAAAATCAGTACCTTGGTGACCATATTAGGCTAGAAATATAGAAAGTAGACTTAATAATGAAAACATAGCCGCTTGAACGGGTTAAAACGGACTTATAACGAAAAAGATATGCTATTTCCAAGATTGACGACTAAAACTATATTTTCTGAAAAATGGATTCTGTCCCGATTTTTGAGCTAGGAAAACTGGGATTAAATGATATCTAGACTAGCCGAGACCTTGAAAAACCTAAAGTATACTTGAATACCTTCGCGGGAATATATAGAACTTGAAAAACGGAACTACGACGCAAAAGTTATGGCCTAGGAAAGTTGCGACGAAACATATAATTTTTGACAGCTTTGGTTCAAATAATAAAAGCTGATGGAATATTTAAAATTAGTTTTTGGACATTTTAGAGTGTAAATTGGCTAAAATGACGTAAATAAAAATGGTAGAACATTACGTATACTTATTAGGTACGTTAGAGATTTTTCAAAATATATATTTACAAGACGACTAATATTTGGTCATGGGATTTACAAGTTACGTTTTCTAAAATGGTGGATGACTTAAATACGAGATCACTTTGATTACCTACATTTTTAACGATAAAAATTTCAACACCATGTACAAGTGATAATGTAGTGTATGACTTGCATGCTTGACCTTGTTTTCGAACCTAAGACATATGCATTATTTAGGTCGCGATTAGAGTACCCGGACCTTATTTCTCACTACTACTTTGTCTATCGGATATTGCTTTTGCTAAGGTGAGTCATAGCCCCACTTTTACTCTTTATTACCTGATTTCAAATACTTGGGGTGGAAATACACTGCTTTACTTTATTGCGGACATAAGTATAAAACTGTTACATTGCCTGAGTTACCGATTACTCCCGCTAAAGTCCCCTTTATCATGAACCGTTAATTACATGCATGTAAGCGCGAATGCTATGAATAGATCTATTTGGGTTGACACCCCGTCCGAGTTGGTCACGCCAACCTGTTAAACGGACGCATATCATTCGGATTATTTCCGAGTGTCTGGCAAACACTTATTAGGGGCATTATTATTATGCTTGACTGCATACGATTACGTTGAGCTTCGGGGTCATGAGCTCATGGCATTGTATTTTATTTTTGGGTTAACATTGTATTTGTTATAATGGTTATCTCCACTGAAAACCTTGTGTTCCGCTAAATACTTGTTTACTTAAACCTATGAACTCACCAACAATTATGTTGACGTTTTAGCGTGTATTTTCAGGTAACTAGATGCAGTTTGCATAAGTATGTATGGACCACGCTAGAGTCACGTTATGGATGCACATCATGATGAAGATGTCTTTACTTTACTTAGCGTTTGATTTTGTGTTTTGAACGTGAACTCTGATGTTTTGTAAAACTTTATGTTAAATCAAACGTTTGTTTTAAAATGACTCACTTAGAGGTCATTCTTTATTTCCTTGTACTTTGATTGCCATGAAAGTTGCGCCCTCGGGTTCCATTCCGCTGCGACCCAAATCTGGGGGTGTGACAAATGACCCCCTAAAATCGGTTCATTTTTTGCCTCATCAAGATGTCTAGAGCTTCTTCACAAGCTCACTCCAGTCATAAACCTAAGAACATGATCTCTACATCTAGATGTCTAGAGCTTCTTCACATGGATCTCTTCGGTCCCTCCACCATACGGAGTTATGGAGGAAATCTCTACACCCTAGTGATCTTAGACGATTACTATAGTTACACTTGGACTATGTTTCTTAAAAACAAGACTACAACTTTCGATCAATTCAAAATATTTAGTAAGAAAATTCAAAATCAATTAGGATGCAACATAGTTTCCATTAGGACGGACCATTGTTGAGAATTTGACAATGAAGTTCAATTCGGAGCTTACTATGATGCTAATGGTATTACTCACAATTTCTCGGCTCCACGAACTCCACAATCAAATGGAGTAGTTGAAAGGAAAAATAGAACCGTACAAGAAATGAGTAGAACCATGCTTAATGAGTAATCGATTCCTTAAAAGTTTTGGTGTAATGCCGTAGATACATCCACCTATATTCTTGATAGAATTTTAATCAGACAAATGATAGGAAAAACCCCTTATGAAATTTTGAAAGGTAGGAAACCTTCCCTAGATTACTTTAGAGTGTTTGGTAGCAAATGCTATATTCTAAACACCAAAGTCTATTTCACCAAGTTCGACCCAAAGTCTTACGAAGGTGTATTTCTAGGTTACTCTCAAACTAGTAAAGCCTATTAAACAAGGAAACAATGGTCGTCGAAGAATCACTCAACGTGATATTCGATGAGAGTCCCCCTCCATCTAAAACTTCACCTTTGGTAGACGATGATTTGGATGAAGAAAACGACATAGTTGAAAACATGAAAAACCTAGACATATCTCAAGAAACCATCAAAATAGGTGAAACTTCAAATATTAAAGAATCTAAAAGCCACCCTTTAGATAATGACATAGGAAGCCTAAACCAAAGAACCCTTAGAACACAAGTTCAAAACAATAGCAACTTCTTTTGTTTTGTTTCAATCATTGAACCTAAAAATGTCAATGAAGCATTGAAAGATGAAAGTCGGATCATCGTAATGTAAGAAAAATTAAACCAATTTAAGTCTAATGATGTTTGGATGTTAGCACCAATACCTAAGAATATCACAATAATAGGGACTAAGTGGGTATTTAGAAATAAACTAGATTAAAATGGTGTTATATCTAGGAACAAAGCTAGGTTAGTCGCACAATGCTATAATCAAAAAGAGGGAATTGATTATGACGAAACCTATGCACCCGTAGCTAGACTTGAGTCCATTAGGATATTTCTCGCATATGCATGTGCATTAGATTCTAAGTTGTTCCAAATGGATGTGAAAAGTGCATTCCTAAACGGTCTCATCAATGAGGAGGTATATGTAGCACAACCTCCAGGATTCATTGACTTTGAGTACCCCGAGCATGTTTATAAACTAAAGAAAGCTTTATATGGTTTAAAGCAAGCCCCTAAGGCTTGGTATGATAAGTTGAAATCTTTTCTTCTTAAGCATGAATACTCGATGGGAATGGTAGATAACACTCTTTTCACCAAGAAGAAAGATTCAAACATCATAATCGTCCAAATATATGTTGATGACATTATATTTGGTTCAACTTGTCAAGACATGTGTGATGAATTCTCAAGAATCATGCATGACGAGTTTGAAATGAGTATGATGGGCGAGCTTAACTTCTTCCTTGGACTACAAATAAAACAATTAGATGATGGAATATTCTTTAATCAATCCAAATATATTTAGGAAATGCTTAAGAAATTTGGACTAGAAGATACTAAACCTATGAAAACCCCAATGGCTATAGACACAAAGCTCACCAAGGATGAAGAGGGTGAATCCGTAGATAGACTAAGTATAGAGGTATGATTTGAAGTTTATTGTACCTAACGACAAGTAGGCCCGATATCATGTTTAGTGTCTGCCTTTGTGCTTGCTTTCATGAAGATCCCAAATCTTCTCACTTAGAGGCGGTTAAACGTATCTTCCGATACATTAAAGGTACTATGTACTCAGGATTATGGTATCTTAAAGGGACCGGCATAGAAACTATAGTTTACGATGACTCTGATCATGTAGGAGATTATGTGGATTGAAAAAGTACTAGTGGCATTTGTACCTTCATGGGTTGTTGCTTAACTTCTTGGTTCTCCAAGAAACAAACGGCACTAGCTATCTCCACAACCGAAGCCGAATATGTAAGCGCCGGAAAGGCATGTCAACAAGCACTATGGATGAAACAAGCTCTCGTAGACTATGGTATTACACTTGATAACATTCCAATCATGTATGATAATAAATGAGCAATAGATTTAAGTAAAAACCCCGTGCAACACTCTCATACCAAACACATAGAGATTCGTCGCCATTTTCTTAGGGATAAGATGCAAAAGGGTAACATATCTATTGAAAAAGTGCCAATGGAGGAAAACATAACTGATATTCTTACTAAACCACTTAAGTGTGAACCATTCTTTTATCTTCGATTAGGATTAGGAATGATGGAACACATATCTCCTTAGATTTCATATTTAATGAATCCCTTCTAATCTGAGTCTAGGATTCTCTTACGCACAAAAATTAGAAATTGGGGAAGTAACTATTTCTTTTTATTAACAACCATTATTGCATGATAATAAGAGAACTTGATTTTGTGCATAAAATCCCCAATTCATGTGTTCAAAATCTTCTCACGAATAGGAAAAATCAATTTTTCTTGCATTGTTAATACAATTCAAAAACGTTTTTCCATGCATGCACGATGCGCTCAATTCCTCTATCGGATCATGTAACAAATATGTTATCCGACATGGAAAGATGAGAAAAATTGAAATTCGGAGACTTTGGATTATCCCTTAGGATTTTTCTTCTCCTTTAGGGTCAAGATAATCACATCTCCACATATGTTTCATATAGGCACACACTAGAAACATTTTCTGAAATCTGCCAAACCTCCTGGTGGCGGTCCTTTATCAACCCACGATCCCATAAGTGACAAGGGACCGTCCACCTATTTGAAGGACCGTCCACCTATTTATGTGTCGTTAATTGTTTTATGTCCCTGCATGTTTGACTAGCCTACCCTTAGGTCTTATGGACATTCCTAATTTGCTTACGCATCATATTTGAACTAATTTAACCAAGGATGCATGCTTTACTATTCTTGCTACCTTCATCCTCTATTTAAACCACCACCTCCTCTATTCATTGCCATGGCATAACCTTTCCTCTTCACAATGTCATCCAACAAAATGTTATCTCCTAGAAAACCAAGAATATCGGGCAAACCCATATGGAGGAAGAAACAAAGCCTTGGCAATTCATGAACAACTCAAACAACTCACACAATAACCATGTCAATCCCAATCTCACATCACATAATGAGGCATCATCTTCATCATTCTCCTTCTTTGCCTCTTAACCACAAAATGGGCCACCATCCACTCACAATGAGTATACAAACCTGACTCCTCAAGATCATTCATTACCACCTTTGTATCCACCTCAAATGACAAATGTCAACTCCCTACACTCCATCAAAGCTCAAGAATTCTCCAATCTTGTTGATTTGAGCCTCCTCAATATCATCCTATCCCAAAAACTTCATCCTCCAACAATGTCTCATCCCACTCTTGCCCAAGTGGATGCTCATGGGGGTTATTGTGCTTGTTGCATCTACAATCACAACCACTTTCAAAAGATAAAGAATGATCTTGACTACATCATTTCCATCCTTTTGTCATCCGAGTTTCTTCAACCCCTACCCAAAAACTCCTCTCCACCTTGCGGTCGCAAGTTCTAGAGAAGCATGCATGATCACTAATAAAACTGGATTTAACATGAGATATCCTAGGAGATTAGACTAGGATTATGCTTGTAAACTCATGTTGTAAATGTCATATGAATGACATTATTCTTGTTTTTTAATGAATGATCTAGTTTATGCATGAATTATTGAAATATTGATCCAAAAAATCTTCCTACCGGCGGTCCCTTATCAAAGTGGCGGTCTCAAACTTTAAAGGACCGTCGACCCATTTATGGGACCGTCCGCAGTATATGTCTATCCTGCCTTCTCTTATCTTTTCTGCAGGATTTCTATGTTTTCTTGCATGTTTCCTCTAACATATTGCAGCTTAATTCTATCGATCGATTCCCGAGTGTCCTCATCAAGGGGGAGCACTAAGCTAGGGGGAGTCATCATGATGCCGTGGATTCTATGAAGCCTTTTTGATTCTACAAAAAGGGGGAGAACAAAACGAGACTCGTTTTAAAACTCATTAATGCCTAGTTTTATCTAAAGTGAGTTTATATTTTGTAATCATCAAAAAGGGGGAGATTGTTAATAAAAATAATGTCAAAAAAGTCATTTGCAACTCGTTTTAAAACTCATTAATGCCTAGTTTTATCTAAAATGAGTTTATATTTTGTAATCATCAAAAAGGGGTAGATTGTTAATACAAATAATGTCAAAAAAGTCATTTTCATTAATCGGTCTCTACTAGTTTTGCTAATCACAAAATACAAACACACGTTACATAAACCTACAACTAATAAGTTTTTAATCGGGAAAACTCATTTTCGTCATCAACATCACTTAAGGTATGTACAAACTTCTACCAACTTGTGTATGTGATCAAAGGATTTAAAAACTTTACATTTTCATGTCACAAAACATTTTTACAAAAGTATTTTTGTATAATTTAAATAAATGTTTTATTAAGAAAATGTTTTCAACATTCAAAACCATAACAGCCATATTTCCCGCTCAAAACCGACAGCAAAACTTCACCAGATAGTTTTTCACCACGTTAGGACAAAACGAGGAGCGTTTGTCTGGACGGTCCTTTAAATAGGGCGGCGGTCCCTTATCGATAAGGGACCGTCCAGTTGTTAAGGGACCGTCGTCTCTCTCCTAACGCCTATAAATACAGAACTGTTTTACTTCAGAAAACTTCACCTCTTATGCACTAAAGCCTTCTGTATTCCAAAATCCTTTCTAAAACATACTCTTTGATCACATTATCAAGTTCTAGTTGTTTACAAGTGTGTGTGTATCGTGTTGTATCGTGCCATCGTGTTGCTACGAGGTGTGAAGCCACGTGGGCTTTGGTAGATTGGTTCTAGCAAGGATTAGGACTCGACATTCCGCTTAGTATCGTTAAACTTGGTGTAAGCTTGTGTAAGGTTTGTTCCGCCATAAGGGAGCTTATTGATATAGTGTTTGTGAAACTCTCGAGTGTGAGACTCGAGGAGTGGAGTAGGGACGAAGGAGTGAGCTTCGTGGTCGAACCACTATAAATCTTCGTGTGCCGGTTTGATCTTTCCTTTCCTTATCTTTACTTATTTACTTATCAATGCTTGTTTCTATTGTTGTGTTAATTTCACGTAAGCCTTGAATCGAATCATTTTATCAAACACAATTTGTAAAGTCAATTTTATAAAAACGTGATTAATAACATTGAAACTATTCAACCCCCCTTCTAGTTTCTACAACATAGTCACCGACATAATCCGAGTTGGCATACACTATGGTTTCTACTCCTGTTCCTTTTGGATACCATAATCCTAGATGTGTAGTGCCTTATATATATATATATATATATATATATATATATATATATATATATATATATATATATATATATATATATATATAAATATCCGTTTTACGGCTTCAAGATAAGTTGTCTTAGCATCTTCTTGAAAACGAGCACATACACAAACACTAAATATTATGTCGGGTCTACTAGCCTTGAGATATAGTAGACTACCAATCATTCCTCTACATTTAGTGTTATCTACAGATTCACTTTCTTCATCCTTGGTGATTTTAGTTGTCACAACCCACAATTTCAGGTCATTTTTCCAAACTTCGACATTTTACTATTCACAAATTACTATTCATCGATCACTATTCATCATTTTACTATTCATCGTTTTTGAGGTCAATTTGACATTCCGAGACATATTCAGAAATTTTACTATTCACTTGACACTATTTATTTCCGAGAGAAAACCACTATTCACGTGCATTATTCATGTCATCGTAAATTTAGTTTACGTGTGTTCAAATTCGCGTAACCGTATTGGTTCAGGAGCGAATTCATGCATTATTATCAGGGACACTTCATACGGACTAGAAATAGTCTGCATATCATCGTTAGGGCACTTGCATGCTATTCCACTCGTAGGATAACTAAATTTATACTTTTGGTATAATTAACGATTTACGTACGTTTATTTCAAATAAACACTAATACGCGAACGATAAGTGTCTAACATGTCCGACACTCCCGACTATGATCCCAATACATTTTTATACTCATTTCTATAATATAAAAACTATAATATTAATTTACCCGGTATTTTGGAAATTTAACTATTACGTATCGTACGTTTAACTTAATAACGACGGTTTTCACCAAAATTAAACGATAATCACCCAAACTCTCCGTACTTATACCCGACATATTTTTACAATTTTTATAACTTTATTATGTCCCGAATAACTTCAACAAAATTTATTTCTAACAAACCCGGTACCCGATTAAACCTTAAACCTAAACCTAACCTAACTACACTTAACTACTAATACTACTTTTCCTAATTAATCCCAAGACAACCCCCCCCCCCCCATTTCCCTCCTTTTAGGACCGGCCACCCCCCCCCCCCCCCCTTGGTCCATATACATTCAAACTTCACCAAACAAATTAAATGTCACCTAACAATTGTCTCTTTGTATAAATAAAACTTTTTTCACACATTTATCACAAAAACACTTTTACTTGCAACTAGAAAAACTCTTTCACTCTTTCTCTCTTAAGTTGGTTCGAATTAGGGTAATCAAGGAGCAAGGAGGATAATTTTTACAAGATCTTGTCATAAACTAGTTTGTATAATCATCCTTGTTAGAGTTTTGAAATAAAAACTCAAGGATTAGTAGGCTTTTTATCATCTAAACTCTCTAAACCATCAAGTAAGTTAACAAACTCATTTTTATGATTTTTACAAGTTATTATTATGTCTATATATTTTTCTTACAAGATCTTACACATGCATCAACTTGTACCACTCCATTTTTGTATATATTAACTTTCAAGCCCTAGAAATGGAAACATATGAAACCCTTGTTAGACCTAGTGGATTGGTGATGTTTAAGGACCCATGACACCCTAAGAAGGTGTATGGTAGGTTTAGACTAGCTTTGTGGTGTTTGAAAGTGGATTGATGGAGGATGGAACTAGTTTGGAGACTTGAAAATGGTTTTTGAAACTTTTGAAATACCTACTGTCCCTATTTTAATTTCGTGGGAAAATCAGTAGATTATGACCAAGTTTTGACCAAAGATTTAGAAAATACATTCAAAAATGAAACTTTAGGCGAAAGAACGGATTAAAACGAGTTTATAACGAAGGAGATATGATTTTTACAAATTTAACGACGAAAACTACTTTTCAGAAAACTGCTTGCTGTTTGGCAGAATACGACGGGTAATTTGAGGCATTAAACGTAACTTTAAGGAGCCGAGTTATCTAAAATATACTAGTATACACAAAGACGAATCCGTGGACATAAAGAACAAGGAAAACGAGCCTAAAACGACCGAGTTATACCCGTTTTAACATTGTCAAAACTATATATATATTTTTGGTCACAAATAAAAATAATAACGTACGTACTAAACGGTATATTTTCTAGAAACATTACTAAGGACGATTTTCTTATCAAATGAATACGTACGACCCGAGAGAATACTTATACGACGTAACGACGTATTTCAAGGTTTTGATACAAGGATTAGAACGTTAACTTTTTCGTACAAGTTATATACTCCTATATATGGATATATTTTCCTAAGTATGGAAACTATTTTTCTATGACGATAACTAGTATTTCTAAATTACGAGTGGTATGAGCATCATGTGCATGTACATTCATTTCATTACGGCTTGATCTAAGTTAGATCATGGTTATTCATTTAGGTTGCGGCTAGTACTCGCGCCTCATTGTCCCGACTACTTTTACCTCATTGCACCATCTTTGTACCATCACTTCGAGGTGAGTTCTCATAGCCCCGTTTTAATTCTATATTTTGATTTCAAATCCCACGGGGGAGAATACATTGCATTACTTATTTTTGTGTACATGCCTAAGTATAAAATTCATACATTGCTTAAGTTGCCTATTTACCACGTCTTGACAAGTCCCCTTTTATTATCATGGACCGTTAATTTCTAGTACTAAGCGAGAGTGAGTGGATAGATCTATCGAGGGTGACGCCTCCATTCGTGTTTGGGTTGCTCCAAATGGAACGAATGCATTTCATGTCTTTATTATTAGAGTGTCTGGTAAACACTCATTGGGGCCAAGTATCGTCTAGCTTCGGGGTCATGAGCTTAAGAGCCAATGTATATACTTTCCGGACATCCTATTTCATGGCATTACTTATGGCATTTGTACACTAGATTTACTTATAAACCTATGATTATTCACCAACTTTATGTTGACCGTTTTTCGCAATGTATTTCTCAGGTAACTAAGGCATATCCTCATGGATTTGCATGGAGTCACTTTGTGTATCAAGGCTGACGCGTCACTTTTGGATTTCATGCACTTTGAACTATCGTTTGATTGTACTAAACTTGTTTCCGTAAACTTTTTCCAACTTTTGGGACCTATGTTTCATAACTCTGAATATTTTGAATGAATCAAACGATGTATTTTCCAAACGACACTTTAGGTCGTTCAATATTTCCTTGCTTGTGTGCTATGATCCGTTACACCCTCAGGTATTCCATTCCGCTGCCATTCAGGTATTTCGGGGGTGTTACAGATTGGTACCAGAGCTAAGGTTATAGCGAACTAGGTTGCATCATTGACCCTAGACTATAACCACACCATCATAGCATATCATCATTTCATCATAAGTGCATATTTACTTATTTTTAGGCGATGCCATTATACGAGTTATTTATTTTTATTTCACCTTGATTATCACAGAGTCATGTCTTCGAATTCCAACACTGTTGTACTTTACACTATATCCGACTCTGGTGATGAGGACTCTGTGTCCTCCACTGCTGTTTCACCACTTGTTTCTCCTACACCTGAGTTGCCACTCTTGGCATCTGATGGTGACACCGAGCCTTTCGAGGAGGAGGAGACGGCTCCTACTCCCCATGTCCATCCTACTATACCTACTGACATACCATCATCACCTACTACTACTATCCATTCAGAGCCGAGACTTATGTTTCCTAGGGAGATGACTGTTCAGGGTCCTAGGAAGAGAGTTCGTTATGCTACATGTACTTATAGGAGTCTCCCTACTCCTACTATGCCTTCACCACCACCAGCCATACCCACTACCACTCCTATAGCTACCTCACTCTTGCCGCTTCGGAAGCGTGCAAGGCTTGCCACTCCAGATTCACCTATTACCGAGACTGCTGACCTTTCACCACCACCCGTGTACCACATAGGTGAGAGTTCTAGAGCGGCTGCGGCTAGGGATCCTACAGCCGTTACACTAGAGGATCAGTTTGATGCTCAGCAGGAGCAAGTTGACAGGTTGGGGCATAGAGTTGATGAGATTATCACCCCTCGACTTGAGATTGTTGAGGAGCAGGTTGAGGATTTGATTCAGGGCAGGGTTAGTATTGATGTGTCTTACCATGGGCTCGAGGCACGACAGTTGAGGCACCAGGAGGAGATTGAGCTACTTAGGGATGAGTTACCTGAGATTCGAGATAGAGCTCAGGCGACACAGGAGACTCAGTGGGAGCAGGTAGACCAGTTGACATTGCTTCGAGAGAGGGTTGTTATTTTGGAGCGTAGGGATGCTTCTTCTCAGTTACGACTTGAGCATCTTGAGGAGATCGTGATTATGATGGATCGTGAGATTCGTCGCTTGAGGGGAGAGCCTGGACCATCTAGAGCACCTGGAGGAGCCTAGACGTAGACTGGTATTATATTAGCTTTTACTATTTTCCTAGTCCCGGGATGTGGGACATAGTTCAAGAACTTGTAGTCTTTGGTTGTTGTACAAACAAATATATCAAGTGCGACTCTACTATGTTGGAAATGTTGTGCTATATATTATATCGGTCCATGTTGGCCGAAATTTTCATGTATTATATTCATGTGTTGTGATTATATTTATGATGTTTCGTGGTTGCTCTTTATTATTATCGCATTTATACATGTTGTGGTTGTATCGACACAGGTTGTGGTTATATATATACGTGACGTGGTTGTTGTGGTTGTATATATATACTTGTCGTGGTGATGTCTAGACAGATTGTAGTTGTATTCGTACATGTTGTGGTTGTATCGACACAGGTTGTGGTTATATATATATACGTGACGTGGTTGTTGTGGTTGTATATATATACTTATCGTGGTGAGGTCTAGACAGATTGTGGTTGTATTCGTATATGTCGTGGTTGTACTTATATTGGTTATGGTTGTATATTTATATACGTGTTGTGGGTGTATATCTTTGGTACGATGACTATTTCTATTATGATTTTTCTCATGGTTATTTCCATTGTGATTTATCAGAAGTATGGCACCAAGGAAGGGTAAGAATACACCAGAAACACCCGCTATGACTCAAGCCGCTATCCGCAAGTTGGTCAGGGATAGTATTGCAGAAGCTCTAGTGATTGAGAGAGCTGAGGTTGCTGCAAGGGCTGCTGAGACTGCTTCTAATACAGGGACGGTTGAACCACCCACTAATAAGAGGGAATGTACATGGAAAGATTTCAAGATTAGCGATCCTATCAAATTTAAGGGCACTGAAGGAGCGGTTGCTTTAATCCACTGGTTCGAAAAGACTGAGAACGTATTTCTCATGTGCGGATGCCCGGATGTCAGCAAGGTGAAGTTTGCTACAGGTATGCTTCTTGATGAAGCTATGTCTTGGTGGAATTCGTATGCTCAGCCGATTGGTATGGAAAATGCTTACAAGCTTACTTGGGAGGAATTCAAGAAATTAATGACAAAGAAGTTTTGCCCTCGTACCGAGGTGCAAAAGATGGAAACGGAATTTTATGAGCTTGTGACTAAAGGTGATGACATTGAGACTTATTTCAGGAGATTTCAGGAGTTGGCTGCACTATGTCCAACTATGGTTCCCGATGATGAGAAAAAGATGGAAAACTTTGTTGGTGGATTGCCTGAAAGTGTTCGAGGAGATGTGATTTCTTTTGATCCACAATCAATGGAAGAAGCTATTCGTATAACTCAGAAACTCATGGTTCAAGTGGTCAAAGGGAAAGCTGCTGTCAACAACAATAACCGTTCAAACAACACCAACTACACCAACACTCGGAACAACAACAACTATAACAACAATCGAAACCGCAACTATCCCAATAACCGGAACAACAATTCAAACAATAACAACAACAACAACAAGAGGAGGTTTGATTACAACCAAGGTGGAAACGCTGTTCAGCCGCCACCTAAGAGACAGGAAGTAGCAAAGGTTTATGCTGCAGGACCAAATGACAGAAAAGGTTACACTGGTAACCTACCTAAATGTGAAAGGTGTCAGAAGCATCATAACCCAGGTCGTTGTCCAGATATTTGTGGCAATTGCAAGAAGCTTGGTCACCACATCAAAGATTGTAGACTTCCAATCGTGGGTGACAATCAGAAACCACCGGTAACATGTTTTGGCTGTGGAGAACTTGGACACTTTAAGAATGAGTGCCCAAAGAAGAAGAATCAAGGAAATGGGAATCAAGATGGAAGAGCTCGAGGAAGAGCTTATGTCATGGGAGGAGACGATGTCAAAGAAGACCCGAATGTTGTTGCGGGTACGTTCCTCGTTAATAATCGTTATGCATCCATTTTATTTGATTCAGGAGCGGATAGAAGTTTTGTGTCTATTGCATTTGCACCTTTGCTTAACATAGAACCAACCCCATTAGACATTTCCTATATCGTTGAATTAGCCGATGGGTCTTTAGTTAACACCAACACCATTGTTCGTGGTTGCACTATAAATTTCCTAAACCATCCATTCAATATAGACCTTATGCCCGTAGAACTTGGAAGTTTCGACGTTGTGATCGGTATGGATTGGTTATCTCGGCATCGAGCGAGAATTATTTGTGATGAGAAAGTTGTTCACCTTCCTTATAACGGTGAAACTTTGGTTGTTCGCGGAGAGCGAAGTGGAACTAGACTAAGTATAATATCGTGCATTAAGACCGAGAAGTACATAAAGAAGGGTTGTTATGCATTCTTGGCTCACATCACGGAGAAGAAGTCGGATGAGAAACAACTTGAAGATGTGCCAATTGTTAATGAATTTCAAGAGGTTTTTCCGGAAGAATTGCCAGGACTTCCGCCTACACGCCAAGTTGAGTTTCAAATCGAATTAGTGCCAGGAGCTGCACCGATTGCACGAGCACCGTATAGACTTGCACCTTCGGAAATGCAAGAATTGTCGAATCAATTACAAGAACTCTTGGACAAAGGATTCATTAGACCGAGTTCCTCGCCTTGGGGAGCGCCGGTTTTGTTTGTGAAGAAAAAGGACGGAACTTTCAGGATGTGCATCGACTATCGTGAACTGAACAAGTTAACGGTTAAGAACCGTTATCCACTCCCCAGAATCGACGACTTGTTCGACCAGTTACAAGGTTCTAGTTTTTATTCCAAGATTGATTTAAGATCCGGTTATCATCAACTTAAAGTTCGGGAAGAGGATATCCCGAAGACGGCATTTAGAACACGCTATGGTCATTATGAATTCCAAGTGATGCCTTTTGGATTAACCAACGCACCTGAGGTATTCATGGATCTCATGAATAGGGTGTGCAAACCGTATCTCGATAAGTTCGTGATCGTATTCATTGACGATATCTTGATTTATTCCAAGAGTAAGGAAGATCACGAAGAACACCTCAGAACAATACTGGAACTACTCAAGAAGGAGCAATTGTATGCCAAATTTTCTAAGTGTGATTTTTGGATACGAAGAGTTCAATTTCTTGGTCATGTTATTGATAGCCAAGGTTTACAAGTCGACCCGGCAAAGATCGAGGCAGTTAAGGATTGGGCTACGCCCAAGTCTCCTACGGAAATTCGTCAATTTCTAGGACTTGCCGGATATTACAGAAGGTTTATTGAAGGGTTTTCTAAGATAGCGAAGTCGTTGACAAAGCTGACACAAAAGAATCAAAAGTACGAGTGGGGAGAAAAACAAGAGTCCGCATTTCAATTATTGAAACAAAAGCTTTATAGCGCACCGATTTTGTCACTACCGGAAGGTATTGAGAACTTTGTGGTATATTGCGATGCTTCGCATAAAGGACTTGGAGCTGTGCTAATGCAAAACGAGAAAGTGATAGCTTATGCATCTAGACAACTTAAGACACACGAGAAGAATTACACTACTCATGACTTGGAATTGGGTGCGGTAGTTTTTGCACTCAAGATTTGGAGACACTACCTTTATGGTACAAAGTGCGTAATTTTTACCGACCACAAGAGCTTACAGCATATACTCGATCAGAAGGAACTTAATATGAGACAACGTCGTTGGCTAGAGTTGTTGAGTGATTACGATTGTGAAATCCGATATCACCCAGGAAAAGCGAATGTTGTAGCAGATGCACTTAGCCGAAAAGAACGACTTAAACCTTTGAGAGTCAGGTCATTAGGAATGACTATCATTTCGCCATTACCATCGAAGATCTTAGAAGCTCAGATTGAGGCTCTCAAAGAAGAAAATCGACCACATGAGAAACTTTATGGTATGCCAGAAAGCGAAAATGGCTTTGTAAAGAGATCGGACGGAGTGTTATGTTTCAAGGACCGAAGTTGGATACCACTCTATGGCGGAGTGCGAGAATTGATTATGCATGAATCACACAAGTCGAAGTACTCTATTCATCCAGGTTCGGATAAGATGTATCAAGATCTCAAAAAGCTTTACTGGTGGCCGAACATGAAAGCAGAGATTTCTACGTACGTCAGTAAATGTCTTACTTGTGCTAAAGTGAAAGCCGAACACCAGAAACCGTCAGGACTACTTCAACAACCAGAAATTCCACAATGGAAGTGGGAACGTATTGCTATGGACTTTGTCACTAAACTTCCAAAGACGTCAGGAGGTTTCGATGCTATTTGGGTAATCGTTGATCGACTTACCAAATCAGCTCATTTCATACCCATTAGAGAGACTTATACAATGGAACAACTTGCTAGACTTTATGTCAAGGAAATAGTCTCAAGACACGGTGCACCAGTTTCCATCATTTCCGACAGAAATAGTCGTTTTACTTCAAACTTTTGGCGGTCATTACAAGATTCTTTTGGATCTCAGTTAGACATGAGCACTGCTTACCATCCTCAGACCGATGGTCAGAGCGAGAGGACTATTCAGACACTTGAAGACATGCTTAGGGCGTGTGTGATTGACTTTGGAAATGGTTGGGCTAACCATTTGCCGTTGATCGAATTTTCCTACAACAACAGTTACCATTCGAGCATTAAGGTTGCACCATTCGAGGCACTTTATGGTCGTAAGTGTCGATCTCCAGTTTGTTGGGCCGAAGTCGGTGAAGTACAATGTACTGGCCCGGAGATGGTACAAGAAACAACAGAAAAGATAATTCAGATTCGAGAGAGACTCGAAACTGCTAGAAGTCGACAGAAGAGCTACGCAGATGTTCGACGCAAACCATTGGAATTTCAGGTCTGAGACAAAGTTATGTTGAAAGTCTCGCCTTGGAAGGGCGTGATACGATTTGGAAAACACGGGAAATTAAATCCGAGATACATTGGGCCATTCAAGATCCTGGAGAGGATTGGTCCGGTTGCTTACAAACTTGAACTTCCGTCAGAACTTAGCAACGTACACAACACGTTTCATGTTTCGAACCTCAAGAAATGTCTTTCGGACGAGTCTGCCATTATACCATTAGAAGAAATACAACTCGATGACAAGCTTAACTTTGTGGAAGAACCAGTTGAAATAATGGATCGCGAGATCAAACAGTTGAAACAAAGTCGAATTCTGATCGTGAAGGTTCGTTGGAATTCTCGAAGAGGACCCGAGTTTACTTGGGAACGAGAAGACCAAGTGCGACGCAAGTATCCACAACTTTTCACCGAGCCAATTACCGAGACCAACACTAACTGAATTCAGGGACTGAATTCCTTTTTGGATGGGCGACTGTCACAACCCACAATTTCAGGTCATTTTTCCAAACTTCGACATTTTACTATTCACAAATTACTATTCATCGATCACTATTCATCGTTTTACTATTCATCGTTTTTGAGGTCAATTTGACATTCCGAGACATATTCAGAAATTTTACTATTCACTTGACACTATTCATTTCCGAGAGAAAACCACTATTCACGTGCATTATTCATGTCATCGTAAATTTAGTTTACGTGTGTTCAAATTCGCGTAACCGTATTGGTTCAGGAGCGAATTCATGCATTATTATCAGGGACACTTCATACGGACTAGAAATAGTCTGCATATCATCGTTAGGGCACTTGCATGCTATTCCACTCGTAGGATAACTAAATTTATACTTTTGGTATAATTAACGATTTACGTACGTTTATTTCAAATAAACACTAATACGCGAACGATAAGTGTCTAACATGTCCGACACTCCCGACTATGATCCCAATACATTTTTATACTCATTTCTATAATATAAAAACTATAATATTAATTTACCCGGTATTTTGGAAATTTAACTATTACGTATCGTACGTTTAACTTAATAACGACGGTTTTCACCAAAATTAAACGATAATCACCCAAACTCTCCGTACTTATACCCGACATATTTTTACAATTTTTATAACTTTATTATGTCCCGAATAACTTCAACAAAATTTATTTCTAACAAACCCGGTACCCGATTAAACCTTAAACCTAAACCTAACCTAACTACACTTAACTACTAATACTACTTTTCCTAATTAATCCCAAGACAACCCCCCCCCCCCCCCCCATTTCCCTCCTTTTAGGACCGGCCACCCCCCCCCCCCCCCCCCCCTTGGTCCATATACATTCAAACTTCACCAAACAAATTAAATGTCACCTAACAATTGTCTCTTTGTATAAATAAAACTTTTTTCACACATTTATCACAAAAACACTTTTACTTGCAACTAGAAAAACTCTTTCACTCTTTCTCTCTTAAGTTGGTTCGAATTAGGGTAATCAAGGAGCAAGGAGGATAATTTTTACAAGATCTTGTCATAAACTAGTTTGTATAATCATCCTTGTTAGAGTTTTGAAATAAAAACTCAAGGATTAGTAGGCTTTTTATCATCTAAACTCTCTAAACCATCAAGTAAGTTAACAAACTCATTTTTATGATTTTTACAAGTTATTATTATGTCTATATATTTTTCTTACAAGATCTTACACATGCATCAACTTGTACCACTCCATTTTTGTATATATTAACTTTCAAGCCCTAGAAATGGAAACATATGAAACCCTTGTTAGACCTAGTGGATTGGTGATGTTTAAGGACCCATGACACCCTAAGAAGGTGTATGGTAGGTTTAGACTAGCTTTGTGGTGTTTGAAAGTGGATTGATGGAGGATGGAACTAGTTTGGAGACTTGAAAATGGTTTTTGAAACTTTTGAAATACCTACTGTCCCTATTTTAATTTCGTGGGAAAATCAGTAGATGATGACCAAGTTTTGACCAAAGATTTAGAAAATACATTCAAAAACGAAACTTTAGGCGAAAGAACGGATTAAAACGAGTTTATAACGAAGGAGATATGATTTTTACAAATTTAACGACGAAAACTACTTTTCAGAAAACTGCTTGCTGTTTGGCAGAATACGACGGGTAATTTGAGGCATTAAACGTAACTTTAAGGAGCCGAGTTATCTAAAATATACTAGTATACACAAAGACGAATCCGTGGACATAAAGAACAAGGAAAACGAGCCTAAAACGACCGAGTTATACCCGTTTTAACATTGTCAAAACTATATATATATTTTTGGTCACAAATAAAAATAATAACGTACGTACTAAACGGTATATTTTCTAGAAACATTACTAAGGACGATTTTCTTATCAAATGAATACGTACGACTCGAGAGAATACTTATACGACGTAACGACGTATTTCAAGGTTTTGATACAAGGATTAGAACGTTAACTTTTTCGTACAAGTTATATACTCCTATATATGGATATATTTTCCTAAGTATGGAAACTATTTTTCTATGACGATAACTAGTATTTCTAAATTACGAGTGGTATGAGCATCATGTGCATGTACATTCATTTCATTACGGCTTGATCTAAGTTAGATCATGGTTATTCATTTAGGTTGCGGCTAGTACTCGCGCCTCATTGTCCCGACTACTTTTACCTCATTGCACCATCTTTGTACCATCACTTCGAGGTGAGTTCTCATAGCCCCGTTTTAATTCTATATTTTGATTTCAAATCCCACGGGGGAGAATACATTGCATTACTTATTTTTGTGTACATGCCTAAGTATAAAATTCATACATTGCTTAAGTTGCCTATTTACCACGTCTTGACAAGTCCCCTTTTATTATCATGGACCGTTAATTTCTAGTACTAAGCGAGAGTGAGTGGATAGATCTATCGAGGGTGACGCCTCCATTCGTGTTTGGGTTGCTCCAAATGGAACGAATGCATTTCATGTCTTTATTATTAGAGTGTCTGGTAAACACTCATTGGGGCCAAGTATCGTCTAGCTTCGGGGTCATGAGCTTAAGAGCCAATGTATATACTTTCCGGACATCCTATTTCATGGCATTACTTATGGCATTTGTACACTAGATTTACTTATAAACCTATGATTATTCACCAACTTTATGTTGACCGTTTTTCGCAATGTATTTCTCAGGTAACTAAGGCATATCCTCATGGCATTGCATGGAGTCACTTTGTGTATCAAGGCTGACGCGTCACTTTTGGATTTCATGCACTTTGAACTATCGTTTGATTGTACTAAACTTGTTTCCGTAAACTTTTTCCAACTTTTGGGACCTATGTTTCATAACTCTGAATATTTTGAATGAATCAAACGATGTATTTTTCAAACGACACTTTAGGTCGTTCAATATTTCCTTGCTTGTGTGCTATGATCCGTTACACCCTCAGGTATTCCATTCCGCTGCCATTCAGGTATTTCGGGGGTGTTACATTAGTTTCCGTGGACATAGGTGTTTTAATAGGTTTGAATCTTCAAAAGAAAATTTCTTAAGCATGTCTTTTATGTATTTAGATTGGTAAAAGAATATCCCATCTTCTAATTGTTTATTTGAAGTCCTAAGAAAAAGTTGAGTTCTCCCATAATACTCATTTCAAACTCGTCATGCATGATTTTTGAGAAATCGTCACATAATTCTTGACAAGTTGATCCGAATATGATGTCGTCAACATATATTTGGACTATGATAATGTTTGAATCCTTCTTCTTAGTGAAGAGAGTATTGTCAACTAAACCCATGGTGTACTTATGGTCAACTAGGAATGTCTTAAGTCGATCATACCATACTTTTGGAGCTTTCTTAAGTCCGTATAAAGCCTTTTTAAGTTTATAAACATGATTAGGTTTTTCAAAATCGGTGAACCCCAGAGGTTGAGCAACATATACTTCTTCATTAATAAAGCCATTTAAAAATGCACTTTTGACATCCATTTGAAAGAGTTTAAAGTCATGTGCTGATGCGTGGGAATTGCACTAGGCTTTACCTCTCGAGGGATCTTGAGAAGCTTACAACCCCCACCAGGCAGTGTACCTGATCGATGTAGTATAGTATAATGACAGGTACCGGGGGATTGATCGTTCAGCTAGGAATAGTGTCGCTAGGATTAGAAAACCTAAAGACTAGGTCTAGAGATGAGGGATGATTCTTTTTGTATTTTTATTTTTTTTTAGAAAACAAATTAAAATCTCGGGTTTTAAGGATTTGGGGCGGAATTAGTTGCTAGTCAACTAACCCAATACTAAGATGCAATCAAAATAAAATACTAAAATGAAAATAAACTAATTTAAACTAAAGTTGTGAGCAATAAGTGGGAGAAATGTGTTTACTTAGATTTCACTACTCCCTAGATATCTTTTACACGTTAATTACTTGTTATAGTTGCGTGGATGACGGATTGTATTCCTTAATACCATTCATGGGGTGGCGTACTTAACTCCCCAATCCTATGAGTGCCTACTTCACTCCTATGTCGAGCCGGCTAAGAAGCTCCTAACATGGGATCATTAGAATTTACTCATACATTAAATACAACCAATAAAACCTAGTACACATCGGTTCATGTTTCCTAAGACGTTCAAGCATGTTACACAATGGAGATCTGCCAGTTTTCTTAAGCCTAACATTGAAATCATTCATCCAATACAACCATAAACAAGTAATCAACACATAATTAACATCTAGGTTTCATTAGATCTAAGCAAATACAAGATAGATCTAGCCTAGCATGTTGAAATTAAGACAAGCACAAGATATAGACAACCAACACATAGACATATTGATTGAATTAAAGAGAAGACTTATCTTAATAGCAAATGAAAGGATTCAAGGGCTAAAAACCCTTGAAAAAGCTATAAAATACGTACAAGGTTCGACCCTAGGGTTTCTCCACACAAGTTCCTCCCTATGAATGAAAATTAGAAAACTATATATAGATTTTGGAAGGTGACGGCGTCAAGAACAAATGTCTGACGCCGTCATCTCGCCGCCAAATAGTTCCTCGGACTGCCTAGATCTGGATCTGACGCCGTCATGTGTACACCTTATGCAGGCCGTCACCACATTAACTCTTGACGCCCTTTTTGTGACGCCTTTAGGTTTCTTCTGGGTCATCATGGATTTTACTCTTGACGCCGTCATACACTGTTCTCAGCATGGAAAATTAAGTCTTTGGCGTTTTCTTCACTTTTATGCTCCAAAAACGTCCGAATTGCTTCCTTTTCCAGATTTCACTCCCAAAGTACCTAAAATCACAAAAGGAATGATTTAGGGTAATATTTGATTAAATAAATTCAATTCCGGGCTTAAATGACCCCCTAAAAGTGGTTCATTTTTCGCCTCATCATATACCCTTACACTTGAGATTTGCTTGTCCTCTAGCAAATGCGCTTTTATTCTAATCAAAATACAAGTTAGGGGTCATTTAACACTAATATAAAAGTAATTACAACAAATAATCGTTCCACTAAAGACCAAAGACAAGCACGGAGGTCAAACACTAGCACCTCACAAATAGTGTTTAGATACTCACATCTCTCGGGTGTAATAAAGCATAAATTACAATAGGGAAACGGAAGATATCTCTCACTACCTGTCATAGCAAAATAGATTACCATAAGCTTGGGAAAGGATCAAACCTCCACCACATGGCGTAAGCACCTAGGATAAACTATCAAAGAGGTCTTTTAAAGGGTTGTAACGTTAGGTGTAGGGATATGAAATACACGGTTTTGTTGGATATAAGCAGTCTTTACGGGTGGCGAGTTAACAATCTTGGTTAATTACATGTACAATATGGCGTTGCTAAGCCAAGACTAGACTCGACTTAAGCTAATAAATGAAAAATAACAAAAACATAATGAACATAGAATGAAAAAGGGATGGTAGTCCGTATGTTTTTTCTCTTTTTCACTTTTCTATTTTTTTTTTTTTTTTTTTTTTTTTTTTTGCATACACTCTTACCCTACCATCCAAAATAATACATCATAGGGATTGAACATTCCCCTTACACATGAATTTTTACATACTTTACAATAAACTAATCTTATGACTTGAATTAAGATAATCAAAACACTTGGAGTACTTTTAAGATTAACGTACATACGGGGGTAATATATGATGTTCTTCCCCATTACTCCATAAAATAAGTACTTTACCTATGAGTCCCAATCGTCCCAAAACAATATGTACAAAGATATGACTCGACTTAGCAACCATGTAATCAATTAGATAGTTAACTTAGGGTTTAACATATAACAATAATGCACTAAAGATGAGTGCATACACGGAAGGCTAAGGCGATATGGGTGTACATTTAAGTGGGGTATAACAAATTCTTCCTTTAAGTAAAATGCTTAAAGTTAGAAACGAAAAGATAGGCTCGGAGGGGTGTACTAGGGGTTTCGTGTACTAAAGATGAGTACAACGCTAAGGTGTAGGAAAAATTAATTGACTTAACTAGCCAAGTAATATGACTTAAATGGTCAAGTAATTATGATACGAGTTTAACACAAGGGTGATCCTAATGCCTCTTATCATGTAGTAAATCCTACTACACGAATGTAGTCTCACTAGCGGTCTCGGGATGCATCACTAACGCAAGTTCTAGAATCTAAATGCTACCGGTACACTCATAAGCACTAATAGTAAATGTTTTTCCTATCAAATCTAAGGGCGAACCTCACATATTTGGGTGGAAAATTTTTCCGAATGATACAGTTATGTGCTAGTCATACAATCTCCTATCCATGAGACGCTCGCTATGGCTAAAGTTTCACTCCTAAATGTTGTAAAAAAAATTAATTTGGCGCTAAAATTACACTAACAAGTATTTCTCATAGTTTTATTACACATCTACCATCAAACAAACAAACTCAAGCGAAAGTATATTTGTAAGGTATCATCATTTTACCCTCCCCTTACACTTAAGATGAACATTGTCCCCAATGTTCAAGTAAAGAATATAAAAGTGAAATAAGTAAAACGAATGAAATCAAATACTCCCCTGATTCGCTCGGTATGGATAATAAGGTGGCCAGGTTAGATCTTCCTCCAAGAAAATGAACAATCAAAGCTTCCCTTCCAGAATATAAATCATCTTCTTGTCATACATAACCTGTAAAAACCTGTGAAAACAGACAAGGCAACCTCGCATAAAATCGGCGGCAATCTACATATGCTAATAAATCCTAGAAAACAAAATAAGATATAATGCTTGTGGAATGAAGTTCGCAGATTTCCTGGAGATTATAAAACTAATAATTCAGCAAAAACTTTAAGACTCCGTTAGAAAAACAAAACTGGTAAAATTTCCAGATTTTTTACACGTGACGCCGTCAAGAGTAAACTCGTGACGCCGTCAGAAGTGACCTGCAGAAATTCTTATGTTAAGTTTCCAGAAAATTTCAGGAAAAACTTAGTCCTACTTCCTGGAAAATCATGCAAAACATCATTATGACTCGATACAAGCATTTGACTCTAATAAATACTAATATACATGCTCACTTAATATTGTGGAGAATCATGATCGGTTTTGTTTCTTAAAAACATATTTGGGGTTTCCCCTTACATTTATCTTTTGCGAAATACCTTTGGATGAAGTTAAGACTAGGCCAAACAACAAAATAAAGTATTTTCACCATTTTAGTTTGAAACATGATCTACCAACAATAAAAATAAGGCATGCATACGGAAGCAAATAAAATCAAATAAACAAACAAAAAAATAAAGAAATAAAGCTTGGGTTGCCTCCCAATAAGCGCTTGTTTTTGTTCGAGTCACGAGCCTGACTCTACCATTATTTAACGGAAATAGGGGAGGTTTTCCCTACACTTAGGATTAAGTGCGGGTGATAGTAGCGATACACACCATCTTGGTGGAAGTATGCCACGTGAGGAAATAGTGGTGGATGAATTATATGCTCAAAGGGTTGTGCTCCTATCATCATAACCTTACCTAATTCAATCGGGTTAATGGGTGGATTAAGATTTTCTCCTAGAAAGGGATTATTTTCTATCAGCTTCGAAAGACTCCTAGTTGGGGATCCATCTTGACCTAATAAACCTGGTTTAAACCCATAATGTTTCTTGTGATCAGTCATAAATGGGTGATATAAGCATGTAAGGTCATTTTCCACTCCTATATTGGCTTCCTCTCTACAAGGCTTAGAGTCCACTACCTTTATCCTAAGACTACCCAGACTATATGGTTTGATGGGTGGATCGGAACCAATTTCAATTCCTAAATTCACATCCAAGGATGGAAGATTAGGTAACGGTTTTGGTTGAGCCTCCGGTTCATCAAAACTAGGAACTTCCCTAGAACTAAGAGTAAGGTTATCATTATAAGTATTCAAACCTATATCCTCTAGTTGTGTTTGGTTCAAAGGTTCTACCTCAATTAGGATTCCTAAAGTCTCATCTACTTTATCCAAATAAGTCACGGGCGGTGTGTATGCTTCAAATGATGGCAGGACTTATGGGGTACTTGGTGGGCTTAAATTTTCAACTCTATCCTCCATCTTATCAAGATTACCAATGTGCTCATCTTGTATTGTGGTGAAATCAAACCACCCCGTGCATCCAGTTATCTCATCTATACGTTTATCCCCAAACAATCTTCTTGCTTGTTCCCTTAAACTTGCTATCAATTGATCCGTAACAACTTTTGTTGGGTTGTCCATTTTTTTGGCAAGTATGGCACAATTCTCTATGGTTTCCCATGCTTCATCAACACTTAATCCCCAAAGGTCCCCATCTGCGGCATGGTCAATGTCCATTTTGGTATAGTGGTCGACACGATGGTAAAATATTTCAATTTGGGACCACAGATCGAAATTATGATGAGGGACTTTTCGGAGTAAATATTTAAAACGAGCCCATGCATCATAGATAGGTTCATCCTCATGTTGTTTAAACATCAAGATGTCATTAGGAGTGGGTGAATTACGTGGTTGGTAGTATGGTGGATTCGCGTTCTTCATAATGGCTAACGGAATAGTCAATGGAAAGGTTTTTACAGACAAAGACACAAAGAAAAAGATAGACTAAAGAAAACCTAAAAATAAAAATAAAATCTTACTAGAAAGGAATCTAGCAAGTAGACCTAATAAAAAGAGATTCTAACCTAGACAATAACTATTCCCCGGGCTGCGGCGCCAAAAACTTGATGCGTGGGAATTGCACCAGGCTTTACCTCTCGAGGGATCTTGAGAAGCTTACAACCCCCACCAGGTAGTGTACCTGATCGATGTAGCATAGTATAATGACAAGTACCGGGGGATTGATCATTCAGCTAGGAATAGTGTCGCTAGGATTAGAAAACCTAAAGACTAGGTCTAGAGATGAGGGATGATTCTTTTTGTATTTTTATGTTTTTTTTAGAAAGCAAATTAAAATCTCAGGTTTTAAGGATTTGGGGCGGAATTAGTTGCTAGTCAACTAACCCAATACTAAGATGCAATCAAAATAAAATACTAAAATGAAAATAAACTAATTTAAACTAAAGTTGTGAGCAATAAGTGGGAGAAATGTGTTTACTTAGATTTCACTACTCCCTAGATATCTTTTACACGTTAATTACTTGTTATAGTTGCGTGGATGACGGATTGTATTCCTTAATACCATTCATGGGGTGGCGTACTTAACTCCCCAATCCTATGAGTGCCTACTTCACTCCTATGTCGAGCCGGCTAAGAAGCTCCTGACATGGGATCATTAGAATTTACTCATGCATTAAATACAACCAATAAAACCTAGTACACATCAGTTCATGTTTCCTAAGACGTTCAAGCATGTTACACAATGGAGATCTGCTAGTTTTCTTAAGCCTAACATTGAAATCATTCATCCAATACAACCATAAACAAGTAATCAACACATAATTAACATCTAGGTTTCATTAGATCTAAGCAAACACAAGATAGATCTAGCCTAGCATGTTGAAATTAAGACAAGCACAAGATATAGACAACCAACACATAGACATATTGATTGAATTAAAGAGAAGACTTATCTTAATAGCACATGAAAGGATTCAAGGGTTGAAAACCCTTGAAAAAGCTGTAAAATACGTACAAGGTTCGGCCCTAGGGTTTCTCCACACAAGTTCCTCTCTATGAATGAAAATTAGAAAACTATATATAGATTTTAGAAGGTGACGACGTCAAGAACAAATGTCTAACGCCGTCATCTCGCCGCCAAATAGTTCCTCGGACTGCCTAGATCTGGATCTGACGCCGTCATGTGTACACCTTATGCAGGCCGTCACCACATTAACTCTTGACGCCATTTTTGTGACGCCTTCAGGTTTCTTCTGGGTCGTCATGGATTTTACTCTTGACGCCGTCAGGATTTCCTTCTTGACGCCGTCATACACTGTTCTCAGCATGGAAAATTAAGTCTTTGGCGTTTCTTCACTTTTATGCTCCAAAAACGTCTGAATTGCTTCATTTTCCAGATTTCACTCCCAAAGTACCTAAAATCACAAAAGGAACGATTTAGGGTAATATTTGATCAAATAAATTCAATTCCGGGCTTAAATGATCCCCTAAAAGTGGTTCATTTTTCGCCTCATCATGTGCACATGCATATGCAAGTAAAATCCTAATAAATTCGAGCCTAGCAACCGGAGCGAAAGCTTCATCGTAGTCAATGCCTTCTTGTTGATTATAACCTTGTGCTATTAGCCTAGCTTTGTTTCTAGACACTATACCATTTTCATCCATTTTATTTCGAAAGACCCATTTTGTTCCAATTATTGTTTGACATTTTGGTTGAGGAACTAATGTCCAAACATCATTTCTAACAAATTGGTTTAGTTCTTCTTGCATAGCAATGACCCATGATTCATCTTTTATTGCCTCGTTTATATTTTTGGGTTCAATGGTTGACACAAAACAAAAGAAGTTACTTTGACTTTGAACTTTTAATCTTAAGGTTCTTTCATTAATTTTTCCTATGACACTATCTAATTGATGACTTTTAGATTCTTTGACATTGACAATTTCCTTGTTTAAAAGTTCATCTTCCTTGTCGTTATCTAAGTTGTCTTGATTTTCAATGACATGACTTTCAACTAAGTCATCATCTACCAAAGGTGATGTCTTAGAGGGAGGTGGACTTTCGTCGAATGTTACGTTCAATGATTCCTTGACTCTTAATGTTTCTTTGTTTAAAACAATGTATGCTTTGCTATTTTGTGAATATCCAAGAAATACACCTTCATAAGAGTTTGGGTTAAATTTGGTGAGATAATCTTTGGTTTTTAGTATAAAGCATTTACTCCCAAACACTCTAAAATATCTTAAAGTAGGCTTTTTACCTCTATATAATTCATATGGAGTTTTATTCAAAAATGGTCAAATTAAGACTCGGTTTAGAATATAAGGTGACGTGTCGACGGCGTTACACCAAAACTTTTGTGGAATATTTTGTTCATTAAGTATTGTTCTACTCATCTCTTGAAGAGTCTGGTTTTTACGTTCTACTACACCGTTAGATTGAGGAGTACGTGGTGCCGAAAAGTTATGTGTTATACCATTTTTATCACAAAAATTTCCAAATTGTATTTCATTGTCAAATTCACGACCATGATCCGTTCTTATTGACACAATGCAATTTTGATGCGTGGGAATTGCACCATGTAACAATTCACAATTTCAGGTTAATTACTATTCCCGGAAAATTTTACTATTCATTTTTCCTGAAATTTTCCCGAAATTTGATTTTTGTTTCTTGGCCTCGAGTGATAAATCATTTCCATGGCAAATTAAAAGTTTGACACTCGTTAGATCATTTTCGTGAAAGTTAATAAGGAATTACACGTTTTAGGGTAAAACGTCATTCAAAAATTCTACGCACAACGAAACTCGACCGCGTTAAGTGACCCCGCATCAGAAAAATGTTTGACACACTCATGATTTATTTGAGAATTAATCATGACTGAGAAAAACATGACCAAAATAAGCCTCGGCCGTGAAAAACTGGAATTTTCAGTTTTTAAGCGTTTTTACTCAGCCGTAACCTTAGCCTATACTTGAACCGCGTTTCTAAGACAATTTGAGTTTTCAACTTTTTGGAATAAGTCAACATATTTTTCCCTCCTCCTTTGACCAAAAATCATTCCTTGATTTTATAAGTCATTCCTTGATTTTTAGGCTTACGGTTTTATGTCTAAAAGACATTTAATACCAACCGACACTAGACTGAGCCCAGTCTAGACATTATAAGTCATTTTAAATCATTTATATCCTATTAGAAAAGTAACATTTTACTTTTCTCAATTTTACACAATATTCGTACGTTTTACGTATTACGCATTTTAGACCCGTGTTTCCAGTTTTAGCAGGGTTTTACCACCCCAATGGAACCTACCACTCATTTTATATTTTATTATGGAGTATAATAACATGTTTAACCATACTTTCAAGTTCCACATTTTTACGACACCCGGTTTTACGTTTCGTGGCTTAACAGCTTACAATTAGCGATTAACGGAACCAAAACACACTCCGTAAAAGCAAGATAACATCAAAAATCATACCTAGTCATCCAAGATAAGCTATGCACGAAATTTTTGAGCAAGTCACAAGCCTTGTTGGCTTGTGATGAAGCCTTGATCACTTAGGATGGTTACATGTGTAAAACTTGCTATGTAAGCTTTGAAAAAGTCTTGCAAACTAACCTCCTCATTTTAGTATAAAAGGCAACTCATTCCTCACTTAGTTTCTCATCAAAAAACTGGAAACACTCAATTATTATAGCAATTCATCCTTTGATTTCCAAGTTGCAAGAATCAAGAGCAATATCAACACATAAACCCTAGTTTGGTTTTGATTCATCAAAACTACTTCCAATCTTTAGAACTTTGGTGATTTCTCTTGAGTTTGAATCCACTCAAGTCACCTCAACTTTCATCATCTCTCTTTCAAGAATACAAGTGTAGAAAGATTGCTTGAAGTGAAGTAGGGTGAAGCTAAAGTCTATCAAAGTCCTTACCTTACATGTTAACTTACCTTTCTTTGTAGAAAGCCAAAGTTGTAAGCCAACTCTAATACACTTCCTTGCTTAAATATCATATTCATGTTATTTACATATCATTCATGCTATATTTTGTCTTGTGATCATGTCCATGATGTATAAAAATGGGTAAAACAAGTTATTACAAATGATTGTTAACTTATGTTATTTAAACAAGTAAACTAGTGACTTTTATGGAGAACCACGACCAAAATAGTACAACTATGATATTGGACACTTACTTACTATTATAAAGGACTTCAAAAGGAAAACATAGCAATTTGAACCACTTAAAACGAGTACACGAGTCAAAAGTTATGGCCATAAGAAGTTAGCGAAACCAAAACGGCAAAACTGCCTATACCCTACTGTTTTGCATTCTGACTTTTTGAAAGTGCCACTTCTGGTCCGATTCATCAAAAAGTTAAAACACAAAAGTTGTCCGGAACGATGTTTTCGTTCAGGAACAAAGAAGCTCGAGCCCTGAAAACGCTTTCCGAGTGATATTTTCTTCAAATTCTTAACAGCCCATTTTTAGACCAAAGTCATTATATAAAGGTTATGGTTTATAAAGACCAAGAGGTCTTATGACCTAGTTTCAAGACCACAACCATGGCTAGAGCCAAGGTTGAGTCTCAAGACCATGGAACAATGACCAAAGGTCATGGCAAAGCCATGGCTAAAGACCATATAAACATACCAAGGCGAAAACATGAGTTAAGACCATATATACATACCAAGGCGAAAACATGAGCTAACGACCATATAAACTTACCAAGGCAAATACATGAACTAGAGAGTTAGCGATAACTTAAACATACAACTTGGATCTACTTCATCTAAAGAACCATGAGATATTACAAGAAATTGTCATACAAGTTATAAGAAACTCACCCTAATAACAATCTTCATGTAATCATAAACTTTTCTAAGTTTATTCAAATATTGGACATGTAACTTTTCGGATCAAAACTTATATATATATACTTTATCAACTACTACAATAGTAGGGAGCCTCATGTGAGGAGTTCATTATGTAAGCCGTCGAGATGAGTTGTGGATTTACGAATTAAAGTGTCCTGGCTCCTCGAACGTTTACTACATGACTTCTAAATTATGTCGGCCCGAACGGTAGTAAACGATATATAAACTATACATGTTTCATTAACCATTTCTTTTCATATACTTACACTAAACAAAGTACCACATCATGGACTAAGTGCAAGACATATATTGGCACGTTTATGTTTCCTTAGACATTATTCCAAACCTAAGTTGCAACGATTATTCTAGGTTGCTTGTAGAAGTTCTTACGGCATATCTATCATTCTCATTAAACATCATCCAACTCAAGGTGAGTTCATAGCCCCACTTTCCATTACTTAATTGTTTTACAAACCCTTGGGGGGAATACATGCTATTTTTAACCGAGCACAATGTCTTTAAATTGTATGCTTGCCTGATTGTTTTATTATCACTAAGTATCATCCTTGCCAAACCGAGATCCCTTATCATGAACCATTTAATCACTAGAAATAGTGAGCGCGAATATTGTGAATAGGCCTATTGGGATTGACGAATCCCATTTGTATTGACTAAGTTCAAACAAATGCATTAATATTTGAGACATTAGGTATGACGGCAAAGTACCTACCGGGATAATTCCGTCGATTGATATTGGTACCCGTTAACGTTTTGGTGTCATAAGCTTAGTATATGATAATAACTGTTCCGGGCGTATATCAACGTGGCCCATCTTTGTTTTCCAAACATTGGTGTGAGTCTATAGCTCACACTACCAACATATTGTGTTCAAACATTAAACAAACTCTATGAATATCACTCAACCTTTGTGTTGACCTCTCAAACATGTATTTCAGGTTCATGACGATCAAGGATGGCACGGAAGGGCACGGATACTTAAGGCTATATATTTTATTATCATTCAAAAACTCATTTAATGTGATTTGTAAACATGGAACCATTTGGTACCTCATTTTTGTAATCTCTGGTATTTATACAATTTGAATGATAAATCTTTTAAAATGACTCAATTGGAGTTCGTTTTCTATTATTGTGACTATTGTGCCGTCGGGTAACACCCAGTTTGAATTCCGCTGCAACCATGAATTGGGGGTGTTACACACCAGGCTTTACCTCTCGAGGGATCTCGAGAAGCTTACAACCCTCACCAGGCAGTGTACCTGATGGTTGTAGAAAACCTAAGAACTAGTATAGTAACAAGTACCGGGGGATTGATCGTTCAACTCAGGAATAGTGTCGCTAGGATTAGAAAACCTAAGAACTAGGTCTAGAGGTGAGGGATGATTCTTTTTGTAATTTTTTATGTTTTATAAAAGCAAATAAAAATCTCGGGTATTGGAAGAGTGGGCGGAATTAGTTGCTAGTAAACTAACCCAATGACTAAGATGCAATCAAAATAAAATAACAAAAAATGAAAATAAACTAATTTAAACTAGTGGTGTGAGCAATATATGGGAGAATTGTGTTTACTTAGATTTCACTACTCTCTAGATATCTTTTACAAGTTAATTACTTGTTACAATTGCGTGGATGACGGATTGTATTCCTTAATACCATTCATGGGGTGGCGTACTTACTTCCCCAATCCTATAAGCTCCTACTTCACTCCTATGTCGAGCTGGCTAAGAAGCTCCTAACATGGGATCACTAGAATTCGCTCATGCATTAAATACAATCATAAAAACCTAGTACACATCGGTTCATGTTTCTTAAGACGTTCAAGCAAGTTAAACAATGGAGATCTGCCAGTTTTCTTAAGCCTAACATTGAAATCATTCATCCATTACAACTATAAACAAGTAATCAACCTATAATTAACATCTAGGTTTCATTACATCTAAGCAAACACATGAAAGATTTAGCCTAGCATGTTATAATCAAGACAAGCATAAGATATATTCAAACAACACATAGACATATTGAATGAATTGAAAGAACACTTATCTTAATTGAACATGAAAGGTTTCAAAGGGTGAAAACCCTTGAAATACTTTTACAAACGACCTAGGGTTTATTAGGTTCGGCCCTAGTATTCTCCACACACGTTCCTCTCTTAATAAATGAAAAATATAAAAATATATATAGATTTTATGAGGTGACGGCGTCAAGAGTAAATTCCTAACGCCATCATCTCGCCGCCAATAAAGTTCTCGGACTGCCTAGATCTGAGTCTGACGCCGTCATGTGTATTCCTGCTCCAGGCCGTCACCAAAATAACTCTTGACGCCCTACTTCTGACGCCGTCACGTTTTCTCTGGGTCGTCATGCATTTTGCTCTTGACGCCATCATATTTTCCTTCTTGACGCCGTCAGGTACTGTTCCCAGCATGGAAAATTAAGTCTTTGCCGTTTTCTTCACTTTTGTGATATTCAAAAAATCAAAGAATATCACATGTGATATTCGAAAAATCACTTGTGATATTCAGAATATCATGGAATATCACTTGTGATATTCTGAATATCACAGAATATCTCTTATGATATTCAGAAACATATGAAAATATCTGAAAACGGCCAAAAGCATTTAAAAATGGACGAAAATGAATGAAAACGGACGAAAGCGTAAAAACACATATGAAAAAGGACGAAAATGTATGAAAAATGGACGAAAATGAAAGAAAACGGACAAAAACGTATGAAAATGGATGAAAGCGTAAGAAAACGGATGAAAACGCAAGAAAACGGACGAAAACGCAAGAAAACAGACGCATATGTATGAAAACAGACAAAAATGTATGAAAACGTAAAACACGTCTGAAAACGGATGAAAACGTATGAAAATGGATTAAAACGTATTAAAACGAACGAAAATGTATGAAAACTTAAGAAAATAGACAAAAACGGGTGAAAACGTAAGAAAATGGACGAAAACATATGAAAACAAACAAAAATGTATGAAAACAGACGAAAACATATGAAAACAGTAAAAAAACGTATGAAAGCGAGGAAAAAAAACGTGAATTTAAAGAACAACAAAAAGGGAATAAATAAATAAATAAAATAAAAACCTACGAGAATTTGAAAGAACAAAAAGAAAAAAAAATAATAATAAAAAACAAGAAGAAAAAGAAAAAAGGAAAAAAAAAACATGGTCTTATATTTCTCATTTAATCATAGGTTAATCCCCATCATTAAATCAAACTAGATGGATGGTGAGAAATTGTCCTTTGGTATGCACCAAAATTAGAGTATGCAAAATAAAGTGCCTCATGCATATGATGTATGCCATGATGTCATGGTATATTTCTATTATTAGAAATATGAAAATGTTGAGTTTTTGTAAAATGCAAATGTAGCAAATGTAATGTTTAGTTTGAAATAAAAGTATATCAATGAAAGACTTAAACTATATTTATGGTTTGCTAAAAATAAAGTTTACACTTTATCGTTAACAAAATTTAGTAAAGATCGTAAAATATAAATAACGTTTTTAGGTGATATTTGTATTAACACAAGATAAGAAGGTGAAAGAAAAGATCGATTCATGTGTTGTTACACCCTAGAAACTCACGTTTACAGCATAAGGAACCAAGTCAAACGGTAAAGATAAGTTGCTGAAAAACTCGATCTGATAAGAAAGAAAAGATTGAAACCGCAACAAAGGAGGCACTGTTTGTAGTATAATTTTAGGATTGTGATTGCATGAAGTTGAGGAGGGAAATGACATGCTGTGATATCCCTTTCTCATGTGTTCTCAATTTTTTAATTTTTGGTTATTTTGTGCTTTTGGGATCATATATATAATCCAGGAGATAGAGTTTAAACTCTTTACGTTAACGCACTTAAAAGAAAGTATAGCATATGTATTGATTTTTTGATTGTTAAAACATTTGTAATGTTTTTCCCTGCAAATACAATTATTGGCAGACCTCGATTTAAAGAAGACTCCTCAATTGATTGAATTGGTTGGTGATAACCAGGTAACGGCACGTTCTTTCACATAACTACTTAAGGATGTGCCTCTTTCAATAGACTCCTCCATTGGTTATAAAATATGATATTTATAAGTTTCTGTTACCATGAACTTCGTTGCTTTCATGTTAGAAGAGCGGTGATATATGAATGTGCAGTAAATGAGTATGATACCTTTGTAATTCTTTTCTACAACTTTAAAAAAGTTTATTTATCAAATCAGCACATTTAAAAAAGTTCGTTGTTATTTTCCAACTTAATTCGTTCAAAAAATCAAAACATGACAATTATTTTGAAACTGACGACCCTTTTTTCTATTTGGATAACTTGTTGGCAAAGAAAGCAAACCACAAGGACCACAAATAACCAAAGCCCATTCATCACACCGAACCCATCTACATTTGACGCCCAAAATCATATAAAATTAGGGTTAGGGTTTCATTTTCATTCAATCCCAAAATCAAAAACCAATCATGTCATCATCAACCAACAAAATGATAGTACTAAAATCCTCCGATGGTGAAACATTTGAGGTGGAAGAAATAGTAGCACTAGAATCACAGACAATAAAACATATGATTGAAGATGACTGTGCTGACACAAGTATACCTTTGCCTAATGTTACAAGTAAGATCTTGTCAAAGGTTATTGAGTATTGTAAGAAGCATGTTGAGTCAAAGGCTGATGATAAGACTGCTGAAGATGATTTGAAGGCTTTTGATGCTGATTTTGTTAAAGTTGATCAAGGGACTCTTTTTGATCTCATCTTGGTTTGTCTTTTTCATCTTTTCCTTTTAATTGCTATTTGGGTATTTTGTGTTGTTGATTATTTTGGGCTTGTTATTGTGTTATATGTTTGTATAAAAGCTTATTAGATAATTTTTATTTTGAGGGTTTTTGGGTGATTTTCTTTAGGGGATGTTTGTTTCGGCTTATATAGCCGGCTTATGGCTTATTTGGTTATCGGCTCATGTTTCATAAGCTCATTTTTTGTGGTTTATTTTGAGATTTTCTGTCTTATATAAGCTTATCATGTCATGATAAATTTATAATCTCACAAGTGTCAAAATAAGCCACAAAAAGTGAGCTTATGAAACATAAGCCCAAAACCACATAAGCCCACTATATAAGCCGAAGCAAACACCCCCTAAAAGAAGTTATGGGGTTTTTTTTAGTGGGAAAAGTTAAAAAGGATGGTGTTTGGGTATTTGTTTTCTAAAAGAGGCTTTAGGGACATTTTGAGAATACTCCAGCGATTATGGTTAAGCTTGGCCAAACGCCCCGAAATGAAGAACATCCGCAGAATTTATCTTTTTGGTAGTACTCTAGTACCTGGTCTTGATATTTGAATAGGTCTGATATTGTCTGTTATTTCTCATATTAGGAGTGAAGTGTTTGACTACGGCTTATATGATGTTTTTTTAATAGCTTATTGTGTTTTTGATTCAGGATGGTGTTTGGGTAAGTGTATTTAAAAGATGTTATCGGTTTTCTTGGGGTGTAATAAGCAAATGAGTTTTTTTTTTTTTTTTTTTTTTTTTTTTTTTTTTTTTCTTTCCCATCATGTGGCTTTTTGAGAATAGATAAGAAATTTAGTTTAAGTTTAACTAAATGCCCTTGAGAGTTGAGGATTTGGGATGAAGATTAGGAAATTATTGCAAGTTATTATGTAATATCTCTTTGGTAGTACTTCATTTATCTATTAGAAGTTGAATACAGATTTTGCTTTCCTGTTAAGTCTGTCAGGGACTTGTGTTGTGCATGATGTCGGAAATATGTTATATTGTTTGTCGATGCGATATTTCGTACATTGCATCTAAAATTTGAGAAGCTTTTTATTAGTTATTTTATTTCGATTGAAGTTATTAAACTTCTTAAAGGTGTGTTGATTAGTGTACTTATGGGATTTCTTAGGGGGTGGTAGCCAATAAACTTGCGTTGTGTTTGTTTTTTCAGATATATGCGAAGCCATGTTTTTCTTCTGGTTGTCTCATTTTTTCCTCTTATGTTTAAAAATAAACAAACATGCTTTTTTCATTTCCTCTTCATGCCTGCTGACATAAGAGGAAAAAACAAACGCACTTATTTCATTTTCTCTTCCCTCTTGCAGATAAAAGTGAAAAGAAGTGCATTTTCCAAAAAATCAAACAATACCTTAGATAATATGTTATTTTTATTTATTGGATTTTTTAGAATGGTAAGCAATTAAGCTTACTTTAGCCAAACACCCATGAAAGAAATGACATCCGCAAAGTACTAAATCAAGATGATGTGGTGAATTAGTATGTTGTATCTTTCTGGTAGTATCTGAGTTTCTTGTTAGAATCTGTCACAGAATTACTGAACTCATCAAACTATTAGCATGATGTGTGTTATTTCTTGTATAAAATGGTTGTGTGGGATCCTAAAACATTGTTTGTATATCTTATGGCAGAATTTTCATTACACTGAGTGAAACCTTTACCCATGTATTTTGTTTTCTTTGTCTTTACAGGACTTTGATTCTGTCAAGTTTTTTTTAGATTGGGAATGTTTTGAAGTTATATTCTTACTAGCTCAAATCAACTATGCATTTGGTTGCCTTGCTGGTTGTCGTTTGGTTAATGATGGTGGTGACAATTCTATTTTGGTTGCACTTCCCTTTTGCTTTCCGGATCCATTTTATATAATATTTCTATCTTGTTTGCTTTGCTTGTGTCTTCTAAAGATTGTTAGTTTCATAACGTCATTTCATCTGGATGTGATGTTTACTTGTTTTGCGTATTATATTGTTTATGTGTTGAGTCATGTACCTGCAATTTGTGTCTTTTTCTTCTTTCAGTTTTTTAGTTCATTTTACATGCCATTTGTGGTTTTATAGTTTGTTTTTTTCCTCAGTTTTTTGGTTCATATTACATGCCATTTGTGGTTTAATTATTTGTTTTTAATGTTTTGTGATTTATTTGGCTGGTTTTTTCTTGTTTCAGGCTGCTAACTATCTGAACATCAAGAGCTTGCTGGACCTGACATGCCAAACAGTGGCAGACATGATCAAGGGAAAGACCCCGGAAGAGATCCGCAAAACTTTTAACATCAAGAATGATTTCAGCCCCGAGGAAGAGGAAGAAGTTCGCAGAGAGAATGCCTGGGCATTTGAGTAAATCATCAGTTATCTTATCATAATGCAATGCTAGTATTAGTATATAATGTCTCTGGTGCGTTTCTTAGCAAAACAAGCGAAGGTTTATGTTGGCCTCTGTCTGAATTTTACTGTATTTATGACTTTATCATGTTCGGAGATTATGAAACTTGGTATTTTGAATTTATGTTGGAATCAAGGGTTTTCTCGATATTTCTTGTGAATGATTTGGTGTTTCTGCAATTTCTTTTTAGTTCTACAAGTGTAGTTTTTTTTTGTAAAATATTTTAAAATATGCCTCGGCTGTACTTTGGATATGCTTCTAAACGAGACAGTAATTGAATCTGGTAAAAGATAGATGGTTCATTTATTCCAAGATGTATAGTGCCTAGTTGAAGATTAGAAGTCCTAGCCTAAAACAAATTTTGCTGAAAGAAGCTTCGTGACCAATGAGTATCTTGGTTTACTTCCAGAGGAAAAGGCTGAATACAACAAATTGTAAGACCATAATTGAGACACAAAATTTTCAAAAAACTCGTCTTGGTTTCTGATATTAATCACGTAAATCAAGAATTCGAAGTATATTAGATTTGGCTGATACGAACATGAGAATACAACTATGTATTGTTGATTCATTCATTTATAAGATTGGTGGCTTTTCTCAAAAGGGATACCGAAGATGCTCTGGTTCGCGTGTCTCGCGAACGCTCATCTTTTACATGAATCTCGACGTGAGAACATATCTTCAATTCTGCGATAAAAAACTGCTACAGATAATAAGTTGTGTTGGCATGGGTTACATGATAAATTGGTGATTAAAACTAGAAACTGATTACCAGCTACAGCAGATTGGTAACTTTGGTTTGTAGCAGAAAACTACAAATTTCTAACCTAGAAAGAGTGGATAATGGATAGTAACATACAAACCAAAGCCAAAGCCAGTTAACAGCATCTTCAACCAACACTTATAGAAAAGTTAGCATTACCGATCAATACTGTCAATTAGGTTTAAGAGTTGCAGTCGAACTATCAATTAGGTGTAAGAGTAGCGATCGAACTTCACAATCTTTTATTTGCATCACACCCAAAAACAACCATTTATTGTGAACATTTGTAGATTCTTAAGCAAAGTCAAATCAAGTTGGTATGATATGTAAATATTAGAACAAAGTGTGAATCACGTCTTCCATGTCCTATTTACTACTACATTTCTCTTTGTACCAGTAAGAAAGGAAGAAGAAAAAATTTAAACTGGTGCATCAGTCCCCCATCGGACAACCATATCTCATAAAAGTTATTACTTGTATCTCTTGTCAAATTTAATATGAAGACGCAGAATATAACTAGTACAGTACAATACTGAGATGGTGTTAACTAACCAGTTATGCAAACTTCAATCTGAAACAAAAGTATATGTGGCGCTTAACTATTGTCGCAGCCACCAGTTAAAAACTCTAGTTCTCGTAAGCAATACCTTTGTTGCATCTTTCTAGTAACATAACTAAACTCTTGTCAAAAAGAACCAAAATAAAGTTTTTTAAAAGTCGGCCAGCAGGCATAGCTTAAAAAAAAAAAAAAAAAAAAAAAAAAAAAAAAAAAAAAAAAAAAAAAAAAAAAGAGCTTGACAAATTCTAAATCGAACAATAGCAGCAACGTTCAGACTAGTAGAAAAAAGGCTGAGGCTTGAGATAAGTTGAACTCAAGCTGTAGGAAGCTAGCAAAGCTGACAGCCTTAACAATCGATAACATGAAACGAAACTGCTTGCTCAAATACTTGAGTTGCAAATACTGACAATTAAATACAAACAAAATCTTTAATGCTAATCTTTTAGCAATCTGAAAACACAAACATTTTCTAAGCAATCTTTCTTGTTTAGATTGTGCTATTTAGAAGCAAGAAAATGCAAAAACTAAAAACATCACCAAAAGAAACCTTGGTATTTAGATTTTTAAATACAACGTAAACATATGGAAGCACAAATAACTAAACTTACAAAGTGCATACCCAAAGATCTGAAATTTATAGAACTTTTGGAAACTTAGACATATCCGAATAAGTTAAGCGATTCTTACACATGAAAGGGCATTGAGATTTCCTTTAATCAGGCAAAGCAGTTCCTCTCTCAAGATTGTTCTTAATCTCCAACGTGTATCTGCCAAAAGCACGTTCAATCTTCTTGTTGAAATGCTCATTACGGTCATTGATGGAGTCAATATCCTTATCTTCATGAAACTTTCTTCTTCTACTAAACGTACTCCGCTTCTCATCTTTGTCCTTCAGCTCCTTCACCATTCTTTCAATCTTATCCTCCGAAATTTTAGGTGCCTGTGGAAAAGAAACCAGGAATGATTATTACAGTCCAGCATCACCAAATATGTAAGGTTTATCCCATTAGCAATTTTTGGTGCTAGATGTTAAGAGAAACAAATTGCCAGGTTTTGAAGGAACATAATGGCCAAAATCTTCTTCATTGGGACTTGGAGGGTGTCATGCATTGAGCTTTGAAAGTGATTTTATCTGGTTATTGCTTATCAAGTGATAATCTGTTTCCACTTTCCAATGTTTAGCTATAGTGAAATTGATTCTGATTTTATAAATGTATTGGGGTCAGTAGTCGGTTTAAGAGTACTTGCAACAAAACAGATTCTGATTATCTGATTATTTCTGGGATCATTTAACGCGCAAGTCCTTAAGTAGTAATAATTTAACAAACACACAGTATCGTGTCTGCTTATCACAACTTCAAAGTTCAAACAGCAGACACACATCAAAACACTATCCTGCAAGTCTGCAACCCTTTTTGTCAAAACTGATTATCTGATTCAGATTATTTTATTAGTTGTAAATTAACTTGAAACGTGATTCTAATATGCACCATGAAGGGTGTATTGACTATTGAGATGAAATCTACAGCTATGGAAAATAACCTTTCAGTATCATAGAAGTTTACTTCCATTTGCACGCACGCGACACACGCACACGCACACGCCACGCACGCACACGCGCGCGCGCGCGCGCGCGCACGCACACACACACACACACACACACACACACACATATATATATATATATATATATATATATATATATATATATATATATATATATATATATATATATATATATATATAATTTGAATCACACATGTTTGTCTTTGACAAGTTGTTTTGTAATATCGACAGTAAGCCAAATAAAGACTTTTTACTGTCCACATGGAATCAAACTTGTCCAAGAATAAGATTAAACATGTTTTAGGTTAAGTTTAGGCATACTTTACCTTTCCATATTGCAGGCTTGAGGCTTCTCTATAGAACTCTGGATCGGCTTCCTTCATTTTATTGTACTCCTCAAGGTCAATATCCATCTTTTTAGTACGTTTCTTGTGTGCATCATACAAGGTTTTCTGATTAAACACTGAAAAAACAAACAGGTGACCATTAGGTTTGTGGCATAAAGATTAAATTGCTAAAGAAAATCAGGTTTCACATATACAACAATAAGAAGTGTATAAAGATGCTTTTCATTGAATCATATGCAACATGTCCGAGATAAAAATAAAGCGGGTTACACAGATAGGTTATATGCTCAGTTTGTCTTCATCTGTTGAAAGCATCGGATAATTAAATATCTACATGATGTGACATATATTCAAATATGGCATCCATATCAAAATAAGATGTTGAATAAGTTTGCACAGTCCTGATAAAGCCTTTGTGTAAGACCTATTATGCATATAACATAATTCAAATAAGTATATATAATAACTATACATAAAAACAATTGCAACTGACAAGATGTTTTCCTCCATTTGAGGTCGAACTTTTCCAGAAGAGCCAGCCGTTGCAATACTTTGACAGGGGCATGTTGAATACTAACCTTCAATTGTTTTGTCTCATATGCATAACAAGATACTTTTGCCCGCGCGTTGCGGTGGCTGCAGAAATATTTGTTTTGTAGCTACGTTATAGACCTTTAATAATAATACGTTATTCTAATAAAATGTGTTAAAACATTAATAAGGAAAAGGATCCAAAAGAGTTGAAATATAGAGTTTAATGGTTTTAGGGGTTAATTTATTATAATGTTACACTTAAGGGGTGTTAAAAAAACAAAGTTGCGGGTGCAAGAACGTTCATTTTCTAGATAGATATAAAGTTCTAATAATAATATGTTTTTCCGAAAAAATGTTTTAGCAATAATAAGAAAATGACGTAAAAGTAGTAATATAAAATTTAATGGGTTTACGGGTTAGTTTGCTATATGACTAAACTTAGAAGAAGCAGAGAGATAGAGTTTAATGAGTCTACGGGTTAATTTATTATAATCTTAAACTGAAAAGGACGTTAAAGTAGTGTAAGGGCTAATCTAGTGATTTATTAAACTTTAAGGGGGGGTTTGGAACTCAACCAAATGTTACTGTAACTTTGTTACTGTAGATAAACAGTAACATTTGGTTGACAAATGTTATTTAGTAAATTACGTATCAACTTACATTTTGTCAACATTCTTAGTTGTTATAACCATCTGTTTCCAAATATTATTAAAACAAGTTAAACATCCACTATAGTTTAAGAATTAAATGGTCAAAAGTTAGTACTCAATAAACACTGATATGAGACGAACAAATATGATAGCACATGCATCCAGTTGCTTCAGGCAAAGCAGCAAACACACCCCTTCAGGCAAAGCAGCAAATATATCCAGTTGATTCAGACAAATCTTAAATGGTATTTACCATATCTCTGTAATTCTATCAATGTTCTGTTTTACTTAAATGCTACGGATTGCTCTGTACACAAATATTTTATATATATTTTTTAAATAATTAAAATATAAATATTAAATAAAATCTTATATATCCATGGTCATGGACAACCCTAACCATAGCAGTTAACGCTTCTTTGGAAATAATGGCATATCATAGCTAATTGTTGAAATAACATTATCAACACAAATAAACATATGTATACACATGGCATTAAGTTGAGAAGAATTTCATAAACAAGTTAGTTATGGTACAAGTATTAATAGCAGCATACATCAACGACTCGTAATAAGAATTTCATTTCATTCTATATGGCAGCATACAATTTGATACATCTAAAAAGCCTCCCATATAGTCTAAAGAAACTCATAGACCCAAACCAACACGCGAAATTTTATACATAACGATGGCAATAAACAAATACAGTAACTTTTAATGCTGATGACTATAGTTGGCACTTGGGTGTTATAAAAAACTGGAAAGAGGGAGTATTTATCTGATAGCAGTAATTAAGAAAAGAGTAAAAAGGTCATACCATCCCAACCGCCTGGAGCAGGTTCTTTCTCCCACTTTTTGTATTTTGCCTCTGCCATCTGTTGCGTATCCAACATGTATGCTTTTGACATATCCAACCCATTAGAATCGAGAAGTTTTCCGATCTTTTTCTTCCTCTCCTCCATCCATTTTTGTTTTGAAATTCCTCTCGACTCTTGTGGAGCCTCCATTCTTTTCTTTTCTGCTACCATGGCAGTTTGATTGGCTTTCCTTGCCTCGTTCTGCATATGAAGAAACAGAGAGTGAGCACTATTGAGCACATAAGTCATATAACCAAGGGAAAAAGAATTGGATATATATTCTTCTTACCATCTTCAGCCTAAGCTCAAACAATTTCTTTTGTTTCCCTGTAAGCTTAGAGACGTCCACTTCAGGTTCAGGTTCATCCTCAACCGTATTGTTGTCATCATCACTTGGACGATCATCAGGGTCACTTCTTTCATTATCAGGAAGCTCGGTTTGAACTGGCGCCGCAACTGAAGCCGGTTGAGCTGTTTTAATCGCAATACGTCAGGATATGTTGAGAGAATGAATGAACACAGAAACAGCATAACAGCAAAAGAAAGAAAAAAGAGAAATTAACCAATCCACTCCAAATCCCCATGTCTAACTTTATTTCCCGCACTGCGTATTTCAACTATTATATCTCCCTAGCAAAGTAGCAAGTAGTTCATAATAACTAAGTGGATCACTAACACAAAGATGCAAATAATAAGTCAAACATTCCACTTGTCCCGGTAATATACCTCTCGTCTTTTCTTTGCATCTAACTAGTGCCTAAACTTGCATTAAAATAACGAACCATAAATTACCAAAACACCAGAAAACAGATTTTAAGGATAATAGAAAACCCGGGCAAGTTAAAACAATGAAGATGCATAGGATAATTATGTAAAAGAAAGCAATGTAAAGGAATAGTGATAGATATAAACTAACCTGGATGATTTAAAGCAGCTAGTTTCTTGGCCTCGGCAATAATATTGAAACAAAATTGACTACATTCATGATACGGGTTCCGCGAGTTTCGACAATCTGGATGGACTGTTCTTCCTTCACCCATCTTTTTATTTATTTAATTTGCTGCAAATAAACTTAACATAAATATATTAACAAAACCAATTAATTTATATATATAAATGAACACTAACTAATAGTTGTAGCTATAAGACGTACCTTTCGAATATGGTTCGATTTAATAAAAGGGGAGAGTTGAAGGAATACGATTGATTCTTACGCGGACTGAATCGATGGGATTTTTTTTTAAATCAAATATTCCTTCAATTCGATGAACAAGGAATAATATAAAGGTTAGGGTTCATCATGTCGGTTCAAATTAAAACCCCTTAGTCGGTCTCCAGTTACCGTGCTCCAAAATGATGCCCGTTTTTATTATTTATTTAGGAGTATTTTTTTACTTTTATTATTATTATTATTATTTTATATAACCATTACTTTATTAGAAACCAAAAGATTTATAAGAAGTTAGTGGAATTTGAGATACCAACTCTCCCACTCATTAGCTATAGAAAATCCAATTCTACTAAATATATGCGCAGCAGCACGTATTTCAATGTCTTGAGTCATCGAGAACTTTCGGATTCGCTTCAGTAAGGTCACTGCATCCTTCTCAAGTTCTCAAAAGAAGAGAAAGAGAAGGGGAGGAACCCATATCCAATACTAGCGCACTTAGCCTCATACTTGACGCATTTACGTTGCGCAACCTCAATTACCACATGACCTGCCACAAAATCAACCATACCATTTTGCGCTAAAGGCGATGACCCAGTCAAATTAACACATATTATTATTATTATTATTATTATTATTATTATTATTATTATTATTATTATTATTATTATTATTATTATTATTAATGGTTTGCCTACGATGTCATTTTATGTTTGAAATATACTATCATTAAAACGACGTCGTTTCATTTTTTTCTTTTATTTTAAAACCGGATATATATAACGGGCTTTCACCAACCTTCATACACAAAATCCCCATAGCTTACTAGAAGTGTGTGTTTTTTGATCAGATATTTAGAATTGCCTGTTTTAGAATTTTTTCGCAACTTGGTGTGCAACGAACACTTTTTAAGTTATAAAATTCTAGAACGAGGGTTGGTTAGTTCAGGTATGAACAAACTCTATACCGTCATTAGTTAAGTGATAAAAGAGTTTTATTTTCTTCTAAACTTACATTTTTAAGTTTGACAAAACATTTTCACAAAAGTATTTTTGTGTCTTTAAAGAAATATTTTATTAAGAAAATAAATTCAAATTCAAACCTTATAACAGCTAGTTCCCCCCCCCCCCCCCCCCCCCCCAAATCAGTTCAGTCTGCACCAGATAAGTTTTCACCACGTCAGGACAAAATAGGAGCGTTTTGTCTGGACGGTCCCTTAAATAGGGCGGCGGTCCCTTAGTGATAAAGGACCGTCTGGTATTTACGGGACCGTCTGTCTCCCTCCTGTCGCCTATAAATACTGAACTGTTACACTTAAAAAAATAAGGGATTTTCACACACATAACTTTCTGGTCTATGTTCATTTTACCTTTGATCACTATAACATGTCGGTATATGTTTATAAGTGATTTCCTCTTCCGTCAAGTGCAAGAGAAGAACTCTAGACATAGATGAAGACTCGAGATGTTATAGGTGTCCACACACAAACGTAACATGTGTTACAGTGATAGGTTCTGTAAATAATGTCATTGTTTTCCGACTTGTGTGTGAGTCGATGATGGGGATATTTGTGTGAACTTGGATGGTGATGTAGATCCAAGAAGTCTTGTAACTAGATTAGTTCATGTATTAGATATGATGAGAGTGATGTCCTAGTGTGTAGGATAGGACTTACTCAAGTCATTGTGTAAAGACTTGGATCGGGTGATGATCCAAGTGAGTCTTGTGTGAAGGCTTGGTTCGGGTGAAGAACCAAGTGTGTCAAGTGTGTGAAGGCTTGGTTAGGGTGAAAAACCAAGTGTGTCAAGTGTATAAAGGCTTGGTTCGGGTGAAGAACCAAGTATGTCAATTAAGTGAAGGCTTGGATCGGGTGAAGATTCAAGTTGGACAAGAGTGCTTGTTCGTGTGGCCACGTGGGCCTTGGAGTAGATTGGTTCTAGCTACGATTAGAACTCGACATTATGCTTAGTGTCATTAAGCCTTGTGTAAGCATTGATGAAGCGAAAAGTGTACCGCTTTTGGGGGGTCATTTAAGGCCAAAGTCGAGATTATTTGATCAAATATTGCCCTAAATCGTTCCTTTTGTCATTTTAGGTACTTTTGAGAGGAATTTTACAAAAGGAAGCATTTTGGACGTTTTTTGAGCGAAAAAGTAAAGAAAACGACAAAGTCTGTAAATCATGCTGGAAATTGCACTTGACGGCGTCACATCTTGCTAGTGACGGCATCATGATTTGACAAAGAGGTGGATAAATCAATTACACGTGACGCGCCAGAATGTTTTCTGAAGGGATCGTGACGGCGTCACGTTATAAGTTATCAAGGTCGTCACGAGTAAATGCAAAGAGAGACGGCCCAGAGTCCATAAAGAGTGACGGCGTCAGAAGTGGATCTAGGAAATATGAGTTTATTTTGGCGGCGAGTTGACGGCGTCACACCTATCTCTTGACGCCATCAGGATACAAAATCTATATATAGTTTTCTAGTTTTCATTCATTGTGTGCAACTTTGAAGGGAGTAAACCCTAGACGAAATTTACAGCTATTTTAAGGGTTTCAACCCTTTGTTTCTTCCATGCTTAATTGAAGATATGTCTTTTATCAAATCATTCAATATGTCTATGTGTTGTTTGATTATATCTTACGCTTGTCTTCTCTTTAACATGCTATGCTAGGTTTTCTTTGTGTTTGCTTAGATGTAATGAAACTTAGATATTGATTATGGGTTAGTTGTTTGCTTATAATTGTTGTGGATGAATGAATTCGATGTTAGGCTTAAGAAAACTTGCAGACTTCCAATTGGTAACTTGCTTGAATGTCTTAAGAAACATGATCGGGGGTGTACTACGATATTTTGGTTGTATTTAATGTGTAGGTAACTACTAATGAGGCCATGTTTGGAGCTAGTAGTCGGCTCGACATAGGAAGAGGTAGAAGCTTATAGAGTTAGGGAAGATCGTACACGGCCCAACGAATGGTATTAAGGAATATAACCCGTCATCCATGCAATTGTAACAAACTAATCAACCTGTAAAAGATAGCTAGGGAGTAGTGAAGTCTAAGTAAACACGTTTTCTCTCATTATTGTTTACACACAATTAGTTTAAGTTTAGTTTATTTTATTTTGATTGCATCTTTAGTTAAATGGGTTAGTTGATTAGCAACTAATTCCGCCCACTCTTTCCAAAACCGAGATTTTACTTGCTTTCCTTTAAAATATAAAAATACAAAAAGAATCATCCCTCGCCTCTAGTCCTAGTTTTAGTGAGTTTTAACCCTAGCGAATATTATTCTTTGAGTTGAACGATCAATCCCCCGGTACTTGTCACTATACTATACTACAACAATCAGGTACACTGCCTGGTGGGGATTGCAAGCTTCTCAAGATCCCTTGAGAGGTAAAACCTTTTGCGAGGGCGCAATTCCACGCATCAAGTTTTTGGCGCCGCAGCCCGGGGAATAGTTATTGTCTAGGTTAAAATTTCTTTTTATTAGGTCTACTTCTTAGATTCCTTTCTAGTAAGATTTTTATTTTATTTTTATAAGTTTCTTTAGTTTATCTTTGTAACCCCCGGTACTTTTTTTCTAAAACCTATCACTAGCCAAATATTTATTTTGGTACATGAGACACATTAAAACTTTTATTTTGTGATTATTTGGGCTTGAGAAACGTGAGATATATTGGAAACGAGAACTTTATTCCTTGATTGACTCAGCACAACCTAGAACACTCGAATTGTATTACATTTGCCAATTATTTGAATTATTTTGAGTTTTGAAAAAACTTCGAAGTTTATGCTTGATTTTATTGGAAAAATTATTTCGTGAACAATGGCGCAAGTTTCATTATTTTTCGAGTTCGTTTGCTATGTCGTTTGGTCTTCGAACCGTTTGCGTATGAAGTTTCACTAGTTGGCTACTAATACCCCTCCAAATATATTGCACCGCCACCCCCTAAACTTTTCATTTGGCAACATTGGTCCCTCCTAATTTTATAAAAAAAACACACCCCACTAATATTATTATTTCATTTCATTTCATTTTCAAAAACACACACACATTCCACTCATTTTCTTTCTCTCTCTTGCTACCGGCCGCCGCCCCTCTTCCCCTAACACAAGCAGATTCCGGCGACTCGCCGGAATAATTTTCTGGCCACCTCACTTTTCTTGTACAACTTTATAGATCGGGTTATCCCCGTCACACCCGTACCACTCACTCACCCCCAAACACCCCGTATCACCCTCACGCGCCTCCCACCGCCGCGACCTCACCACTGTACGCCACCACCGCCACTTTTCCACCACTTTCCGACGGTAAAAAGCGTGCCACACACCTTCTTTTTCATTTTCTTAAAATATTTTCAAAACCCTAGTTTTGTAAAAACTTTATAAAATCCGATTTGGTTGTTAAAATCTTTATAAAAATGATTTCTAAAATGTTTTTAGCTCAAAACTCGTGTGAGATCTTTTTGGTTCTCGATTTGGTCGTGACTCGGCTCGACTCACCGAGTCAACTCGTGACTCGGTGAGGGTTTTAATATTTTTCTTTGTTTTCTTGTTCTTGGTGACGAAAGGAGCATTATGTTTGTGTTTGGTTCGGATTTAGAGGGCCCGTTTGGGTTTTGGTGCCTCGATAGTCGGACCGCCACCACCACCGAAGCTTGGTGGTGGTGGGGATGGGTTTTGATTATTTATTTCTTGTTGTTGTTGGTATTTGGATTTGGATTGGGAGACCCCTTAGGTTCGTTTGGTCTTGGCAGCCGTACACCGCCACCACCATGGCTTGGGTGGTGGTGGGTGTTGTTTTATTTTCTTTATTTTGTGGTTAAACTTGGTCTAAACTAGTATTATTGTGGTGATTATTTTGAGTATGGGTTACTAGTCTCGGGATATTATTAATAGTTTGGAATCGGTAAATAATAAAACGGTTAATAATATATATGAAATCTAAAATGAATTGTTATAGTTATGTGGACTTGATATTGGATATATTTTCGTTCTTATTACATTGTGAGCTTGAATTGGACGTATTGGATTTACGGCCTTGGTTATTTGGATATTATGGACCCTTTGGTACAGGAGACGGTAGGGTACATTAGGCCCGTAAAGATCTTAACGTACCTGGAACCCGAACAAATACAAAATGGTCGATAAAACCTAAACAACTAATGGACTACGCGAATGATATATCCAATCATATATATATATATATATATATATATATATATATATATATATATATATATATATATATATATATATATATATATATATATATATATATATATATATATATATATATATATTGTTTGAAAATAAAGAGTCGTTGACTCGGGAAACGTTATATAAACGAGCAGGTCATGCCGAAATTTTATAAAATTCTTTATAAACTTAAATCATTTTACCAAACATTATTATTATTTCAAAACCTTTTTATTTCAACATTATTTTGGGAAAACGGGTAAAATCCGAGACTTGTTGTTTACGTGTTATTATTTATCTTTATTTGAGTGTGTTTTCTATTTTTATTTCTTTTCTTTCCATTTCTTTTCGACGACTTTCTTCGAGGAGTTCTTTCATCTGTCTTGCGTATTTGGTCATTTCATCGACTTATTTCTTTTCTAATTTTCTTGTATCCCACACGAGACTTTACGAAATCTATTTTCTTTCAAATGTTATTGTATTTACAAAACTTTTACTCAAGCATTGTTTATTGAGATATTCGAGTATAGTTCTGAGTTATGCCATTTATATTGATTAGGTTGTGCTGAAGTCCATTTGTTGTGATGTATTATTGATTGGTTACTATATCTCGTTTCTTGCTACTGCTATTGTTAAGGTGTGATTCATAGCCCCGCTTTTTATATTTTAATTGTTTATAAACTCATGGGATGAGACACATGCTTTAAATGTTTTCTGAGCACAAGTATTTTTGGTATGCTTTTTCCTGAATGATATATATATATATATATTCTGACGATGTGCTAAGTAGCTTGTCTTGCCAGAAAGACCCTCAGATCATGAGCCATTAGTCACTTGCGAGTGAACCCGAACTTAGTTTATAGGCCTATAGGATTGACCATCCCGCCCGGTTGTCAAGGGCTTGGCAACGCGGGTGTACTACTTTCGATTTTTCTGGGTATTGGCAAGTACCCGGCCTTGGGGGCACTTTATATCATGAAATTCCGCGGTTATTGTTTATGTTAGTACAAAGTTACTGACGATTGGTTTGGTTAACGTTTGTGTGTCATGAGCTTAGTACCATCAACCGTATGTATGCATGTATTGCCTCTACATATTGGGTGTTACCTTGATTTCCCTGGTATTTGCATTTGTTGCTTATATCGTATGAAGAAACCTTGTGCTCAACTTATTATTTTAAAACTATGGATTACCCTCAACCTTTGTGTTGACTTTTAAGCATGTGTTTCTCAGGTACTACTACTAATTAGTTTTGGAGCTTTATGACATGGGCTTGGTGGAGTGGCAAGGTCAATGGAGTCTTTCTGTCAAGGCAGCTTTATTATCTTTACTACCTTTAATTTCATATCATTCGCAAAACCTTGGTGTGTCTTTTACTTATTTTCGCTGCTAAACATTATTAAATGTTTTCCGCTGCTAAACTTTGTAAACTTTCCGCTGCAAACTCTATTTTTCTTTTTCCGCTGCTACTTTGATTTAAGAGTCCTTGTACTCTAAACGGTTTATAATTCGAATGATATGTTTTGCAACATTTATAAACGTCCCGTGTTGTGGTCGTTAGCTATAAATGTGCTTGGTTTCTATTTGCGTAGTGCCCCCAGCATGTCAGCTGCCGTATTTTGAGTTGGGGGTGCTACAATCTTTTTCTTCGTTCCTTTGTTCGTAACCTTTGCCATCTGCCATCATGGTAAATGAAGATCTTTCTAATCTTATAGTCACTAGAAGTCGTAGTTCCTTAATAAATCTTTGCCATCCGCCATCTTGTTCCTTCCTATACAGAAAACTAGTAATGTATTAGACTGTGAATGAAGGTCCAACCCTCTCCACTAGTGGAGAGGAGTATTTATACAAGGGATTAAACACCCCATAAAACGGGCTGTGGATCGGGCTGACTGCGGGTAAAGACCCGACCCGACTCCACAAATACTAACTAATACTAAACTACGTTCTAACTAATATGACAACTACTACGAGCTACAACATGCTAAACTATACTCGGGGTGACCAAGTCTTCTTATGAATAAACGTATTCCTAACAATCTCCCCCTAAGGGAGGTCACCTCGGAAAATAAGTAGTGAATCATAGCATTCCAATCTTTGAAGATAACTTTGTAGCTCGTAGTTTCTTGATTCTTCATTGTCGTGATCTTTGTGCTTTCAGCAGCAGACTCTAGATCACTGGTTCAATGCGTTGGATGATCTTTGGGAATTACTTTGAGTTCATCATCCAAAAGAGTATCAGACAGTCATCTTTGAGTAGTAACGTCTCCATGTGATTAGAGCATCTTTGTGTTGGCATGCTCACACTTTTCAGGATCATGATCTTCTGCATCAGAGTTGTGGAAGCATAGATTGGCCCAATCAATAATCATGATTTCTTAGATTGTGATGTCGAAGTGTGAGCATGTGTTAATGGATCAGCATCTATTCAGCAATCAACTGCAACCGTCAGAAATTCCTGCAAGTAAACAGTTAGCAACAAATCATCCGGTACTTATAGGTTTGGAATAAGAGATCGTCAACAGCATAGTGTGAAGACACCTTCTTACCCTTACCTAGACCGTTCCCAATCGGAAAACCCTGAGAGGATTTACACGAACTACCTAAGTAGATCAACGATTGGGTGAGTCGCTGGAGATCACTCCACGACTATTGACCGTTTGTAACCACCGCGACCACTAAGCGTAATCCACAAGGAATTACCTAAGTGACCTGCTTTCAGGGCTGCTTGATGTTGACCCTGGCAGGAATTTCCATTCAATCACTGGGAGTTACAATAGCAACATCCCTCATAAATGTTCTGGCAGATTGCTAAGATCTGCGTAAGACTCATAAGTTTACCACTGGTGTCCTTAATGTGGGACAACCAGGGTAGAAGTAGCACCTGTTCCTATAAGATCTTTGTATGCATCTCGAGGCACTAGACTCAATAAGTGCATTTGGTTTTCCTACGCGGAGATTAGGGAGAGGTCTCCTACTTCAATATCAACCATCTCTAAGAAATAAGTTGATAGATTACACCGGTTCCCCGTGAGAATGAAACAAGTTCTTTTAAGAGAACTTGAGTGGCTAGAATGTTTAGTGCAGTGCGTCACTGGGTCCATGACGTCTTGTCTTCAATACCGATGTCGCCTTAGCAACCATCAGTAGATTATGAGTTGAACCCGGTTTCTGCCCTAAGGTTGAAGAATTGGAGGGTTATTTCTTTTCACCCTTTCTCATTTCATTTTCCTTTTTAATTCTTCAACCCCTTCTTTCTCCATTCTCACATTTCTCCTTTTTTCATAATCATACCTACGGACTTTCTAATATTATCTATTTGGTATTGTCCATGGGTAGATCCCTCCGGCTCTGGCGGATCATAGGACGGTCTTCCTAACCTTAGCCACCTTATAACATCATGACTATCCTATGTTGCCATTTACCAAACTATTGAAAATTCTCTCAACGTGTTTATGATTGAGAAACACATTTTGTTAACACGTTGAGAGTTTTGTCATTTTCAAACGCTCCCCCTTAACATGTGCTCATATGATTTGATTTGAAATTTTGCACATGTCGGGAAGAGATGCACTTTTGAATTGATCCACTCTTAGAAATTATGACCGATTCGAGACACGTTTACATCACTAGTTAGACTACCTTGAAATTATTACCCGGCCTGGTCAAGAATACTAAGAGTTTCTCGAAACGGTACACTCTACTCAGACAAGTCCTCTTTGAGACACGCTTACATCACTGGTTAGACCATCTTGAAATTATTACCCGTCCAGGATTAGTCCTTTCGATTCAAGACAGTTTTGTTTCGTCTATTCATGAGTCAAGACTGAGATGCACTCACATGAGATGCAAGGATCATTTTTCACAAACCATTTGCTCCCCTTCAATATGTGCATTGATATACAAAAGAGTTTAGCACATAAGGGAGAGCATACATTTGGGTTCAAAACATCACACTTTAATCAGTTTTTCATATTTAAATCACCTCTTCTCCCCCGATCAAAAATTTCAAACCAATTGAGATTTGTGATCCCAAGTGATTTAAACAAGTTTAAAGATTTTGGGAGAAAGATGTGACAGATTTAAGAATGACTGATTTTGAGACGATACATTAGCTCCCCCTCAAACATTGAGGGAGCGTGTTATGTGTTAGAAATGATGAGTTTATAAATGATTTAGAGTTTAACGAGAAACTCATGAAAAATTCATATACTAACACATAACAATCACACTTAATACGCTATATTTATGCACAAAGATCTTATTTTGATGATATATAGTTTTTGAAATCATACTCCCCCTCAATCGATGACGCATTTACAATTTATCATTTTGCACAAAGGATTAATCCGTTATCATCGATTGAGTGGCAAAGTTTTCAAACAAAGTTTCAAGTTTTGTTTGATCTTCAAAAACCATGGTACCACCAAGTTTGGAGCAAATACTTTCCCAAAGAATCATTGAAGGAAAAGTATTTGAAATGTAAAGAAGACTTCTCTTCTTTTACCAGAAATGATGCACTTAAGCGTACATCAGATCGGAAAGGCACGAATATAAAGTAATTCATGCCTTTGTTAGGAACAGTCATCTTTTTGGCGACGAACTTTCCCCAATAATAAGACCGGGTTGCTATCTGAAGTAATAGCAAACCATTTTGGAAGGAGTTTTTATGAAACGACATGTTTTAGAAAAAAAAAAAACATTATTTGGAGTAAAGGAAAAAGACTCATGTTCAAGCATATGTATGATTCCGTGCCATTATTGAATGGCATTTCTAGAATCGTACATAATATTGATTACACATGAGACATGTCGTGAGAAGAATATTTTTGGGTTTTACGATTTTTTAGATTTTTATGTTTTTGTAGGTTGTATATTTTTCTATTTTCTTTTTGATATAAACTATGTACAAAGGATATGTGAAGCAACCCCTTTATTCCTCCTGATCTTCCTGAAGACTTTTGAGATCCTCAAGCGTGAGACTCTTCATTCCAAGACGAGGGAGAATGAATTGAAATCATTCCCTAGGAAGTGCTTTGGTGAAGATATCAGCAAGCTGGAACGCAGTCCTCACGAAGTAAAGTTCCACAATCCCCTTCTCGACTTGTTCCCTGATGAAGTGATGTCGAATGTCAATGTGCTTGGATCTGGAGTGCTGGACATTGTTGCAGCAGAGAGCTATAGCACTTTTGTTGTCACAGTACATGGGAATCTTGTTAAACACAAGACTATAGTCCAAAAGTTGTGATCTCATCCATAGGATTTGAGCACAACAAGATGACATGGCAATGTATTCAGCTTCTGTGGAAGAGATTGAAGTACTCATCTGTTTCTTGGAAGACCAACTAACCAGCTTATCACCTAGAAACTGTGCACCTCCAGATGTGCTTCGACGAGTGTCTTGACATCCCGCATGGTCAGCGTCGGAATAAGCCGTGAGCGTCATAGCGGTGTCCTTGGGATACCAGAGACCCATGTGGATTGTTCCTTTAAGATACCAAAAGACCCTCTTGACTGCTTCCAAGTGCTTCTTGGTTGGTTTGGATTGATATGGAGCACACATGCAGACGGCAAAAAGGAGGTGCGGTCGGCTAGCAGTGACTCAGTGAGGTACATTAAGGAACCAATCATACTCCGATACTTGGTTTGGTTGACCGGAATCCCAACATCGTCTTCATCGAGTTTTGATCTTTTGATCATGGGAGTATCAACAGAGTTACAGGATTCGAATCCAAATTTCTTCAAGATTTCATTAGCATACTTGGATTGATTGATGAATATGCCATTGGGATTTTGAGATACTTGCAAGCCCAAAAAGAACAACATTTGTCCCATCATGGACATCTGAAACATAGAGCTCATCTCTTGGGAGAAACGATCACACTCTTTAGGATCAGAGGAGGCAAATATGATATCATCAACATAGATTTGTATATGAAGGTAGTTTTTGCCTGTTTTTCTGGTAAAGAGTGTAGGATCAACAGCACCCTTGTTAAACTTGTTGGCAAGAAGGAATTTTGGCAAAGTATCATACCACGCCCTAGAAGCTTGCTTAAGCCCATAAAGAGCCTTCTTCAAACGATAGACATGGTTAGGACATTCCGGATCCACGAATCCTTCAGGTTGACTAACATACACCACTTCCTTTAGATCGCCATTTAAAAATGCAGTCTTAACGTCCATTTGATATACCACCATATTCTGACTGGCAGCATTAGCAAGAAATATTCTTATGGCTTCAATTCTAGCAACAGGTGCGAAGGATTCTTCAAAGTCTATTCCTTCTTCTTGACGGTATCCTTTTGCTACAAGCCTTGCCTTGTTCTTCAATACATCTCCATACTCATCAAGCTTTACTTTAAATATCCACTTGAGAGCAATGATCATAGCACAATCAGGAGATGGTACTAATTCCCACACTTCAAGTCAATCAAACTCATGAATCTCTTCTACCATAGCGGTGAACCATGAGTGTTTAGACATTGCATCTTTGAAATCCTTGGGCTCAGCTTTGGAGAGGATGGAATTGAAAAAGCACCATAATGCATCAGTATCAAGCTGTCTACGGGTTGATACCGGGCGATAAGGGTTTCCAATGATGTTGTCAATTGGGTGATCATTTGTCCATTTCCTGAGATGCTCATGGGGTTGAGGATAGTGAATTGAGGTCGCCATGTTTGATTCTTCTGAGGATGTTGCATCGTTAGAGGATTCAGGAGCAAACACGTTTACAAATGGCTCTTCATCACGTGGAGCAAAAGGATTCACTTCAAAAGAATTATCCCCAGCTGCTTCTCTTCGTACAGATGAAGAGTGAACATTCGATGTAGAAACTGAGTGACTGATAGTGGGGGCTTCTGGATCTAATGACAGCGATGTGGATGGTCCAGCATTATGGAGTGGAACATGTGCTGCACCCGCCAGTTGTGGAACGATTGGAGCTTCAGAAGCAGCCACATTTTGAGGTTCAAAGTATTCATCAAACATTGGGTCAAACAGTTTCTTCCAATCTTCACATGTAGGAGGCACAAAAGGAGTAATAGATGTGGGATTATGTACAAGCCCGGAGCTTATGGGTCCATGAGACAAAAGAGTTGGTATGGGTCCAGGACTTGCTTGTCCAGGAGCCTGTTGCTCAGTCAGCTCATCGAATGTCACGTGAATTGTTTCCATTATGTCTCTGGTACGTTTGTTGTAGATTCGGTACCCCTTTGTTCTGGAGCATAGCCAACGAAGAAACCAATGTCTGCTTTGGCCTTGAGTTTCCCAAGATCTTCACTGTCATTCGTTGGATAACACAAAGCGCCAAATACTCGTAGGAATGAAAGGTCTGGTTTTCTGCCATGAACCAGTTCATACGGTGTCTTGCAGTTGAGAGGATGTATCAAGGATCGATTTTGTGTGTAGCAAGCAGTTGCAATAGCCTCTGCCCAAAGGAACATGGGAGCTTTAGAAAAGATGAGCATAGTCCTAGCAGCTTCAACCAAGGTGCGGTTACGCCTTTCAACAACTCCATTTTGTTGAGGAGTGCGTGGAATGCTCTTTTGGTGACTAATGCCGACACTTTCGTAAAATTGAGTAAGTTGTTTGTTCACGAACTCCATTCCATTGTCAGTGCGAATGAACCTAACAGTTTTGTTGAGTCGAACTTGCAATTGCTTGATGAGTCTTATGATGATCTCCGGAGTTTCATCCTTTGATCGCAAAAACTTTACCCATGTGAAGCGAGAGAAGTCATCAACAATAACTAGCACATATTTCTTTCCATTGATGCTTTGAACCCTCATTGGTCCACAAAGATCCATATGAAGAGTGTGTAGAACTTCCATAATGGAATTGATAGTTTTGGGTTTGTGGGTGTGCTTTTTGCTCTTGCCCATTTGACACGCGGAGCATAGATGATACTTTTCATACTTAAGTCTGGGCAAACCTCGAACAAGATCCTTACGGGTAAGTTCATTGATGGTATCGAAGTTCAAGTGGTTTAAAAGACGATGCCACAGCCATGATTTGTTCTTGGATGCCTTTGAGAGCAAGTAAATGGGAGAGGACCGCATCATGTCTTCAATTGAGATGGTATAAAGATTAGTGCCCCGACTGCCTTTGAGAAGGTCAAAATCTGAATTGAAAAATTGAGCAACAGAAAATAGATTATGCCCAAGTCCCTCCACGTAGTACACCCTGGATATCACACTGTCTCCAAAGACATAGTCACCATAACCCAGTATTGCACCAAAGTGGTCGTTCCCAAATCTGACCGTACCAATGAACTTTTCCACAAAATTCTTGAGCCGCGAGCGATTCCCGGTCATATGTTTTGAGCAGCCTGAGTCCAAATACCAAAGGACAATTTGTACGACCTGCATTTGAAACCAGACAATGGTGGATAACTGAAAAAGCTGGAGCCCCACAAGCAATTGGGGTCCGTTTGGTTAGCACATATAAACATTGGATTATCATAAGTCACGGAGATACTGTTGGTATTTTTACAAGTTGATGCACTAGACCTAGGAGTGGTACTAAGTGCTTCTACCGGGAACCTTCTACCAGTAGGTCTCCATTTCTTGATTGGCACTACTTTGGAGTTAGTGATCCTAGTCAAGGGGCACTTTTCTCCTAGGGTGAATTTCCTTCCAGTAGGCCTCCATTGATAACCAACATTAGTGAAAACCTTTCCTGTTTTATTCCAGACCTGCCTAACTCGTTTAGCACTCCAAACATTCTTAACCGAAGATTGCATAGAGGATTTTAAGAAAGACACAACACAAGCATCATGATTACCAAAAAATAAACATTCGTTACAAGTCTTACAAATAGCACCAGAATTTGAATTAATTACATCATTGTTAACACAAATGTTTGAGTCAACTCAATTCCTTTCATTAAACATAACTTTATTGTTCCTAGAGGATTCTTCTACTTCCTTCATAAGTGCACTCTTAGCCGGCAAAGCCCTATCATTCTTTGTATTGCACCTAGGCTGTGACTTGCTAGCTTTAAATACACCGTTTATTCCTGTAGAAGCAATGATGGGGATATTAGTATGCTTAGTTGCTAATTGTTTACCGGTGATCATGGTGTTGGATTGTGACATTGTTTGGGGGTTATCAAAAGTAACATGTTTGTTGCTACCATTAGAATGTGATGCAAATAACCTATCCTGCTTGATATCATTCTTGGGGCAAGATCCTATAGCGTATTCTAATAATTCATGAGCTCTATTAGTGAGGAAGCAAGCACCAACAACAACATCATCCAGTGGTTTAGTTATCCTATTATCTTCAATGGTTTCTCTAAGTATGACAAGGCAATCCTTAAGATGTCTAAGATAGTTGTTGTGAACTAACTTATTGTTCCTAAGGGGAAGAGAAACATTCAAGGCATCACACGCATATTTCTTACAAACATGAACATTGGAAATCGTATGGTCACATAAAACTACGGGCATTTTACCTTTCACCATAGTCTTTAGATTCTCAATTTCGTTTAACAAAGAAGTGACTTTTTCATTGTTTTGGTCACGTGTTATTTTAATAGACTCAAATAACTCTTTGTAACATTGTTTAGCATTTGACATTTCAGCACGAAGCCACACATTTTCATGTTTTAATTCGTTAATGATGCCTTGTTTCTGAAATCTTTGAGAATCTAACGCCATTTGGTGATTGGTGTTGGTCACGTCGCCCATGTTAGACTTTAATTGTGCAATTTGGGCCCTCAACTTCCGAATTGTGTTTGAGTGAGCTTGAATTACTTCATCCCTTTTGGCTAATTCAAAACATGTGTCAAATCCAGGAGCATCCGAAGATGTCTTGGCATTTGAGATTTTTATGCTTTCTTCTAGATGTTGATATTTTAGTTGTATGTTAAGATTATCAAGTTCTAGTTTTGAGAAATGCCTGACCATGTTATCATGGTCGTCGTTTTGAATTTTTTGATGTAATTTGAAATTCTCCCCCTCAAGCTCAATCACAAGGTTCTGGAAGACATTTAAAGTAACCGACATTTCATGAAATTGTCGAGCAGATAATGTAGAGTCGGTGACAGTGTAGAATACATCTTGTGCAATGCAATTAGCAATCAGATTTTCATTCATAATGAGAATGTTTTTCCTGTCAATTTCACTATATTTGAGATCAATTGCCAATTGTTTACCCTCATTTTCCACATCTTTGAAGACCTTTTTCATTTCAGTCACATCATTATTAATTGTTTTTTGAAGACCCTCAAAATGTTCTTTGAGAAGATTGAAAAATGGCATGACTTCAGTTAGGTAACACCGTTTTGTTTGCTCAAATCCCCTTTCCCCTTCATTAATCCCCGTTGGTGTAATTCTCTTTTTACATGTTTTCTCAAAATCATTAAATAGTTGACATAGAACATATAATCCAATTAGAGTATTACACTGCGTGGGATGAGTAAATGGTACAAGGTGCTTGGGTGTGTTCAAAGGATAAATAGTTGGGTCAGGTATCTTAAAAATAGTACGTGTGTTACCCACAAGTCTTTCAGCTTTCATTTTCTCTAAGTCAATATTCCAAAAAACTTTCTCAGGAAGAATTTTCTTTTGAGGAACAAAAATGACTGAATGATTATCATCAGTATAATCTTAGTGAAATACAATATTATTAGCAATGCACAGGGGATCCTTTAATTGTTCACCAAGTTTTTCCCTAGTTCTATCTTCCATCTCATCAATCTCGTCATAGGATCTCACATCAGGAGGGGCATGATTAGGCTCAAACATAATGTTTGCATCATATAACGCAGGTTGAGCACCTATACCATTTCTAAGGAAATTGGCTTTTGGTTTATATAGATCCTGTTCACTAAATTCATCACTTAATTTCCTATGATTTTGCATCATTTGAGCAGATTGGATGGTTTGGCCTTGCATGTACAACTTTTCTTCCAATTTATTTTTCAACATTTTAAGATTAGAGAAATCATCTAGAAGTTTTGTTTCTTTATCTTTGTAATCGTGTTTGAGCGAGGTTAACCCCTTTTGAATCTCCTATTTCTGTTTGACAGATTGATCCAATTGTTTTTGCAAAGATAGTAACTCCCTTTTCAATGTTTCTTGTTTGGAATTAGTTACAGTTATGTAAGCACGCATTTGCCATTCCATCTTCTGCTCATGTTCAGTAAGCTCAAATTTAGCATGTTGTTCGTATATAGTCACCTGATCCTTAAGGATGTTAAATCTAGTGGTCAGGGAGTCATCAGGGTTATACACTGTGTGCTCATGCAACTCAAGTTCACTTAAATCAACAGACGGTGTATTACTCAGTACAATTGACAGGCCATTGTCACGCACATACCTTTCATATGAAATAATATTGCTATTTCCCATATCAATGGTATCTGTGTTATCAACATTCTTGAGTTGTACCGAGTCATAAACCCCCTGTGAATTGGTAGGATTATTCAGATCATGTGAGTGTAGTACCTCAAAGATAGCAGATGTGATGGGAGAGCCAGATTGCTGTGATGAGGAAATAGCAGCAGACATATTTGCCATGAAGATGGTTTAAGTTGTGGGTTCGTCATCAACATCTGAGTCAAATGCATCACAGTCTTCAACTTGAAAGATGTTCGGGTCATTCAGTGCCATGTCTTAAACAGGTTGATCATCCACATCAGCATCAAAAGTATTCCAGTCATCACCAGCCAGAAAGAGTAGAGCTTCTTCATCCAAAGCAATCCCATTCTCTTGTGCCTGCATTAGCTGTCTTGTCTTTGAAGTACTCAGAGTTTTGAGGACGCTTTGGTTGAGTGCAATTCCTAGCTATATGGCCCAGTCCTCCACAGTCGTAGCACTTAGGCTGCCTAGCTGGTACTTGAAGCGTATTCCCAACTCTATAGGGCACATTTCCCCTGCCAGCATTTCTTTGATTCAAGTTTTGTCTTCCTTGCACATTCTGCACCACCACCCTACCGTCTTCTATAACTGCCTGATTTCATAGGTTAGATGAAGACCGGAGTTGGTTATTAGTTGGTGGAAGTGCAGCCCTGAACTGTTGGACTAGTAAGGAAACTTGATTGGAAAGATTATCAATCATCATGTCAGTGTGGGAGTAACCAGAGTCCAGATGGGTGTTTAAAGCAGATGGAGAAGGGGTTGATGCTTGACCAGTTATAGTAGTGGACCTGGATGAAGGATGTTGTGGTTGAGGTGGGTCAATTGAAGATTGATTGAGCTGCTGAATATTTGAGACAAATGCAAGAGAGTCATTTGTTGCTGAAGGATTGAGTTTTTCGCACATTAACCGATCATAAGCAGCATGTTTCTCATGTTGTTGGAGATATGCATAGAGTTGTTCATGATTGGTATCCCTGAGACCTTTGTTGAGTTTAACAGCCGTAACAAACCTATCCATTCAGGTGCCATGTTGTTCACGAATTTGGAGTTAAGTTGAATGTTGGGCATTGTCATCTTGATGATCCTCATATCATTGACCAGCTTGTGAAATCTGACATAATAGTCAGTGATGCTTTCACCTGGATTCATTTTGAAGTGCTCAAATTCATCATATAGCTGAGACTCATGATCTTCTTTGGTTAACTCAGACCCTGCAAGACGCATTTTCACATTATCCCAGACTGCTTTGGCTCTTGTGTTGTAGTTGATGAGTTTGTAGACATCTTTAGGAAGCCCTTGAATGACAATGTTCGATGCTCTGATGTCGGCATCATAGCGTTTTTTTCTTCATCAGATAGATCATTGTAGGTACGAGGTCTGTCTGGACCAACTACAGCAGCTTGATCATCAGTAGCTGCAACAGTGTCTCTAGTGATGCCCATTCGAAAGGGTCCTTCATCAATGGATTTTTCAAAATATTAACCCCATTTTCCTTCCCCAAACAATAGAGACGAATCCTTTGTGCCCATGATTCATAGTCGGTTCTGTCCAGCATTGGAGGACGGGTATCCGACCCTGCAGCTTGAATGTCATCTGAAGATGTGCTTGCCATGATGTGGTTACTGATTAAGTCTTAGTACAAGGTTTTGATCAAAAATGCAATTAGTGTATGATCGCAACAAGTCAAGTTATAACCTCTCAACACGTAATAAGTCAAGTCGTAAGAGTTGTCTCACAACGTCAAGTTACAGTTGAGTTAGTCGTAACAACTTTAGTCGCAACAACACGTAATTCACACGATTGATACTGAACCAAATTACTAACACTACACAACAATGCACTAAATAGACTAGCAACTCACTAAAAGTACAATTGATCAACTCGCTGGTGTACCAACTCGCTAGACTACCCAAGTCGCTGAATCTGTCAACTCTATGAAACTGATCAACTCGATACACACCAGATCAACTCGCTAGTTTAATCAACTCGCTACAACAGAAAACTCACTGGAAAGGATCAAAACTCTGACCACACTAACTCGCTGAACAGACAACTCGCTAATAAAGATCAACACGCTGGAGTATATATCAACATGCTGGGACTTATCAAACCGCTACCCTGATCAACTCGCTGGAATAATAGGACAGAAATGTCACTGTCTAGCGTTTTGGCTTTATGTCCCAAAATAGCAAAACGCCAACCCTCTATTCCCAACTTGCCATACAATTCAGCCAACCCTCTACAAAGAATAATCAACTCGCTAGTATGAAATACCACACAAATTACCACCAAATTCCATGAAAGTGATGAATTTACTTAACCAAGAGTTACACACGATGCCTACAACACTTCTAGATACGAAAGTACAAGTAAACAATCAAGAACAACACCTAAAGAAATCACACTAGTGCGAAAACCACCAAATCAATTCGAACCATCCAAAGACACAAAACCAAGCAATAAATTTGAGCATACCACGAATCCTAGGATAGAACCATGGCTCTTGATACCAATTGTAGTATAACTCTAATATGAGAACATGTATGGAATTGTGTTTAGGATGATTAAGTGTAAGTTTTTCTAGTGAGAAGTTAGAGAGAGAAAGAGTTGGAACCTTGAGAGAAAACTAGTAATGTATTAGATTGTGAATTAAGGTCCAACCCTCTCCACTAGTGGAGAGGAGTATTTATACAAGGGATTAAACGCCCCATAAAACGGGCTGTGGATCGGGCTGACAGTGGGTAAAGACCCGACCTGACCCGACTCCACAAATACTAACTAATACTAAACTACGTTCTAACTAATACGACAACTACTACGAGCTACAACATGCTAAACTATACTCGGGGTGACCGAGTCTTCTTATGAATAAACGTATTCATAACAAGGTCGATGAATTAACCGATGTCATTGACAACTGTGTTGATGAACAAATCGAAGAAGGCTGGTTGCGGGATGAAGCTTTCCTTCCCATAATTGAGAAGGAGAAGGCAGAAAGGGTTAGCGAATTATCCTTCTATCCTGGACAAGGAGCCACTGAGCCACTCGAGCTTCGTAAACCCGAAAACAAACTGAAACCCTCCATCGTCGAACCACCTAAGCTAGAACTCAAGGAACTCCTAAACCACTTAGAATATGCTTTCCTACAAGGAGAAGATCAACTGCCAGTAATCATAAATTCCTCCCTGGAAGATGGGCAAAAAGATAAACTCTTGGGAGTTTTGAAGAAATATAAGGGAGTCATTGCATAAAGTGTAGCCGACATTAAGGGGATTGACTCGACCTTTTGCACACACAATATTCTTATGGAAGAAGATTATAAACCAACCGTGCAACCCCAGAGGCAAGTAAATCCCAATATTAAGGAAGTAGTGAAAAAGGAAGTTATCAACCGGCATGACCGAAAAAAGTAACTGAGTCATTGGCCGAGCTATATTGGACCAAAGGCTTAACAAACACTTCCAACCAATGTACTATGCTAGCAAAACTATGAATCATGCTCAAGAAAACTACTCTACTACTGAAAAGGAGCTATTGGTCGTAGTATTCGCTTTTGATAAATTTCGCCAATATCTGGTTCTTTAAAAAACGGTCATCTTTACAGATCATACGGCCCTTCGATACCTTTTTGCTAAGCAAGATGCTAAACCTCGACTAATTCAGTGGATCTTATTGTTATAAGAGTTTGATGTTGAAATCCGTGATAAGAAGGGGCAGAGAATATAGCTGCTGATCACCTCTCTCGTCTCGAAAATCCCTGTCTTAATGAATCTGACAAGAGTGAGATTCGGGATTCATTTCCTGAAGAGCAGCTCATGTCAATAAATGATTTTGTGCCATGGTACGCAGATTATGCTAACTATCTGGCGAGTAGAATTATTCCATAACACTTGAACAGACATGAAAGGAAATGGTTCTTTACCCAATTAAAATACTACTTTTGGGACGAACCTTTCATGTTCCGAAGATGTCCTGATCAAGTAATCAGGCGCTGTGTTTCGAAAAAAGAGGCGATGAAGATAATGAAAGAATGTCATTCAGGGCCCTCAGGGGGCATCATGGGATGAACACCGCTGCACGAAAAAATTTAGATGCGGGATTCTATTGGCCTACAGTATTTCATGATGTAAAAGGGATGATACAAGCATGCGATGCATGTCAACGAGCTGCGAATATATCAAAAAGGGATGAAGCCCCTTAGAATTTTATATAAGTTTGTGAGGTTTTTAATGTTTGGGGAATAGATTTTATGGGCCCATTCCCGTCTTTAGGGGGGAACGAATACATCTTAGTGGCCATTGATTATGTTTCAAAATGGGTAGAAGCACAAGCTCTTAGGACCAACGATGCTAGGGTAGTCATTCATTTCTTAAAGAAATTGTTTGCTAGGTTTGGCATTCCTAAAGCTCTCATTAGTGACAGGGGAACCCATTTTTACAACGCACAAATGGAGAAGTTCATGAAAAGATATGGGGTCTCCCACCGATTCTCCACCGCTAATCACCCTCAAACCAACGGTCAAGTTGAGAACACTAATAGAGCGATTAAGAGAATACTTGAAAAGACAGTCAATCAGAACAGAAAGGATTGGTCATTTAAACTCGACGAGGCTTTATGGGCATTCCGAACTGCCTAAAAAATACCTATTGGGACGACCCCGTTCCACATGGTTTATGGCAAGGCGTGTCACCTTCCAGTAGAGCTAGAACACAAGGCATATTGGGTACTTAAGACATGTAATCTAGACTATACGGTCGCAGGAACGAATAGGTTCTTACAGCTCCAGGAGCTTGATGAATTAAGACTGGAAGCGTATGAATCCTCCATCACAAATAAAGAAAGGGTTAAAAGATGGCATGAAAAACTAATTAAGAGACCCAAGGAGTTCTCAGAAGTAGACAAAGTTCTATTGTATAATTCCCGTTTATGGTTATTTCCAGGAAAACTTAAATCCAGATGGTATGGACCTTTTACCGTGAAAAGTTCCTCTAAAACCGGAGTCGTTGTGTTAATGGACGATGAGAGTAGAGAATTCACGGTGAACATACAATGCGTTAAGCATTATCAAGAAAATGGTAATGAAATGATCAATGAGGAGGACATAACATTTGATGACGAAGTCACGTAATAACCCATGACTTTGAGTCTAGCTACAAGACTCGTAAATAAAGAAAAGCGCTTCTTGGGAGGCAACCCATGTTTTATTTGTTTTGTTTGTTTGATTGTTTGTTTGTTTAATTTTATTTGCTTCCGTATGCATGCTTAATTTTTATTGTTTGTGGATCATGATTCATAATAAATTGTGAAAATACTTTACCTTGTTGTTTGTCTTAACTTCATAAAAAGGTATTTCGCAAAAGATAAGTGTAAGGGAAACCTAAATTTGTTTTTAAGAACGGAATTGGACATGAACCACAACAATATTAAATGAACATGTATGTTAGTAGTTGTTTGAGTCAAATGCTTGTATCGAGTCACAATGATGTTTTACAGGAGTTCCAGGAATTAAGGCGTAAGTTTTTCCAGAAATTTTCCAGAAATTTAACATGAGATTTCTGTTAGAACAATCTGACGACGTCCGGATCATAACCTGACGGCGTCAGGTGTAAAAATCTGAAAATTTTTGCATGTGTTGTTTCTCTAACGGAGTCTTAAATTTTTTTGTTAATTCTTTAGTTTTATAAATTTCAGGAAATCTGCAAACATTTATTCCACAAGCATTATATCCTTATATATAGATTGCCGCCGATTTTACGCGAGGTTGTCATGATTGTTTTCTCAGGTTTAACAGTTTATATTGGACAAGAAGATGATTTATATTTCTGTAGGGAAGCTTTCAACGTTCATTTTCTTGGAGGAGGATTTAACCATGTTATTCATTTATCCACACCGAACGAATCAGGGGAGTATCTTTTTTTCATTCTTTTACCTTCATTACTTTTACATCCTTTTTATTGAACAATGGGGACAATGTTCAGCCTAAGTGTAAGGGGAGGGTAACTGATGATACCTTAGAGAATACAATTACGCTTGAGTTTGTTTGTTTAATAGTAGGTGTGTAATAAAACTAAGAGAAATACTTGTTAGAGCAATTTTAGCGCCAAATTTAAATTTTTTTACAACATTTAGGAGTGAAGCTTTAGCCTTAATGAGCGTCTCATGGATAGGAGTTGTATGACTTGCACAAAAACCGTACCACTAAAAAAAATTTCCACCCAAATATGTGAGGTTCGCCTTTAGATTTGTTAGAAAAAGCATTCATTATTAGTGCTTATGAGTGTACCGGTAGTACTTAGATTCTTGAACTTGAGTTAGTGATGCATCCCGAGACCGCTAGTGAGACTACATTCGTGTAGTAGGATTTACTACATGATAAGAGGCATTAGGATCACCCTTGTGTTAAACCCGTATCATAATTATTTGACCAATGAAGTCATAATTACTTGACTAGTAAAGTCAATTAATTTTCCCACACATTTGCGTTGTACTTATTTTTAGTACATGATACCTCTAGTACACCCCTCCGAGCCTATCTTTTCATTTATAACTTTAAGCATTTTACTTAAAGGAAGAATTTGTTTACAATCCACCCCAAATGTGCAACCAAATCGTCTTAGCCTCCCGTGTATGCACTCATCTTTAGTGCATTATTGTTATTTGTTTTAAACCCTTAGTTAATTGTCTAATTGATTACATGGTTGCTAAGTCGAGTCATATCTTATACATATTGTTTTGGGACGATTGTGACTCATGGGTAAAGTACTATTGTTATGGAGTAATGGGGAAGAACATCATTTATTACCCCCATATGTGCGTTAATCTTAAAAGTACTCCAAGTGTTTTGATTATCTTGATTCGAGCCATTAGAATAGTTTATTGTAAAGTATGTAAAAGTTCAAGTGTAAGGGGAATGCAAATTTCCTACGATGTATTATTTTGGATGGTAGGGCAAGAGTGTATGCAAAAAAAAAAAAAAAAAAAAAAAAAAAAAAAAAAAAAAAAAAAAAAAGAAAAAGAGAAAAAACATACGGACTACCATCCCATTTCCTTCTATTTTTTTGATTAGTTTTTGATTAGCTTAAGTCGAGTCGAGTCTTGGCTTAGCAACGCCACATTGTACATGTAATTGACCAAGATGATTAACTCGCCACCAGTAAATATTGCCTTTATCCAACAAAACCGTGTTTATCATATCCCTACATCTCATGTTATAACCCTTTAAAAGCCCTCTTTGGTAGTTTATCCTAGGTGCTTATGCCAAGTGGTGGAGGTTTGATCCTTTCACAAGCCTATGGTAATCTATTTTCTATGACATGTAGTGAGAGATGTTTTCCATTTCCATATTGTGATATATACTTTATTACACCCGAAAGATGTGAGTATCTAAACACTATTTGTGAGGTGCTAGTGTATAATTTCCGTGCTTATTTTTGGTTGAAGTGGAACGATTATTTGTTGTAATTACTTTATATTAGTGTTAAATGACCCCTAACTTGTATTTTAATTAGAATAAAAGTGCGTTTGCTTGAGGACAAGCAAGTCTCAAATGTAAGGGTATTTGATGAAGCGAAAAGTGTACCGCTTTTGGAGGGTCATTTAAGGCCAAAGTCGAGATTATTTGATCAATTATTGCCCTAAATCGTTCTTTTTTTCATTTTAGGTACTTTTTAGAGGAATTTTACAAAAGGAAGCATTTTGGACGTTTTTGGAGCGAAAAGTGAAGAAAACGACAAAGTCTCTAAATCATGCTGGAAATTGCACTTGACGGCGTCACATCTTGCTAGTGACGGCGTCATGACTTGACAAAGAGGTGGATAAATCAATTACACGTGACGCGCCAGAATGTTTTCTGAAGGGATCGTGACGGCGTCACGCTATAAGTTATCAAGGTCGTCACGAGTAAATGCAAAGAGAGACTGCCCAGAGTTCATAAAGAGTGACGGCGTCAGAAGTGGATCTAGGCAATACGAGTTTATTTTGGCGGCGAGTTGACGGCGTCACACCTATCTCTTGACGCCGTCAGGATACAAAATCTATATATAGTTTTCTAGTTTTCATTCATTGTGTGCAACTTTGAAGGGAGTAAACCCTAGACAAAATTTACAGCTATTTTAAGGGTTTCAACCATTTGTTTCTTCCGTGCTTAATTGAAGATAAGTCTTTTATCAAATCATTCAATATGTCTATGTGTTGTTTGATTATATCTTACGCTTGTCTTCTCTTTAACATGCTAGGCTAGGTTTTCTTTGTGTTTGCTTAGATGTAATGAAACTTAGATATTGATTATGGGTTGGTTGTTTGCTTATAATTGTTGTAGATGAATGAATTCGATGTTAGGCTTAAGAAAATTGGCAGACTTCCAATTGGTAACTTGCTTGAACGTCTTAAGAAACATGATCGGAGGTGTACTACGATATTTTGGTTGTATTTAATTTGTAGGTAACTACTAATGAGGCCATGTTAGGAGCTAGTAGTCGGCTCGACATAGGAAGAGGTAGAAGCTTATAGAGTTAGGGAAGATCGTACACGGCCCTACGAATGGTATTAAGGAATATAACCCGTCATCCATGCAATTGTAACAAACTAATCAACCTGTAAAAGATAGCCAGGGAGTAGTGAAGTCTAAGTAAACACGTTTTCACTCATTATTGTTTACACCATAATTAGTTTAAGTTTAGTTTATTTTATTTTGATTGCATGTTTAGTTAATTGGGTTAGTTGATTAGCAACTAATACAGCCCACTCCTTCTAAAACTGAGATTTTATTTGCTTTTCTTTAAAATATAAAAATACAAAAAGAATCATCCCTCACCTCTAAACCTAGTTTTAGTGAGTTTTAACCCTAGCGAACACTATTCTTTGAGTTGAACGATCAATTTCCTGGTACTTGTCACTATACTATACTACAACGATCAGGTACACTACCTGGTGGGGATTGCAAGCTTCTCAAGATCCCTTGAGAGGTAAAACCTTTTGCGAGGGCGCAATTCCACGTATCAAGCATATGTACGGATTGCTCCGCCTGAAGGAGTGTGTTGATATAGTGATTGATAACTCTCGCGTGTGGTACTCAGGGAGTGGAGTAGGACAAAGAGTGAGCTTTGTGCCAAACCACTATAAATCGCCGCGTCTCTTGGTTGTGTTCTTTCCTTACTCTTTACTTTACTTGTTTTATTTGTGTATGCTAGTAATCAAATTGATATCACATAACTAGTAGAATTCAACAAGTTTGTAAATGTAAAATAATCGGACCTAAAACGGCTAAATGCTTTAGAAAATTAAAAAGAAGCGGTGAAACTATTCAACCCCCCTTTTAGTTTCTACAGCCATTTTTAAAATTGTCACATATATGTCAGAGTTGATGATAAAGAATTTGTGCCCTTTGCAATGGCAACACTGTTGGGTTTTGTATGTGGAACGATATGGCTGCAAACTTCAATACAAAGGCATATGAAATAATGGAAAAGCCAGTAATGATAACAGTCAGCTCATGTCGTGTTACAAAATACAGAGGTAAATTTAATACTTGCATTCTGTAGTTGAGACATAATAATGACATCTAATTTGGTGAGGAAAATGTCTGGCAAGAAGAGGACTGCAACTTTCGAGAACCCCAACAACACATTACTAGTTGAACCCGAAAATTCTTGAAGTTCGGCAAATGATGCTCAGGTTCAAGGAAAGAAATGACTTGGTTCCTGCACTTGACATTAGAAGACACATATGCGAAGATGAGGAGCTCAGCAGGAAAAAAAATCAAAACATATTTCTGTTGATAATGTTGTGCTAACCAAATCCATAGAATTATGAGGTAACAAGAACGCAGTCTTTTCGCGGTATTTTGGCCCATAATACCGACTCTTATAAAATGATTGTTGTAGCGTCTAATGTTTTCTACTGAGACTAGAATATCCCGTATCAATACAAAACAACCCTGGTATTATAAGTCATGCACAAGCTAATGTAAGTCATTTTAATTAATAAATGGTTAAACTGGACAATATACTAACAGTCAAAAAATCTTTTTTTCTCTCTCCTCTCTGGTGATTGTGGCGTAATCCCCAAAACCCTAAAATATTCAATCAACAATCGATTTGTTGATCGAATTTCCCACCTTCTAAATCTGTAATTCCTCTTGTAATTCATCTAAAACAAACTTTTGTTATGCCTATTGAAAACAATAAACCCCTAGATCTACTTGTTGAAGAGTTCTGTGAGCTTACCGGAATGTCACCGGATAAGGTCCATCTTTCGAGATCGAGTGTTCCTTTAGCTAAGATGAAGGAGGGTAAAGCTCGGAGGCCCCGCCATGGCATCAGAATAAGGGTTTCTTATCCCGGATCGGCATCTGTTGGTGCTGGATCTATTCTAAGGAACCTTCATTCGTCAAGGGCTACTGGTAAGTCTAGAAAGCGTATTGAATCATCTCCTATGGATAATAGGGGTGGTAAACGAGTTATTCAGAGTCCTAATATTGATGTTGAAATTAGTGAGGTACTTTCTAACATGAAGGCTGGTTCTATTGATTCAAACCTTAAATTTGAAGTGGGTAGTTCTGTTGATAATAAGTCTGCTTCTAAGAAGGCTGATTTTAGTGATAAGGCTTGTGGCAAAATTGTTATTGATCTTAGTAACACTGTTAATGGTAATGATGGGTCTTTCATTAATCTTCCCCTTGATGTTAGCCCCATTAAAAGTAGGCAGAGTAGTCCTGTGGCTAGGAATTGTGGTCTTGAAAATAGTTCTGACAACCCTAGTGCTGGTGATGTAGTTAGTACTAATGGTGGTGAGACTGGTAGTAGAGATGGCATAGTTGATGCTAAGGCAGGTTTAGTATTTGGTGAGGGAATAGCTGGTTCAAGTGTTAGGATTGAGCACACTAGTATGGAAGGAGTTGTAAATGCGGGTGGTGCTTCATCAAACAATTTGGATAGTATTGCTTGTAATAAGGTTGACATGGATTTTGAATTTGGGAAGAGTGATAGTGGTAAAGGCATTCTTAAAAAGCCTAGTGTTCCTTTGTTAAAAGTTCAGTTTGATAACAATGTTATTGGTAACCCGTTTATTAAAAATGTTATTTCTACTAGTAATAAGGGTAATTGGAGAGCTGGTTTGGGTTGTAATGTTGCTGGTAATCCTTTCCTATCTAATCCTACTAGTTCTAGTAAAATTGGTAATTGGAGTGCTGGTTTCGGGAATGCTTTTGGTTCTACTATTATCTCAAATCAGTACTCAGCTGTTGCAGATAGATTTGCTGAAAAGCTAAAGAAGGGAAGTGAGGAACTGGCTTTGAAAATGGAGTATACTCCTGGTTTTGTGTCTGTTCAGGAAAATGGTACTAGGAGAATTGAATTTTCAGCTGATGAAGTATACAAGGGTGGTCAGGCTTGTGCTATGCAGTTGTACGGGTATTTTGTAGGGACATCCATGGATTATAGAGTGGTTAGATCTAACTTAATGAAGATGTGGAGGGTGTATGACATTGAGGAAATTACTAAAACTAACAATGGCATTTTTTATTTCAAGTTTAAAAGTGAAGAGGGAATGAAAACAGTGCTTGATAGTGGTCCTTGGATGGTGCAAAATGTCCCTTTGGTCCTTAATGTATGGGAGCCTGGTATTTGGATTGAAAAAGCTGAACCTACTACCATTCCTATTTGGGTATGTGTGCACAACATTCCAATGGAGCTTTGTAATGGTAATGGTATAGGAAAGATTATGAGTGGTGTGGGTAGGCCTATGATTATGGATAAGATGACCAAGGAGAGATGTCTTAAAAATGCGGGAAAACTTGATTTTGCAAGAGTATTGGTTGAGATTTCTGCTGAAGAGGATCTCCCGAGTGTGCTGGAAATTTCTTACCCTCCTTTAGGGAATAGACCTGCTAGGGTGGGTAAGTTGGAAGTGAAATACCAGTGGAAACCACCACTTTGCACACATTGCAAAACATTTGGACATAGTACTGTGGTATGCAAAAGTAGACCAAGGACTCAAGAAGAAATAGCAGCAAAAACCATTAAAGATGCTATTAATGTAAAAGAGAATGAGGTTGCTAAGCGAAAACCTGTTGTTGTAGATGATGATGGTTTTACCACTGTTGGTAAGAATAACAGACCTATGGGGAGCTCTCAAGATGGTGTTCCTACGAAAAATTTAAATGCTGGTAGTACCAAAGGATCTGGAAGAAATGGTGATATGAAAGGGGGTCATGCTAAGTATCCACAAGCTGCTGGGAAAATGAATGTTGCATCTTTGAAGTCTAACAACAACAAGCAGAGTAATGGTCAGCCTTTATACAATAAGAGTATTGGAATGCAAAACAAAGTTAATGGTAAGCAGGGTATATATCAAGCGAAGAACAGGGGTATAGCTATGGATAATATTCTCAATAAGGATCAATCTAATAAACACAAGAGTACTGTTAAAAACTCTACTTCTAAATCGTTACAGCAACTTAGCAAAGATCCAAATTTTAAACCTAAAGTCCTGGTGAGGGGCTCTAGTTCTAAAAATACATCTGGTGGTGCAATAGCAGAAAACATTCCTCTTAGCAACACTTTTGCGGCTTTCAACGATGAGGAAATGCTTGAAGACTCTCTGGGTGGTAGTGAGAAGAATCAAGATATTTGTGGTAAAAAAGAGTGGAATGATTCAAGAAGTGAAGTGGACGTTCTATTAAGTGCAGGTATTTATCCTTAAAAAATTGTCAGACTTGATTGGACTCTCCATCAACTTGATTATTTCTATAAGAATTGTCATAAATACAAACTTGATCCTATTCCTGATAGTGATGAAGATGATGTTGTATCTGAATGTGATGGTATTGCTAGTGAAATGAAACCTGAGTATGACGTGAATGCTGCAAGTAGTATAGGTAATGATGCAGCTCCCCTTTCTAGTGTTCCCAATGGTATTTAAAGCTTTTGCCTGGAATGTTAGGGGTTTAAACAACACCCGCAACCAAGATCAAGTCATTGAGCTTCTTAGGGAGAATAAGTTTAGTCTGTGTGGCCTCTTGGAGACTCATATTAAGAAGAATAAGCTTGTTAAAATTTGTAGGCATGTTTTGGGACAGTGGGAGTGGGTTTCTAATAATTCCTCCTGTACGGGTGGCACTAGAATCATTGTTGGATGGGATCCTAATTGTATTAATGTCATGGTTTTGGAGCAAACTGCTCAAGTAATTCACTGCCTTGTAGAAACTACTAATGGTGATAAAAGGTTCCATGTTTCTATTGTCTATGCTTTTGTTCATACTGTTGATAGAAGGAGTTTGTGGAAATCACTCCACAAGCATAAGAGGGTTGTGGGAGATTTACCGTGGATTCTCTTAGGTGACTTTAACACCTGCTTTGATCCTTCTGAAAAATCCACTGGGGGATCTAAAATTACTACAGCTATGTATGATTTTAGAGAGTGTGCTGCTGATATTGAGGTAGATGATATAGTTAGCCATGGTCTGAATTTCACTTGGAACAAAAAGCCTGGCAAAGTGGGTGGGTTACTCAAGAAGCTGGATAGAGTTATGTGCAATACTCCGTTTCTTTCTACCTTCCCTACTTCGTATGCTCAATTTCTCCCTTTTATGACCTCTGATCATACTCCAGCTGTCATTATTATTCCTGAAGTTGTTAATGCCAAATATAAGCCATTCAAATTTTATAACTATATGACTGGTAAGGATAACTTCATTCCTGTTGTTAAGAAGATTTGGGATACTGATGTAGTGGGGTACAATATGTTCTCACTTTTCTCTAAACTTAAGATGTTGAAGAAACCCCTCAGGAAGCTTAATTATGAACAGGGTAATATTTTTGAGAATGTAAAAGCTCTAAGAACTGAACTTGCTGACATTCAAAGTGCTATGGTGAATGAACCACATTCATGTTCTTTAAGAGAAGCTGAGCTTATTTGCCTTAAGAAATATAAAGCTGCTTTAAAAGATGAAGAGTCTTTTCTGAAACAAAAGGCTAAGGTGGATTGGTTAAATGAGGGGGACAGGAACATGAAATACTTTCACAATGTGGTTAAAGATAAAATCAATAGAAGTCGGGTTTCTATGGTTGAAGACAATATGGGTATTCCTCATTATGGTCTGGATGTAGGGGATCAATTTGTTAATCATTTTACGAATGTTCTTGGTAAATCTTCTGTGATTTCTCATATTCCAGACCCTAATACTTTGTTCACTAACAAACTTTCTGGTGCTGATGCTGAGTTTATGGTCAGAGAGGTTACCGATGAAGAAGTAAAGGTGGCATTATTTGACATAGATGGAAACAAAGCGCCTGGTCCTGATGGGTACTCTTCATAATTTTTTAAAGCCTCTTGGGATATCGTTGGTAAAGATCTATGCAATGCTGTTAAAGAGTTTTTTATTAGTGGTAAGCTGCTCAAAGAGGTCAATGCTACTATTATTTCTCTTGTTCCGAAACTTCCTAATCCTACCAAAGTTACGGATTATAGACCCATTGCTTGTTGCAATGTGGTTTATAAATGTATTAGTAAAATCCTGGTGAATAGGTTAAAAGGTACATTGGTCTCGTTGGTTGACATCAACCAAAGTGCTTTTATCCCTTCAAGGCAAATAAGTGATAATATTCTCCTCTCCCAAGAACTTATGAGAGGGTATCATACTCACAGAGGATATGCTAAATGTGCTCTCAAAGTAGATATTCAAAAAGCTTACGATACCGTGGAATGGACTTTCTTGAAGAACTGTTTAATAAATTTTGGTTATCATGCGAAAATGGTAAGGTGGATCATGGAGTGCATTACTTCCACCTCTTTCACCATCAATGTTAATGGTATTCCGCAAGGATTCTTCAAAGGTAAGAGAGGGTTGAGGCAAGGTGACCCTTTATCGCCATATCTCTTTAATCTTGTTATGGAAGTCTTCAATCTAATGCTGAAGAGACAGATTGCCCAAAGTCCAGATTTCAAATACCATTGGCAGTGTAAGGATTTGGGAATCACACATCTTTGCTTTGCTGACGATCTAATGTTGTTTTGTAATGGAGATTGGAAGTCTGTGGTGGTTTTGAAGAAAGCACTGGATGATTTTGGTATGGTTTCTGGATTACTTCCTAACCCTTCTAAAAGCACTATTTTTTTTAGCAATGTTAAACCCTTTAATAAGGCTAGAATTCTTAGTGTTATGCCTTTTGTTGAGGGTTGTCTGCCAGTTAGATATTTGGGTGTTCCATTAATATCCAAAAGACTGTATATCAAGGATTGCCAGCCATTGATAGATAAAGCTAGGAAAAGGGTGGGTGATTGGAAGAATAAAGCTATTTCCTTTGCGGGAAGGCTTCAACTCATTCTATCAGTTGTGGGTTCTATGCAAGTCTATTGGGCCACTATGTTTGTTCTTCCAGTTTCTATTACTAATGAAATAGAGAGTATAATGAGAGATTTTTTGTGGAATCATGGTGAATTTAAGAGGGGTAAAGCCAAAATTAAATGGAGTGATGTTTGTAAGCCAAAGGTTGAGGGGGGCTTGGGAATTAAATCTTTGAAAACCTGGAATATAGCTTTAATGTCAAAGCATGTTTGGAACCTCATTACTCGCAAACAGTCTTTATGGGTTAAGTGGGTTCACAGTTATAAACTTAAGGGAAGAATTTTTTGGGATGTTTCGGAGAAAAATGGTGATTCTTGGGCTTAGAAGAATATGCTTAGGTTCAGGAGTGTTTTAAGAGAGCATATTGTCCATAGGATAGGTGATGGTATGAATACCTCCCTATGGTATGATAACTGGCATCCCATTTGCCCCTTGAGTGATTTTATTAGCAAAAGAAGAATTTTCAGTGCTGGCCTTTCCCTTGATACTAAAGTAGCTGAAGTTATTCAGTATGGAGAGTGGATTTGGCCAAATTATTTAACGGAGTTGTTTGATTGCCTTACCGTTATCCCACCCCCGTTATTGTATGATAATAAAAAAGACAAAGTCCTTTGGAGAACGTGCAATGGTAGACATGGTGAGTTCTCTGTTTCTAGAGTATGGGATGGTATAAGGGAAAAGAGCAATGTGGTTCGTTGGGCTAATCTTGTGTGGTTTAGTCAATGCATACCTAGACACTCTTTTATGGTTTGGTTAGCCATTCATGGTAGGCTGAAAACTCAGGATACTATGGGTATTTGGGAGAAAAGAGATGACATGGTGTGTAGTTTCTGTAAAACTAGACCTGACAGTCACAATCACCTTTTCTTCGAATGTGACTTTCCATGTAAAGTCTGGAATGAGATGAAATGCTTAGTGAGGTTGGACCTTGCTCCCAACGTATGCACTGATATTCAACAATTTTTACTTAGCAGACCTATTAACAAATCAATATGGAGTATTATGCAAAGATTGGTGGTGGGTGCTTCTATTTATTTTATATGGCAAGAACGAAATCTTAGAATGTTTCAAGATAGAGCTAGAACCTGTGATGAGGTTTGCAATCTGATCAAAGATACGGTTAGACTCAGAGTGATGAGTCTTAGCCTTAAGGCGTCTCTGCAGGTTTTTAAGGCTGCTAGGATTTGGAATTTCCATGTGGTTAAGAGTATGGGTGGAAAAAGAGTTCATTTTAATCATGATTGATGTTATGGTTATAAGGTGGGATCTGGTATTGTGGACTATTGATATGTTTTATTACAGTTCCTTGGTTTGGTACCAGTTTAAATGGAGATATAAGGTGGCTACTCTTACTGGGTATCTTAACGTCTTCAATGTTATATCCAGTATTGTGAGAGTGATTTATTGCAATCTCAGGGAGGTTTGTTTGCTTGTGCTTAGATACGGTGAACTCCAGGTTCTTTCTTTCACCTCTTTTTTAAATCCATATTTTAAGGTCTCTTGTAAAAATGATTACTCAACATGGTGTGAACCTAGTTCAGATGATGTTTGGGCAATTTTATTTTCACTTTGGCCTTATAATATTGGTTTTGATATGCTTTTGGGTTTTTATTTACTCAATAAGTGCTGGTGTGGGAGGCCTGTTCTTAGCACCTCTATTTGTAATCTGTACCTTTTGTATTTCTGGCTTATAGTTTGGGAGTGGTTTGTTATTTATGGTAATTATGGTCTTCCTGTGACTGTAAAGGTCTACATGTTAACTGATTGTCTAACATGGTGTGTGCCTGGCACAGATTATGATGGGATAATCTTGTTAATTTTGTGGCCTCTTAACTCTAGTTATAGGTTCCCTATCCTGGCGGGCTTGTGCTGTGTGCTTGATTGTAATGGGTTTTCTCAGTTATCTGGCTTACATGGGGTGTTCTTGTTCTCTGCTTTAATATGGGTGACCAGGGGTTTTGCTTCAAAGTTATGGTTCCTTGGTCTTTCTCCATTATCCTGATGTTGGAGTATAAGGTTTGGAGGACTTTGGTGGTGTTTGTTTGCTGGACGTATGGGGCTCTTATTCTATGGATTAATTTGTTGTGGGCTACACATGTTATATCCTTGGATGGGCTAACTGGTGTGAAGTCTTCTTCTATGGATGCTTGTTTCTACTTTATCTTCGAAGATTGTTATGGGCTTCTAATTATATGCGCATGGGAGTCCAATATGATATTCTTAGATGATGAAGTGCATCAGGTTTATGCTTTTCATTGGATTATTGATGTGAAGGCCAAAGATACTTTGGTTGGAGTCCTATACGAGAGTTGCACTCTTTTTTCCTTGCCCGGGGTTTGTCCCGGTGGGTTTTACTCGGGAAGGTTTTTAAGGAGGCAATCTCGTTTTAGTGAAATGCTCCATTCGTTCTCTACTATTTGTGATCTGGATTTGGAGAAGAAGTACTGTCATTCTTTGTCATTTAACTACACTAGAAGTATTTTGTTTTGTAATGTGCTTAGTAGAAATCATACTTTATCCTTGCTTAGGACATTTCCGAAGCATGTTTTGGGAATGTCATGGACGGAAAACTTCTATGGGAGTGTCCATAGTTAGTTTTATTTGTATAGTTTTTGTGTTTTAATATATTTGCCGGGGTTCCGTCCCTTTTACCCAAAAAAAATAATGGTTAACATTACCAAATATGTAATATAAGCTCTCAAAAAATAAATAAACAGCTAAGTATGTATGTGTTGCTTTTACATGTATAACTTAGTTATAAAGAAATTGATTTTCAAAACTAATGTATGTCATTTTACGAGTTTTAAGCACAACATCATATACTCATAAACTTAACTAACGAAACCATAAGCAAATAGAATAAGGTATTAACTAACAATTCCCAACACAAGTTCAATTTTTTTCCCTTAATTCGCAACATGCTATAATTACATTATCCTTTTCAATAGGGTCACATTATTATTATTATTATTATTATTATTATTATTATTATTATTATTATTATTATTATTATTATTTTATTTTATTTTATTTATTTTTATTTTTTTTATTATAAACAACACTTTTATTAGAAACACATAGGGTTTACAAGAAATTAGTGGGAAGCCGAGAAACAATCTGGGCCCCCACTCCTCTAGCTATAGCGAAGCTAACCCTACTAAAAATATGAGCAGCAGCCCGTGATCCAATATCTTGAGTCACCGAGAATCTTCGAATACGTTTTAGTAAGGCTGCCGCATCCTTCTCAAGTTCTCCAAAAGAAGAAAATGAAAAGGGGAGAAATCCATATCCCATGTCCGAGCATTTGGCCTCGTACTTGACGCGTTTACGTTGGGCGGCTTCAATCACCGCACGACCCGGCACAAAATCAACCATGTTAGTTTGCGTCAAGGGCGAAGACCCTGTCAAATCAACACATACATCAAGCCCGCCATCCCATGAATAAAGTAACATATCAGCTGGACGTAGAGGTTTATCCCTATCACCAATAAGCCCAATATCAACCTCCTTACGTGCCGAAATACCGGACCGAGAGCATATGTCAACAAGAACATCGCGCACAACATTATGCCGATGTTTAATACCAACAATCCCCGCACATGATACAGCATGATCCCCATAAATATCCCCAGCAAAGACCTTGGAACAAGCTGAGCACGGTAACTGAACAGAAAAAAGGGGAACACCAAGTCGATAGCACAACACACATCGGTAAGTCCTGGCATTCATAGTTTGTCCTAAACCAGATTATTACCAATGCATCTCGAAATTGTGTAACTCAATATCATCACATAATATGACCAATGCATCTCGTAATTGTGTAACTCAATATCATATCATACAGTAACATTTTAACACTCTCTACTCAAACCCGAAAGCTTAAGACTATGAGAGTATATGAGAACCTACGAAATTGGGGTTGATCGGAAACCATATATCACAAGAAGTGTAAACTGAAAACTAAACATTTCAAACTCTAGTGTTGAAGTAGCTTATATATAACTTGAGAAAGGACTTGATCAATTTCTTTACGCTAGAAAATGAGCTTACTAGCTCGGCTTTGTTTTTCCACAAAAATATGAGACCACTTCGTTTTTGCTCATGTAATGAGATTTATCACTACTATAGAGAGGCTTTAAAAAGTCAAAGCCTTAATTTGTACACATACCTATTGTCATATCGGTTATCATAACCTACCGCCATTTGTTGATGAGAACTAAAGACAAACGTCATTAAAGTTTATCTTAGAATAAATAGTTGTAATTATTGGTAACATTGTAAGTTATTCTAAGTAGATCATATTTTATTCTAATCGTTTTCATCAACATTGCCTCAAATCATAATACGAAGATTCACATTGGAGAGTACCTCTGCAATTGATCGAATATGGCTTCACAAAGAATTGAAGCTCCTAATTAAGTACACTAGGAAGTGAAGAATTCAATGACGTCCGTCGTTTCCAAATTAACCCCTTAAAATAGCTAGATATAGCTGTTGGCACATCGCATCTCCACCAATCACGAACCTTTAATATATCACAGAGGGCCTCTATTAGAGGCTTAACACGGCTACAATCAATGTCAAACTGATATACGTACAACTCAAAGAAATAATCAAACACCACATTAAGCCAAATATGGAAGAGTAGAAAGTCTGTCAATAAAAAACCTCCACCAGAGAGGGATCCAATTATTCCACGAAAACTCAGATTATAATCTGCTCACTGATTCTGGCCTAAAGTCAGTGATACTTTTAACATATAAGTATGCAATAGTCTTACTTATCTGTGATATAAGATAAGTTACAATCCTTAATCACACGCATCATAAATTGAACACATAATCAATGTACTAGCTAGGGTTGAAGTGTACACATACAGTATGTGAAATATATGTACCATGACCAGGAAAAGAATTAGAGTCAGGTGACATCATGATTTCTCATGCAACAAACAAGTGAACAAACCATACTTTTAAAATGTTATAAATTTATGCTCACATATAAATATTTGAAACCATTGGTCTAGAAAAATAATAAAAATTAAGTGGTTAAGGTAATTTATACGCCATCTTAGGTCATGCAATCTGAGCTGCTTCCATCCTAACAGCACATATTTCCTCAATTACACAAGAACTTAGTTTCTTATTTTCTCTCTCATGCATCAGCTACACTTCACCTACCCACAATAATATCTCCATATAAAACTCAAACTCTACTTTTCATCTTTATGTATCTTTAAAAAAAGCAGAGAAAACCCTAACTCGATCGCCTCCTTTTTGTCCTTTCTTTTGTCTCGAATGTTCGTGAGATCATAATATGTGAAGATGATGAACAAGATGAGGTAGGTATATATCTTCTAGTTGTTAACCATTGCTATCAAAAAAGAAGATATCACTTGCTTTTTAGTGGTATGTACTTGTGTGTTTTCGTCATTTATGTTTTCGATTCAACATTTGTTTCAGTCAAAAGAGGATCATAACACTACTGAAGTGATCATACAAGCTCTGTAAGTTTTAAGTACGTTCCTTTCTCAAACTTTGTGATCAAACAAGTTGTATTTTCATTAATTTTGTATTCTTATTTATGAAGTAGATGAAGGGCATACATAATACTTTCTTTAACATGCATGTTGTTTACATATTTTTCCTGTTTTTTAATTCATGAAAGACATAATATACGTTTTGCTGAAATTTTGAATCGAATGAGGGAGATGAGGCTCTTATGAGTTTTTAACAAATATACATATAATTCATTTAATATATTAACGCCAATGTATGTACTTTCTAGTCTTCTAAACAAGTAGGTATGTGACATGCTTTTGCAGAAAACTAAGAAAAATTAGGGTGTCGTGCGCGTCCTCATCTCATAGTATCTGAATTGAAGACGGACTACTTAAAATAACTTATGTATAATGTAATAATTAAACTGTTTATGTTGTATGAATGTAATTGATATTTAGGCATCAATGTACTTCTCATATTGAGAATCCACATTTACAACTTTTTAAGTTATAAGGGAAATTATTTTTACTTTTACCTAACAATAGTAACTTCCCAAAATTGAAGGTTTCATACTTGCAAAATTAAGTTAGGTAAAAGGGTAAGAACGAAGTGAAGAAGAAAAAAATAGTTTTATAATTTGTGGCAAGTATAAATAACCAAAACTGGGTTGGCAAATATAAACGTTACTACAATTTTCTTCAGAACTTCGCGGTCTTATTCCTTGCAAATCATATTTGACCTTTGTGGTATCTAATATATATATATATAATTAGTCCTACATAAACCAGCATACATTATCATTAGTTAATTTATGTTATGGTTTGGGTATATATAGGGGAAGATGGAGGTGTTGCAAGAAATGATGGATAGGCTAAGATCGATTGTTGGTCCAGAGAGTTGGGATTACTGTGTGCTTTGGAAACCATGTAAAGATCAAAGGTACATTAACCATGTTACCGAATTTCTATTAATCTGTGAGACATACATAAACGTAAGTTAAAAGCAATGAGTCTGGTAACATGTAACTGTAGGGTGATTGAATGGATAGATTGCTGTTGTTCTGGGAGCACTGCGGCAAGGCATGGGATTGGAAATGATGATCAACAACAACAGTTGGTGTTCCAATGCAAAGATGTCGCATTTCATCACCCAACTACTGATGCTTGCAACCTCCTTTCTCTTTTACCTTCGTCGATGCCTTTTGACTCTGGGTTAGTGCGGTTTACCCTTTGATTCTTCTTGAATTAACAGACACAGTATTGTGATAACATGATACAAAATATGCATGTATCTTTACAGCAATTGCAAGGCTTTTATGTGTTTTTTATTACAAGTTAGTTCAAAAGTATAAAGAAAATTTCGCTATAATCATACTTATTACATGTGATACAAGATCGAGAATTCTAAGCTACAGAAATAGAAATGGTAATATTTAAAAATTATGTATAAATGACTGAAATCCTAATCGTTTTGCTACTACTTCTAGCCTAGATGTCGAAACCAGTACTCTTACAAGTCTATAGATTATAAAGCTACTACAAGCGGTTATTCTACAATCCTACCCGTTCCTTCTAAGTGTCTAGATATATTCAAAATAAAATGCACAACCATAATTATTTATTTTGACACATCAAGCAGGGTTGCATACCTTTCCTATTCTGTAGAACAGACAGCATTCTTTTGATGAATAATATGTGACATTGTATTGTGTTGTTGATGATATTTCAATCTTGTTTTTCTTAAATGTACTAATGTTAATTTGATCTGCAAGTTTTCTTTACCTATATCCAAAATCAAGAAGCTTTGATACGATATTTTATTCGTTATTATTTATACATATTCGTCAGACTCTATGGACAAACAATGATATCTAATCAACCAAGGTGGCTAAACTTTTCCAATAGTTCCAATTCTGGGTATTCTGAGGTAAACTCTAATTGCAAACTTTTTTCGTAGTAACCTACATATTCTACAACAGCAATGTTACTCAATTCTTTTTGCAGGAAAATCTTGGGACTAAAGTCCTTATTCCTGTTCCAATTGGACTCGTGGAACTCTTCGTATCTAAACAAGTAACATTTCTGTTTAAAAAACGTATCACAGGAATGAAAACTATTTTCCTTGCCTTTAATTATCTGAGAAAAGGAAAAAATGAATTCAATGTTCTGTATTGATCTTAATTTTTTCTTTGAATGTTTGTTTCTTTGCAGATATCTGAAGATCAAAGCATCATCGATTTTGTGACCACTATGTTTAACATGTCACTGGAACAACCTATGTTGAACCCAAACAATAATATCGACTCGAGTTTCTCTGTTAACATGGATAGTCTGGACGATGGGGAGTCAAAAGATTACATAGCTCAAGTTCTCGATGATCAAAAGGATCAAAATAACCATTTCCAACCACCGATTTCTCCTGCTACCATGCTAGAAAACCTTAACCTCTCACCAAACAACATCTCTGACAGCCATATGCATCCTATGAACTTCTTGCAGCAATTTAACTACGGGGAAAACAGAAATACAAAGAACATGTTCATGGAAGGCACAAGCGAGCCTATGATGAACCATGATGACCCTTTTGACCCTAATTCTGAAGATAATGTTGGATTTGACCATGAGATTGATATGGCGTTCCAAGGGCAAATGATGAGCGAAAATATGGGCAAGGCTCATCTCATGGAGCCGTTAGAGAACACTCCAAAGAAGCAGGGAAATGACATGAACCGGTCAGATTCTGTATCTGACTGTAGTGATCAAAATGATGAGGATGATGACCCTAAATGTCGAAGGAGGAATGGCAAGGGACAGTCCAAAAACCTCATGGCAGAGCGCAAAAGACGAAAGAAGCTTAATGATCGGCTCTATACTCTGCGTTCTCTAGTACCCAAAATCACTAAGGTCTGCTAAGTGCTAACAATCTGTCTTAGTTCAGTTAGATTTTACAGTTAAAAGTTCAAAATGGGCTCCTAACTTATCATTCATGTTTCTCCCTTTTCACAGTTGGATAGAGCCTCAATTCTCAAGGATGCCATCGAGTATGTAATGGAGATGAAAAGGCAAGTGGAAGATCTCCAAAATGAGTTGGAAGAAAATTCGGATGATGAGGGCACTACAAACAACCAAAGCACCATCGTTGAACAAGAAGTTATCCACGGCAATGGAAGTAACTCAAAGCGTAGATACAACCACGGCCCTGGCCTGTTCGTGAATGGACCTCAACTGGAAGCGTATTCGGGTGTTGGTAACATTGAAGTCTCAAAACAAAACCAAGATGCCGAAGGTGCTAGCGAGAAAGGCCAACAAATGGAGGTAATACACGTGTTCCTGGCTATCTTTATCAATTTGAAAACCTTTTTGTATACCTGATTTCTCCTTGTATGTGTAGCCGCAAGTGGAAGTGGCATCGTTAGATGGAAATGAATTCTTCGTGAAGGTATTCAGTGAGCACAAACCAGGAGGATTTGTGAGATTGATGGAGGCCTTTAATGCTCTAGGACTCGAAGTAACAAATGTCAATGTTACTAGTTTCAGATGTTTAGTTTTGAATGTCTTCAAAGTTGAGGTGGGAACAAAAAAATTCATACTAAGTCTCTTTTTTTAAAAGCCATGCGAAATATTTGATTTCACACAGAGTAACATATAATGAAAGGGAAATTATCACAAAAGAAAAGGTGAAACGAATGACCAAATTACTGACCACTCTGTGTTATGTGTAACAGAGGAAGGATAGTGAAATGGTGCAGGCTGATCACGTAAGGGAGTCGCTGCTCGAGATAACACGAAACCCATATAAGGGGTGGCCTGAAAACTCCATGAAAGCACAAGAAAATGGTCATGGCATGGTGGATCACCACCACCAAAACCAACACCATCACAATCACAGTCACCACCAGAATCACAATCACAATCAACAAGTCCAGAACCAACCACCAAAACCTCAGTACAACTACAACACCATTTATCAGGTCCTTAACTAAGCTAAGGTGTTCATAACAGTTAAACAAGATTGAGGACCACTGAACTACTTCATTTATCTTCTTAGCATCTATGTTTTAGCTTTTATATAATACAAATGATCTGTCTGTAAGAACAGCATGTTGTCTTCGTGAGTTTGTCTTAATCAATAATCTGCACTTTCTGCAGTAACTTGCATTACATTCTCTAGTTCTTTACAAACCGATACCGGACTTGATAAATATATATACAGAATGAGTATAAACAAATTACTTTGTTTATAAATCAATTGATATATGCATGGATATGGAGGGAAGCCAAACCACCAAAAAAGACAATTTATTTTACAATAATCCTTAACAGCTGAAATTTATTTAAAAAAAAAAAAAAAAAAAAAAAAAAAAAAAAAAAAAAAAAAAAAAAAAAACTCAAGGAATAGAATTGTATATACAATTTTTAACAATTATAGTTCCCACTTTGCTGCATAACAACCATCATAATTAAGGGAGCATAAAACTGAAAATTAAATTTTCATGTGAAAAAATTTATATATACTTTATTTGTGAATTATAACCAACACATCTTCTTTGTTTTAATCATTCAATATATTACAATATGGTATTATACTGTTCTAAACGACTTCTTGCTCAGATATCATAACATGTTACAATGGTGTATCCTTTACTAAGCGAGAAATAGCTTGGAAGAAGAAAGCTGCATCTGTAAGGTATGTTCGACTCTGTTTTAGGGCATAAAATGATATACTATGTAACTATATGTTAGTTGTTATCTAGTTTCCTTAGTTCTACCATGATGTAACAATATAACTTTAGGAGTGAACAGATTAAATTTATTAAGTACAGCCGGTTTAACTACATTTGATGGAGGCAAAAAGTTACAGCAGCTAAGAACAGAACGACAGGCATATAGACCTTGGGCCATAGAGACAAGCACTATACAACATGTGAACTCTCTCACAAATGATTAAATGGGGACGGAAGGTTATCTTAGCTCTGCAGACCGAAAAGAACGTCACCATCCCTTTGTATCAAATGGGATCTCAGTATAGCCGAGATATATCTAACTGGAACAGTAAGCCTATAAATGAAATCAATACACAGTTCTTTTCGCTATCTCATCACGAGCTTCCATAGTAAAAAAAATAACATTCAGCTAGATATTATCAACTACCAGAATCATATCATTCATCTAATGCCGGCATCCTAATAAAGTATAAACAAAGTGTATTAAAGTTTTGAAGGACGACGCAGTTTGGATTACAAGATACCTTCAAACTAAACCTACTATAAATTGCAAATAAAAAACGACAACGAGCTCTCTTAAAACCCAACCTTAAGACAAACTACAAGTCGATAAAAATCAGGCATTATCATACATGTATCAATCCAATACACAACCCGAATAAAATAAACAGCAAGCAACACTTTTTATTATCAAGTTTATGCATTTGTACACAAAACACTAAACCTCAAAACCAAATTTGGCGAAACACGGTTAGTCCTTATTAATCAACTCAGAAAAGGTACAACTCATTTCATTTTCTAACTTTAAAAAAAAAAAAAAAAAAATCACAAAGCATTCTTAATGATCTGTCTCCTAGCCAAAAACCTAGCAATAGAAGGCGTAACCGCAATCGTAATAGGCACCCGAACAGGAAACAAGGCCTTATTACACAAAACAGCCAAGGCAAGCGCCCCGCCACTGGACGCAGCCATTTCCGCAGTCCGGTTCCTCTCTTTCGCACCCGAATCCAATTCCTCATTAACTTCTTTGGGCCCACCCATGCCTACTTTCTCCAAAACTGATTCAAGCTGTTTAAATCGAACTTTTTCTAAAACTGATTCAACGTCTACGTTGTTTTTTATAGCGACGTAGAGTCCGGCAACTGTGGCTCCGGAGACTGTCAAGTGGACGCCCAGGGCGACTTTGCCGTATTTTTTCATCAGCTCGCTGAATCTGCCTCCTGCCATTGATGATGATGATGATGATGATGTTAGGGTTTTAGGTGTCGGAGATGTTGGGGATTTTCTTTCAGTAGTGGTGGTGTTTTGGGTTGGGCTTTTTCGTAGTAATGGTTTTATAAGGCTTTGGTTTTGGACAAGGGGCTACTTTACCTTGTCCAAGGCTCCAAGTTATCACATAATCGTTTCTCATTTCAGTTTAAGATATTAAATACATACAATTTTTTATTTTATCCGATGTTCTAAAAGGCGCGCCAAGGCGTCGTCAAGGCGCGAGGCGTGGCCTCGGCACCACGAAATGGACCAAGGCGTGAAGTCTAGGCGTCGTGTGAAAAGGCGTGGAATAAGGCGCGAAAAGGCGTGCCAAGACGCGCCTTATCGTATGGCGTGGCGCCATTTTTAGAAGAGGATGATGTGCGCTTAAATTTTGGGCCTAGTAATTTCTAGACATAGTTCAAATTTTCACTTTATTTCTTATGCATATCACTTTTTGTAAGCTCACCTTTTGTAAACTCACCTTTTGTAAACTCGATATGCATATAAAATATGATATTATAACAAAATGATAAATATATAAATATTTTTTCGCCGCCTTAGTCACGCCGCAAAAAACGCCATGGCTTCGCGATGGTGCGTAAGGCTTGAGGCGTGGCCTTGCCGCCACGCCACGCCTCACGCCTCACGCCATTTATAACATTGGTTTTATCTATTAAATTTTTTTAATAAAGATATCTAATAACACTATTATAATAGTGATAAAAAAAGTATTCAACTTTTTATTTTTTGTGTAATAAGAGTAACTTTGTTGTAAATTGACGTGTGGAATTAGTTTTACAATACGAGGAGTAATTAAAACATCTATATCTACTACAAGATTCGGTCCTTATAATAAATGAATAGTCTTTAAGCTTCAATTTGTTAAAAAAAAAAAAAAAAAAAAAAAAAAAAAAAAAAAAAAACATGTATAAATAAATATTTCTGTTTCAAGTCTTAACGGTTTAAAATCTTCTCATATTTTCAGTTGTTTATAAATAATTACATCAATAATGCTTTAAATGTGACTTTTCAGTTGGATTTTGAATATTATAAATAACAAACTATCACCATCTTCATTCTTCACCACCGTCATTTTTTTGAACGATTCTTCACCACCAACATATGAAAATGATATCGGTTTTTTGAGTTGAATACATAACCCATCATTGAAACATTGAATCTCAAAAAACAAAATACCGAATCTAAAATCCTACAAGTACACACAATCAACTCCACAATTTACATTATCCTATCCTCCTTCACATGATAACATAAACCCATCATCTTCTAACTTAAACTTGACTTGAATCAAAACTGACAATAAAGAACCAAAGATCTCAGTATTTTCTTGAAACACTCTTTGATTCAACAAGAGTATAAGAAGTTCATCATAGATGTGTAAAAAGATTTAACTCGTCTCCGTAAAAATTAAAGAACAATATATAACAAATTTGTTATACCCGCTACTTTCTTTCGTTCAAACAAAAACAACAAAAATCAAAACAAACTCCTACCTTAGACCCATGCAAGGATCAATTATCAGCCTGTTTCATTTAGTTTGTATTAGAGGATAAATAGGCACAAGCTCGATCTGTGGGTTTAAGGTATCAGCATTTTGCCATTAAATAACGGTCAATAATAAAGTTATACCTACGTGTTTATTCAATGTTTAATATGGTATCATGAGCATATTTGATGCCGAGACCTAATCAGTCATCATAAAAAATGTTGCCTCTATGCCACCCCGTCATACCTTAACCATCACCTATCCATCTCTTTATTATTTTCGGTTGACCACATCATTCATAAAAATTTCCCAGCCGACACCTTTTTCATTCGAAGACTACAAGGACATCCATATTTAGCATATATATTTTCTTGCTCTCGACGAGTGTGCAAATAAAAGGTTTAATTATTTAGCTTTAGATATTATTAGTCCGTCCTTACTGCAAAAAGATTTGTTTTATTGTTGAGAAAAAAGTTTAAAAAAAAGATAGTTGATAGTTGTTTTATTGTTTGTTTGTTAGTTGATTATTCGTAAGGCTTTGTTATTAGTCAACTAAAGTCGACCGTTGATACGGTTTTGTTACGATTCGACTAAAGTTATGTTTTTATTACGTTAATTTTTTTTATTTTTTTCTCTAGTTTACTACTCGAGTCCGAGCTTTCACAATTTTGCCACTCGGACTGCGGGGAGTATTAGAGGATAAATAGGCCCAAACCGAATATGTGTGTTTAGGGTATCTAGGATTTTGCTATTATAAATAATGATCAATAATAAATTAATACCTACAGGCTACGGGGTTTTAACGTTGTAACAGTTTGCATTTGTATCAAAATTCTTGGTTCAATACTTTGGTCCAATAAATTGTATTAAATACTTGATGTTTCAAAACTTATGGTGTGTTTAGTTGGAGAGATGTTCTCCATTTTTTCAAGAAATTTTTTCATAAGAAAATGAAAAACCTGAAAACGCGTTTAGTCGTACTTTTTTTCAACAATTTTTAAAAAAATGAAATTCTCATTTTCTAAATTTTAACTAAGAAATTGAAAGCCCATTCTACCATTCTCACTTTTTTCTTTCTTATTTTTTTTCTCAGCTCCAAAAAAAACACATACACCATTCTACCCCTAATCTCTCGTGTCATCCTCAACCGTCGACTATCTCCGCCACCGCCCGCCGTCGCCGACACTGTCGCAGTTTGAGGTAATCTTCTTATCATTTTAAAAAAAGAAAAATTAACTCCAACTAAACGAGTTTTCAAAATTTTCAACTCTTCTCTAAAGAAGAAAAATCATTCCTTTCTCAATGAATTTAAAAACTGAAAAAGAGGAAAAATTTTCTACAACTAAACGGCACCTTACTCTTTCTGAACAAATGGGACAATTTCTTAAACTTGACCATGACTCGATTGTATTAGGCTACTCGCACCAGTAAGGTCGTTGAGGGGGTCGGAGGAGGTCGGCATCGATGTGGCTATTCGGTCTTTGTAGTTCGGCAAAATGGTTTTGGTGTCTAGTGGTCGAGACTCGAGAGGCCGACCGGAAAAAAAAATCACAAACAAACAAAATGTGTATGTTAGTTAAAAAGGAATATTTGTGGGATTTTTTTTCTTTTTTTTTTTTTTCTTTTTTTTTTTGTCGGTCATTTTGATGTGATAAAAACTCGTCTGTAGATCGTCGGAGAGAGAAAGCTGAGCAGACAAAATGTAAGTCGCTTAGGGGCCGTTTAGTTGGTGAAAAATTTCTCAATTTCTCCATCTCTAAATTATTTGAAAAAAAGATACTTTTTCTTCTCTAGAAAAAAGTTGAGAATTTTGAAAATGAGTTTAGTTAGAGTTATATTTTTCTTTTTTAAAAATGATAAGAAGATTACCTCAAATTGCGACGGTGACGGCGACGGCGGGCGGTGGTGGTGACGGTCGGCGGTAAAGAATGACACGAGAGATTAGGGGTAGAATGGTGTATGTGTTTATTTTTGGAGTTTGGAAAAAAAAATGAAAATGAAAAAAGTGAGAATGGTAAAATGGATTTTTCAATTTCTTAATTAAAATTTAAAAAATGAGAATTTCATTTTTTTTTGAAAATTGTTGAAAAAAAGTGCGACGCGTTTTCAGTTTTTTCATTTTCTTATGAAAAATTTCTTAGAAAAATGGAGAATTTCTCTCCAACTAAACGCATCCTCAGGTGCCCGGTCTTGGTTGATTTAAGGCCTTTAGTTTTGTTAATTACTGTAGAAAAATTTCATGATAGTGCCACAATTTTTAATAATTTAATATCTTAAATGAGCAATAAAATGTTAATATAGCTACTCAACAAATGAACAATCAATAGAACCCTGCTACATCAAAAAAAAACAGAGACTAATACTTACAACCAACTGCCCACTTGAAATTTCCAACCTTCATTACAACTTTTTGGAACTTATTACCAACAAAGATTGCAAGAAATTAGGAAACTAGAGTTTTAATCAACAAAACTGTGAGCAACACCACAAATAAACTATAATCAAATCTAAATCTGAATCTACCCACAAGAAGAAACAAAAATCTCTTCCGCAACTAATCAAATCCAACTAATCCTCTAAACGGATGTGTCTCAGCAAGCGGCTTCGAACACAATCACAATCTAATGTACAACAATCAATAAAAATAGATAACACAAAGTTAACAACCTTCTTTCTGCGAGTCCTGTATATAAGTCGGGTTCTCAGCATTGTCAGTGTTCCCAACAAGATCACAATACATCTTTAGTGACCCTTTTGAGAACTCTATCGAAGCCTCAAAAACACGACAAAACCCTGTTTGCAATCCATTCAATGTGATCCTTTGAGTTTCTTGCATACAGCTTTGATGTTTTCCTCTCTCTAGTTCCACTTTTGCTCTGAACTCATCTAAATGATCTTTCCTTTCTTTTAAATAATCTGCCTGGTGTTCAGCATTTAGTTCACACAGCTCGAGATTCGGACTCTTGGTTTCAAAAACACGGTTTTCAGTCTTCTGGAAAGCAAGGATCTTGCGGTCAAGTTCTTTGGACAAGCTGTCAACCTTTCTCTTTTGATCTTGCTCTTTTCCTTGTTGATTCCACAAAGCATGCAGATCCTTTGAGAAGCTTTTCATGGCATAATAAACGGATTGGTCTGGCAATTTATCCATTAAATTAAACCAATCTTGGCAAACCATGAACAATGGTGGGCCCTTTAAAGTCTGAAAAGGTTGAGACGTGTTCCTACTCTTTGAGTAAAGTTCGACTTCAGGAACTATGAACTTTGACAGCCAACTGTAAAGAGATCCAACGTATTGTTTTTGTGTAGTAAGATAAACACGAAAGCATGAGCGCCAGTTTTGAAGCTCCGCCTCAAGCTGCAAAGTAGCAAGACGGTGTGTGTTGTTTGAGAATTTTCCATAAGTTGGACATGTAAACAGTTTAACTTCAGACATGATCTTGTTTTGAATTTCATGTGCTTCCAACATAGTTTTCCACATGTTCATCATGCTACAAAAGAAAAAATATGACATGGGTTACTACTTCTATCTAATATAGTATAAGCATGAATAGTAGCGACTTGTTACTTACCCGTGTAAAAGTTCGATAATCTGAGGCTGCAATTCTTCGTCTCTGAGTTTGTCAATTCTTTCTGATATAGATTCTGCACTTCGAATGGCGACCAAGATTCGGCTATACAAGTCTTTAACCGAAGCCCTTGTTTTGTCTATTGTGGCTCCCTCGTCTCCCTTAACATCTTGATTACGTAACTGGCTGCATTTTCTCTCGTATAATTTCCGAGTGTTGTCGCCCGCCTAAAATTTTTAATGTCTCATTTACTTGAAAAATGAAAACACATACTCCCTCCATCCCATAGATGATACAATTTTGAGTTATACAGACATATTACTAACTAAATAACTAAATACCCTTCAGGTAACAGCCAAGTATAATGAAAAGTTTGACGAACGAGCAACAATTAAACACTGGAAAAGAGACGTCAATTTGTATACTTACAAGTATAAAGTTATTGTGAAATCACACATGGAAAACTAAGACTCATAAAAGCTACAATTTAGAGTTATAGACATATTTATACTAACTAAATAACTAAATACCCTTCAGGTAACGGCTAAGTATAATGAAAAGTTTGACGAACGAGCAATACTGGAACCCAAGGGACGTCAATGTGTATACTTATAAGCAAAAAGTTATTGTGAAATCACACATGGAAAACTAAGATACTTTTGACTACTGAGGTCAAACTTACTATCTTTCAAATCATATATTAACTTCAATATTGGATATTCCATCATTGCGTCATCAAAGTTGGAAGGGCTTATATCAGGTTTGAAACATATTACTAATTGTTTTGACCAGAAAACTCAAACTACATCATGATTGCATCAAAGTAATTAGAAAAGTCAAACTACATCACAATTGCATCAAAGTAAATAAGCATATGTAATAGGGATTAGTGAATTACCTTGACTTCTTCATAGAGCTTCTTCTCCCAAGCATATAGTCTTCCTAGTGTTAATGAATGGCTTCCTGAATTCATTCCCCCTCCATCATCAAAGAGATCATTATTGAATTCCGTCCATGTTGAAGCCATTTTAGAATTTGATGCTACAAGACTCTTGCATGTATTTGACCGATAAGATGTTGACCGTAACGTAATTGCTTGAATGAGTTTAGTTGAGTTCTCTGCATCGTTAAAAGACAGTCTTTAGGTAAACAAGCTTTGAGTTTGTCAAACCCAAAAACACATATTTAACTCTCATTAGTCAAAAATGTAATCATTGACTCTCAAAAGTCGAACTGTATCTAGTTTCTTGAATAATGAAGGAGTTAATCAATAAAACAAAACAGGAATGGACATGGTGGCATATAATGATAAATGACATGGCATGAAAACCATATATCAATGTTAGCACTACAGGAACGGCGAATTCTTGAATCTTGTAATTTCAAAGCCGGGCAATAAAGACGATGCCAAAGAATAAAATATCATGTACACGATTTAGCAAAAAGGTAATGAAATCATAACTGATATACTCATTTTACCTTGTACAAATTGCAACATCTAACTTGGTTCAAACAAAGCTTTTATATATTCGTCAATTACCTAGAAGGCTAGAATACCCTTAAATAGAAACAAGAAAAACAATGACAAGTACACAAGGAACTCTTGCTACGTTCATGGTACATATACAAACTACAAAGGGTGCCCCGTAAATCTGTAATAGGGGTCCGGTCATTTTACTCATTTTTATTCGTATCATAATGCAAATTCTTCAGGCGGATAGCCAAAACTAGTGGACCCTATTATAAAAGGACAACTTTTAGGTCTTCAACAATCATTTGGGAGGACAAAAATGGTAAAACTAAAAGGCCCAAACATAAACATGTCCCAACCGAACTTGCAAGAAACAACCTTATATGAAAATTAACATTTCATTCACATAGCCAAAAACGAAATACTACATTACTACCCACTAAAGGCTCTTTTACAATTCTAATAAAAAAACTTTCTAAATGTGGGCACTTTTAACATGATTATAAGTAGTCTCAAGTAAGATCATTGAATGCTTTATTCTGTGTTAACACAGTCCAGTGGACCAATGGTTTGACCCATGTCATCATGAGAAACTGGCATAAACAACAAAGCAAACAACTTTATCATAGTTGATAGTTTAAACACCAGAGCCAAAAATTAAGTTAAGTAACATGATCTTAAAGTTAGAATGGAATTCAATTATTGCACGAGTAAAATGACTTCAAAGACCCCACCCTTTAACATTTGACTTGTGATGGTCAAACCAAGCACTTCTCAAACTAGAATCTAAACCTCGACCTTTAATCCCCAAAAGTTTTAAAAATGTGGAGTATTTCTTTTATGATTAAGATCATGTAAAATGAGATACATATATGTTCTTTCGACACTTACGCTGGTAACTTGTCTAAAGATGTGACCTTTTTCTTTAGAAAACAAGGCACAAAACACAAAAGCTGAAAAATCTACTCACATAAGAACATAAAACAAGTTATCAAGAAGTATATAAGTAAAAGTTCAATTGAAAGTCAATCTAGTGTTTGTTTATGTTTGTGTAAGTGTGTGATGTGAAAAGACCAAAAAGTCCCAACCTTTAATTTCCTCCAAACCAGATTGCAACTGAATCCTGTTAGATTCCAACATCTTGGATACACCTTTACCAGCATCATAAATCCTTAGAAAATAGTCTTCAATATCCTTCAATGCTTCCAACAACTCTCTGCCTCTATCAGGTGTATCTATGACTGTTAAACCCTTTTGTGTATTATCCCCCTGGCTCACATTAGCACACTCCACTTCAACACCACATTTTTCCTCATCTTTCTTTTTTTTCTTATTCTTTTTCTTCTCTTCACTCCTCATTACCACCTTTTTTTCCACTTGTTCCACTCTCTCAACTTCTTCTTCCAGATCTGGTATACCTTCTTCTTCCCTAACTACCCTTAAATCATCATCAGAATTACGATTATACCCACTCATTACCTCTGGCCTCATTGTCACAAATGGGTCAAAAAAGTCCCACCCATACTCCATTTGTGGTGATGGCATTGGTGGTACACTTGAAGTTTGACTACCCATTCCCACACCCATGCCCATTCCCATTCCCATTCCCATATAAAAGTAGTCACCATTTTGACCATCATTTTCTTGGTGTGTATCATTTTCTCTCTTAAACTTATCTTCATCTTCACATGAAGATGAAGTTGAAGAAGATGAGCAAGAACATGAGCCACATGCAATGTCATCTTTAGTCTGACTGGTTGGTTGTTCTTGTGAACAAGGTGGTAAGTTTTGTTGCAAAAACAAAGGGTTTGAAACAACTTTGTTTTCTTTAGGAGGAGATGGTGGTGGAAGCGTGATTAAAAAAGGTGAAGATGAAGATGAATGTCTTGCAACAAAGAGCTTAATAGCAGCTGAAACACCATAAACTGACTGAATATACTTAAAATGAGCTTCTGCTAAACCATACCTTTTTTCAACAGCTAGTTTCAAGAAATGCTTCCTTTCTCTACAAATAGACACCACTTCCTCTTCTTCTTCCATCTTTGTAGCAACACACCCCATTTCATAAACTAAACTAAACCCTCCAAAAAAATTATAAAAAAAAAAATGACTTTCAGAAGAAACCAAAAAAAAAAAAAAAAAAATGATTTTAGAGGTTCTAAGCTAAAATGAAATGGGTATGTGAAAAAACCAAAAAGCAATCTTTTTTTTTTTTAACAGAAAAAGAACCCCATTTTTAAGAAAAGATTTATAGAACAAACCATTTAAGGGTTTTGTAGATTTGTGGCTAAAATGAAATGGGTCTGTGTCAAAATGCAAACTTATTTTGGAGATTAAAAGAAAAAGCAAAGATTTTTTTACAGAAAAACAACCCCATTTTGCGTTTAATGATATGAGTAAGTTTTAGGTAACAATATTCTTGTATGATGAACCCTAATCATATTTTTGAGCAAAATGGTGATGGTGGTGGGATTATAGAGAAAGAGAGAAGAGAAATAGTAAAGTTCAGTTTTTTCTGAAAATGGCTTGTCAAACTGTGAAAGAGAGAGAGAGAGAGAGAGAGAATACAAGTGTGTTGTTTTTTTATTTGTTTTGAATATTCAAATGCAGAAGTGATGATGCTCTTGTGGCTTGTACTTTAGTCATTATATGACTTGTACAAAATGCATAGATTCTTGTATACCTTTTTCTTGGATTTGGGATTTTGGTCTCCAAGAAAAGAGTAAATTTGGTTTAGATTATGTTTTTATAGCAGGAATAAAACTGTTGATAAATGGAATTTTGCTGTTAAAAGACTAAAAAATTGTGTTTATTTGTTCAAGGTTATAAATCTTTTCTCCAAACCTGAGTCATATTTATATATGTACTTTGACTACTTTCTTCCATTGTTAGACTAGAAAATTGCATGTTTATTTGATTTTTTCCATTCCAGATATGGTAGTTAGTTACTCATAAATTCTTAAAAACGCTTTTGTTTTTGAGTAAATTTGATTGAATTAGTGACCAATATGTCATCTGAACAAGAAATTATTAAGGTTGCATTTCGTCCATTACTAGCTGTATGCATGTCAGTTGATGTTAATTCGTCTTGGTAAAATAGTGAAAATGGAGATTATAGGTGGGCCAGAATCCAATGGCTGTAAGAAAAAGCTGGAGGGGCTCGAGGACTGTGGTGGATTTATATTTTAGCCTCTTGATTTGCTACAATTTGAACAACTTAAATGCATTTTTAAAAACTAACAAGTATGTATTCATAGCAATAAAATTTTATAACGATAAATAGTTTTAGTGATTAAAAAAAGTTTATAAGTTATAAACGAAAGATAACAAAAGTCTGAGAATTTGGGGATTTTATATAATGTTTTAAAACCATATTCGACCCGAGTGGTTCAACTGCTTGAACCGTTCCAATCGAAAAACGGGTCAATATAAAGCGTTCCAGTCGAAAAACGGGTCAATATAAAGTGGGCCAACCCGATGGGTTAGGTCGAAAAATGGGTCAAACTAAACCGGATCAACTCGCCAGATTTGAAGCGTCTCATTAATTTTGAAACCCCTAATTTGTTATTAAATGGGTCAAATTAAACTGTAAAGTACGCTTTGCTAATACATTATACAACAATGATATACATTTTCTATTGGTTATATCTCATTAATTTTGAAACCCCTAATTTGTTATTAAACCAATACATGGTTAGTTTTACTGTTTATCTTTACTATGATGAGGGGTTTATCACTAATTCACTTTACTACATTCAAGGGGACCATTGTGTTATTAATGACATCAATTTTGAAGGTATGATATTCGATGAGATGTATCCTATAATTTATCGATTAGTTCTGGTTGCACCTGATACCATGTTTTACAACATTCTTGGTCAACCTCTGAATACTAGTTTGAAACCTTTAACATATGAGCATGTTAATCAGTTTGTAACAACATGTTTCGAAAATGGTAATGAAATAGACTTATCTACAGAATATAGTAGTTATGATGTGTTGGATATAATTCACATTGGTATATTGCATGATGAGGTTACTGAAAGTGAACATTCTGATGATGAAAATGATAAATTAGATGATGTGCAAGATACTGTTGACTTTCAAACTAAGGGTGAGCAACAGGTTAAGATTTCTAAGCTTACAACTACTGACCTTTGGCTCAATAAGTTAGTAGGTAAAGGCAATTTCATAGGTCACAAGGATAATCCAACAACACAGTTAACTGGTAGGTTTATTGAAGAGGTTGATGATCCAGATGAACATATGGTAGAGACTAAGTATAAGGTTCAAAAGAATGTGCAGTATCTTGCTTTTAACCCTGATACCCCTTGGGATGAATGTAAACCATTTTTAGGAATGAGGAATGATAGCCTTTACAACTTAAACATTGCTTAGCAAATTATGGAGTTGCAAATGATTACCAACTTTGGTATATGCAAAATGAGATGTATAAGTTGTTAGTTTATTGTGGAGGGATGTCACAAAGGAAGTGTGTTGGTAAAAGGGGTAAGAAAAATCTAATCCAAATACCACAAAACAACAAACTGATAAGGGGAAAGATGAACCTATTGTTGGCAAGGGTAAGTCTATATCAAAAGCCAAAAACCAGGAAACTGATAAGGGAAAAAATGGGAATAGAACAAGCTGGAGCTAGTGAAACCAGTAAGGAAACCAAGGAAAAATGGACTAGGAAAAATAGACTTTAGAAAAAAGACTTGCAAAACAAGTTAACTGCGAATATATGGGCTAGTTGAATAAGTACCGAAAAATCTTTTCAAATCAAGACCCTTTACCCATATCACAAATGTTGCAGAAATTACAATTTTGGGTCTTTGGTTCCCTTTAGATGGATAGCACATCACTATGCTAGAGAAATCATAGATAATCCTTGTATTACATATAAGTTTGTGCATAATTCTATTGAAGAAAAATTCATGATTGATGTTAGTTTGGGTCAGTGTACAAGGGCGAAACAGTTAGCATTATTTGATCATGAGGGAGGGTTGGTAGAACACTATAGTAGATTGTTGCAACACATACACTCTGTCTTGGATTCTAAGCTAGGATCCACTCCCCACATTGTCACACCCCCAAAAATATTGCAGCGGAAGATAACGGGGCATGAATTTCATGAAACAAAGTCACCAATCATATCGAACGACCTCTATATGACTTTCATACAGCAACAGTTTCTGCAAATCATGGAGCAAATCAAAGGTTTTAATGTTGAAGCTTATAACTGGTTGTTTAAGAAAAATCCAAACACATGGTGTAGGACTTATTTTGAAATGGATAGATGTATTGCAGCCTTTGAAAATGGAATTTATGAAAGTTTTAACTCTAGAATTCTAAGTGCCAGAGGTAAACCTATAATCACCATGTTATAAGACATTAGGATTTATCTTATGCAAAAGGTTTATTTCATGAATAAAATGGCCATGGATTTGGAAGACACAATAACCCCATCAATGAGAAGACACATGGAAATAATGAAAACGGAATAGAGGTAATGTGTTTGATTATAATACAATGCAAATAACTTTGACTATCTAATTTTAGTTACTAATACAAAATGAAGTTTTAATTGGTAAAACTATTCAACCCCCTCCCCCTTCTAGTTTTCTAAAATTAGCATCAGAACTATGTTACCAAGTTTCTTAGAATATGTTGTACTTTAAAAACTTGAAATGATCAGTGGATGTTTAAAAACTAAAAATAAGGAAAATCTTTATTTTTAAACCTATTTCTTAAAACCTAATTAAGATATTGATAGTTTGGATAATTTATCTTTAATGCTTATCTTTACTGATTTATTAGATACTTACAATAAATATTTTTCTAAGTATCTTCATGATAGGAATCTTTGAATATAATTTCAACCAAAGGAAAGATCAAAGTGGACACACTAAAAGGATCTATCGAAATCCTTTGTAAAAAAAAGCCTCCAGGTGTGTTAAAAGCCTACGAAGTATCTCTTGAAAACGATCTCAAGAAGTTTTCAAAGAAAAGAAAATGTTTGTTATTGTAACACCCCCAACTCGAAATATGGCAGCGGAACATAGTTTGGGGTATTACTTACGGGTAAGACAGTCACAATCATAGAAAACGGCCTCATAACAAGTTGTTTTAATAAAAATATATCATTCGAATTATAAATAAACATTGGAGTTCAAAAGATTCTCAAACATCATACGCAGCGGAATAAAGGACACAATTCAAAAGGGTTTTTCGAATGATAAAAAGTAGTAAAAAGATAGTAAAAGTAGATAGATAGTAAAAGCCGGTAGCCATCGATAATCTTCATGCCACTCCCAACCAGTATAGTATGCATCAATTACCTAAGATAAAACATGCTTAAAAAGTCAACACAAAGGTTGAGTGAAATTCATAGTGTGGAAAACTAGAAGGGGGGTTGAATAGTTTTACCGTTTTTAAATTTAATTAGCTTTGAAAACTATACATGTAATCGACAATTGCAAATAATAAGTAATAAGTAAAGTGCAAATTAAAGAAAGAAACGATCAAACCACAACAAGGATGTTTATAGTGGTTCGGCTACAAGGACTCTTTTTCCTTGCCCTACTTCACTACCCGAGTATCCAACTCGAGAGTTTCCTTCACTAGTCAACAAGCTCCTTTCACCGGCGGAAAAAACCTTCACTACAAGAATCTGATGGAATACCCATGACAATTACCCACAATCATCCTTTTGAGGGCATCTCCCCACCTAATACCCACCTCTTACCCATGATCGGTGACTTACAAAGTTGATTTTATTTTCCCCCGGTTTTCCCATGGGTTTACCCACACAAATAGCCACATAAATATATTTGGTGTGCAATATGTGGGTAAATAATTGGTGCCAAAATATTTCCCACTGATTACCCACGTCGTAAGTTATTGTGGCTATATTTGTGGGCAACTTAGTGGGTAAATGGTATTCACCCACGAAATGCAAATATCCTTTTTATTGGTGGGTAATCCTCCATGGGCATTTTGAGGGTAAATATATGCCATGACTTTTCCCATCTTAGTTGTTTGCATGGGTAATTTTTATGAGTAATTTCCAATGGCTAATTTGTGGTTACAAATACCCTTAGGGGTGTCAAAAACCCGAACATGAACATGATATGCCTTACAACCGGAACCCGATATTGTTATAGGGTCATTTTAGGTTGAGGTATTTGTCTTATCGAGTTACTAGGTCAATCACATAAGACCCTTTTTGACATGTACTAAAGTCTAAAACAACCCAAATCTACATGAACTACCCAACCCGACCATTTTGCCACTTATACGATGAACTCTTTGTTAACCTGTCTCATCTCAGCTTCTGCAATACAATTTTCTTTACATTTCTCATAACATAGATCGATGGTCATCCTCCTGTTATTGATTAATTCTGCAACGGTGTCATTGGATTTATATCGTGCTCGATGAAGGTCCAACTGTAGAATTTAGAGTTCCTGTCAACTAGGGGTGTCAGTAGGGTCGGGTTGACCTGACCTGATGCGTAGGGATTGCACCAGGCTTTACCTCTCGAGGGATCTCGAGAAGCTTACAACCCCCACCAGGCAGTGTATCTGATCGATGTAGTATAGTATAATGACAAGTACCGGGGGATTGATCGTTCAGCTAGGAATAGTGTCGCTAGGATTAGAAAACCTAGAGACTAGGTCTAGAGATGAGGGATGATTCTTTTTGTATTTTTTATATTATTTAGAAAGCAAATTAAAATCTTGGGTTTTGAAGGATATGGGCGGAATTAGTTGCTAATCAACTAACCCAATACTAAGATGCAATCAAAATAAAATACTAGAAATGAAAATAAAACTAAATTAAACTAAAGTTGTGAGCAATATAGGGGAGAAATGTGTTTACTTAGATTTCACTACTCCCTAGATATCTTTTACACGTTAATTACTTGTTATAGTTGCGTGGATGACGGATTGTATTCCTTAATACCATTCATGGGGTGGCGTACTTACTTCCCCAATCCTATGAGTGCCTACTTCACTCCTATGTCGAGCCGGTTAAGAAGCTCCTAACGTGGGATCATTAGAATTTACTCATGCATTAAATACAACCAATAAAACCTAGTACACATTGGTTCATGTTTCCTAAGACGTTCAAGCATGTTACACAATGGAGATCTGCCAGTTTTTTTAAGCCTAACATTGAAATCATTCATCCAATACAGCTAAAAACAAGTAATCAACACATAATTAACATCTAGGTTTCATTAGATCTAAGCAAACACAAGATAAATCTAGCCTAGCATGTTGAAATCAAGACAAGCACAAGATATAGACAACCAACACATAGACATATTGATTGAATTAAAGAGAAGACTTATCTTAATAGCACATGAAAGGATTCAAGGGTTGAAAACCCTTGAAAGTTCTGTAAAATACAAGCTAGGGTTCACAAAGTTTGGCCCTAGGGTTTCTCCACACAAGTTCCTCCCTAATGAATGAAAAATAGAAAACTATATATAGAGTTTAGAAGGTGACGGCGTCAAGAATAAAGGGCTGACGCCGTCATCTCGCCGTCAAATAGTTCCTCGGACTGCCTAGATCTGGGTCTGACGCCGTCATGTGTACACCTTGTGCAGGCCGTCACAGATTTTACTCTTGACGCCCTTGTTGTGATGCCGTCAGGTTTGCACTGGGTCGTCACCACTTTTACTCCTGACGCCGTCATGATTTTCCTCTTGACGCCGTCAGGTACTGTTCTCAGCATGGAAAATTAAGTCTTTGGCGTTTTCTTCACTTTTATGCTCCAAAAACGTCCGAATTGCTTCCTTTTCCAGATTTCACTCCCAAAGTACCTAAAATCACAAAAGGAACGATTTAGGGTAATATTTGATCAAATAAATTCAATTCCGGGCTTAAATGACCCCCTAAAAGTGGTTCATTTTTCGCCTCATCATATACCCTTACACTTGAGATTTGCTTGTCCTCAAGCAAATGCGCTTTTATTCTAATCAAAATACAAGTTATGGGTCATTTAACACTAACATAAAAGTAATTACAACAAATAATCGTTCCACTAAAGACCAAAGACAAGCACGGAGGTCATATACTAGCACCTCACAAATAGTGTTTAGATACTCACATCTCTCGGGTGTAATAAAGTAATATCACAATATGGAAACGGAAAATATCTCTCACTACCTGTCATAGCAAAATAGATTACCATAGGCTTGGGAAAGGATCAAACCTCCACCAAATGGCGTAAGCACCTAGGATAAACTATCAAAGAGGTCTTTTAAAAAGGTTGTAACGTTAGGTGTAGGGATATGGAATACACGGTTTTGTTAGATATAGGCAGTCTTTACTGGTGGCGAGTTAACAATCTTGGTTAATTACATGTACAATATGGCATTGCTAAGCCAAGACTAGACTCGACTTAAGCTAATAAATGAAAAATAACAAAAACATAAATTAAACATAGAATGAAAAGGGATGGTAGTCCGTATGTTTTTCTCTTTTTCTTTTTCTATTTTTTTCTTTTCTTTTTCTTGATTTTTTTTTTTTTTTTTTTTTTTTTTTTTTTGCATACACTCTTACCCTACCATCCAAAATAATACATCATAGGGATTGGAAATTCCCCTTACACTTGAATTTTTACATATTTTACAATAAACTAATCTAATGACTCGAATTAAGAAAATCAAAACACTTGGAGTACTTTTAAGGTTAACGCACATATGGGGGTAATAAATGATGTTCTTCCCCATTACTCCATAAAATAAGTACTTTACCCATGAGTCCCTGATTCGTTGTGTTTTGGTGTGTGCAAACAACAATTTATCAAAATATCAACAAACGTGAGGTTTAACTTGTCGTGAGACAAATAAACGTGAAGTAATACAAGTAAACCGTTTAGGAAAACGATTACCTCGCAAAACTTCTGAAAGTGATATTCAAATTGTGAGACCGGGAAGTGATTTCCCGGGTCGTACCCCAACGAGGTGTGAATGGAAAGCTTCGAGTGAGATTGGGATTAAAATCTTGTATGATTGGAAAGGTTATTTGGTTTTGTTGTACGTTAAATTAACATAAATTACAAATTAACGAGCTAAAATGGAATAAACGCAACCTAAGTGGGAAATTAAACTACGGAATATTAAGTACTATTTAAAATAACCTAAAATACTACGGGAAACAAGAAATAAGTATCGGGAATCCTAAAAATCACAAATTTCACAAAAACGTGACATTTATTCTAAATAAACGTCAACGCGCAAATAAAAACGTAAATTTAGAGCTACGCTAGTCCTACGGGTATCCAAATAATTTTCTTACGCACTAAATGACAAAAGAAAATTTTGAGAAAAAAGAAAATCAATTTTTCAACAAAAATCTATTTATTATGAATTAAACACTATTTAAATTCTAATAATTAAACTACGACTCCTAAAAATCTGGAATTTTTCTGAAAATTAAATTAACTAAAAACTAATTTATAAAAAATATAAAAACAGGTTGTTAAGAACAAAAATAAGCAGAAATAAGCACTGTGAGCTGTTAAGCTATTTAAGCTAAACTAGACAACAATGGTCTTATATTAAATTTTGTAAAGACTTACACAAAAAGACCCAAGGGCGCATTGGTTGAGTGTGTGTGGGGTGTGCTGGGTGGCCCGAGTTCGAATCCCAGCGATGGCAATTTTTTTGAAACACATTTTTTTTTTTTTTAATTTCCTTCTTTATTTCTTTTAGTTTTCTTTACTGCTAACTTAACTCCTCCACAAGTTAACACCGAAATACACACTTCTTTGAAATTGAGTTACAACAGCAAGGCTTCACTCAAATTTATTGAAACCACCAAATTTATAATAAAACTTTCAAAGTTTTTCTTTAGTTCAAGAAGTTTTGTGAATAAGCTCAAATGAGCCCAGACAAGCCTAGCTAGAGCAACTTATTAGCAGCTCAAAAGCAAGTTGTACAATCTTACACAAGCAAACTTAACAAATTTCAATGAAAGCATAAAACACTAATAACAGAATCATTCAAAATTCAAAGATTAACTAGCTTGGATAAACAAAATAGAAACTCAGCAAGCTCAATTTACAAACCGAATGTATTGCCTAAACGCAGCAACTAACAAGGTCTTATTCTAAGACTCGAAGCTAATCCAAACAGTCCTTAAACTATTACATTACCAAATGTGAATACAAGCTAACAATTACTGAACCAGTTACCAAACTAAATGCAGTTACAATGATATAAGCAGAAACAACAATATTATCCAACGACTTAACAAGCAGAGAACATCTAGATATATCAAACAGTGGATAAGCAGAAGATTAAATTGACCAATATCAATCTATAAAGCAACTGTGAAAGCAGACTAGAACAGTTAATCAAGCCACTAAATAAGGAGAAATGTGAAAGTACTAGATTAAATCTACAAAAGCAAACTTAGAGCAATTAACGTTAACAATAAAAAGAAACATACACCTTATCCCTCAGCTGAACAGAGGGGTCGTTTTGATCCAGGCCTATCTTTAGATAGGCTTCAACATAACACCAAAAATCTGAATCCCAGACCACTCGAACCCAGAATCATTATCATAAGTCCCTTTGACTTTTATTGACCAGGCAACATTTTAACAGAACTCAAGCTACCAACCATTCAGCCACAGTTTAAACTGAAATAAACTTATTGAATGAAACTAATAACTGATTTAAAACAATTAAAAACTTGAAAATAGAATGCAAGGAATTTTAATTGAAAATTAGATTTGCATTAAAACCTTTAGTTGAGAGTACAACTGAAAAAAAAATAAATACAACATTAAGCTAAACTCAATTACCCTATTCCTAACCTTAAAAATCTAACTGCCTTCAAATGGCTACAACATGTTCTTTTTATACTAAAAGTAAAAACTAGGGTTTCACATGAGCTCCTTCTTGTTACTCTGATTCTTGTGCTTCTTTCCCAGCCATTCGATAAAAGTAGAAGTCATCTCAGCCCTTATCTTCAATTTTGGTGCCAATATAAGTTGTGGATTGGTGACCTGGCTATGGGTAACTCGTGACTCTTTCTTGGGGGAGATGAGGGTGTTAGGTACGAATTGAGATGGGTGTGGGAGATGTGAAAGTGGAGGGTGACTTTTGAGGGATGGTGTTGCGTGTAGCAGTGTTGATAGCGTGGAGGGGGGGTGTGGATATGGTGGGTAAAAGGGAGAAGTGGAGGTGGACTGTTTTCCCTGGATAATCGAAGGATGGGGGAGAAGAAGGGTTGGGGTTGTTGCTTTGACCGATACTCTGACTGAGGATAATAAAATATATGCGGCTTATATTTTTAGGTTTAGGATGGTGGGTTGGGCTGATGGGGGAAATAGGCCAAGGGTGAGGGTTGGATTTTGGTTTGGATTGGTTTTAAAAGCTTTTGGTTTTTTTGGAAATATTTAAGGGCCCATTAGGTTTTAGGTTAATAACACTTAGGGACTTAATTTGTCAAAACTGAAACTTCGGGGGCCACTTCTTCCAAAAACTCCAACTTTGTTCCAAGGATTAATTATGCCAAGATTTGATTTTCCAAGGACCTTAAATGAATATTCTCCAAATTTGCACACCCAGGGACCAAAACTGCCAAATTCCAAACTGCAAGGACCAACTTGTAATTTTTCCAAACTTTTCACTAAACTTGTTTATTTTTGAAAGTTTTTTTACCCAAAGATCATTTTTTACTTCTTTTGACTTTTAAGAAACTTGGGTTGACTTTTCATTTGAAATAAACGCTTAGGGACTAGTTTTGTAAAACTTTGAAAGTTGGGGGACTGAAACTGCCAATTATGCAAACTTTGTTCGTTTTTCGTTTGTTTTCGATCATTTTGCATTTGAAACATATAAAACGCGATCTTTGGGATTTTTTTATTATTTTGATGTATTCTTGAATGTTTTCACGCGTTTTGGCAGTTAAAATACGGTAAAAATGATGAGTATTTACACACTCATCAGTCCCAATCGTCCTAAAACAATATGTACAAAGATATAACTCGACTTAGTAACCATGTAATCAATTAGATAGTTAACTTAGGGTTTAACAAATAACAATAATGCACTAAAAACAAGTGCATACACGGAAGGCTAAGGCGATTTGGGTGTACATTTAAGTAGGGTGTAACAAATTCTTCCTTTAAGTAAGATGCTTAAAGTTAGAAACGAAAAGATAGGCTCGGAGGGGTGTACTAGGGGTTTCGTGTACTAAAAATGAGTACAACGCTGAGGGTGTGGGAAAAATTAGTTGACTTAACTAGCCAAGTAATATGACTTAAATGGTCAAGTAATCATGATACGAGTTTAACACAAGGGTGATCCTAATGCCTCTTATCATGTAGTAAATCCTACTACACGAATGTTGTCTCACTAGCGGTCTCGGGATGCATCACTAACATAAGTTCTGGAATCTAAATGCTACCGGTACACTCATAAGCACTAATAGTAAATGCTTTTCCTATCAAATCTAAAGGCTAACCTCACATATTTGGGTGGAAAATTTTTCTGAATATACGGTTGTGTGCTAGTCATACAATCTCCTATCCATGAGACGCTTGCTATGGCTAAAGTTTCACTCCTAAATGTTGTAAAAAATTTTAAATTTGGCGCTAAAATTGCACTAACAAGTGTTTCTCATAGTTTTATTACACATCTACTATTAAACAAACAAACTCAAGCGAAAGTGTATCTGTAAGGTATCATCATTTTACCCTCCCCTTACACTTAGGATGAACATTGTCCCCAATGTTTAAGTAAAGAATGTAAAAGTGAAGAAGTAAAAAGAATGAAATCAAATACTCCCCTGATTCGCTCGCTATGGATAATTAGGTGGCCAGGTTAGATCTTCTTCCAAGAAAATGAACAATCAAAGCTTCCCTTCCAGAATGTAAATCATCTTCTTGTCATACATAACCTGTAAATCCTGAGAAAACAAACAAAGCAACCTCGCATAAAATCGGCGGCAATCTATATAAGTTACTAAATCCTAGAAAACAAAATAAGATATAATGCTTGTGGAATGAAGTTTGTAGATTTCCTGGAGATTATAAAACTTAATAATTCAACAAAAACCTTAAGACTCCGTTAGAAAAACAAAACCGGTAAAATTTACAGATTTTTACACGTGACGCCGTCAAGAGTAAACTCGTGACGCCGTCAGAAGTGATCTGCAGAAATTCTTATGTTAAGTTTCCGGAAAATTTCTGGAAAAACTTGGTTCTACTTCCTGGAAAATCTTGCAAAACTTCAGTATGACTCGATACAAGCATTTGACTCTAACAAATACGAATATACATGTTCATTTAATATTGTGGAGAATCATGATCGGTTTGTTTCTAAAAAAACATATCTGGGGTTTCCCCTTACACTTATCTTTTGCAAAAATACTTTTAGGTGGAGTTAAGACTAGGCCAAAACAACAAAGTAAAGTATTCCCACTATTTAGTTTAGAAACATGATCTACCAACAATAAAAATAAAGCATGCATACGGAAGCAAATAACAATCAAACAAAATAAAATCACACAATGCATGGGTTGCCTCCCAAGAAGCGCTTTTCTTTATTTACGAGTCTTGTAGCTAGACTCAAGGTCATGGGTTACTACGTGACCTCATCGTTGGTTTCACTTTCCGATTGTAAATATTCTTTGTAGAAACCAATCACCTTTTTCTCAATCGCCCCCATAATCCTTTGGGCAAACTCCTTATCGACTTTATACCTTGGTCCTAGAGCCAAGCAATCTTTGTAGAAAAGACTCCTCTTTTCCCATACATAATCCATGCCCTTTTTCTTATCCTCTTCATTGATGTCCTCAAAAGCACCAACGTTATCCTTATCAAATCGGGATATAAAACGAAATTGTTTCATTCTATTAGGCATCCTATAAGTGATCCTATCGGTGTTACTTGCAAATTGGATTGTCCCTTCTATCTCATCATATTCTAACTTGGACTCCTCAACAAACGGTTTACCAAACACGACATTGGACAATCGAAAATCAATAACATTAGCAAGATCTTCCACAATCATAAAGTCGGTGATAAAAGTGAAATTCCCAACAAAGACATGTAAACCTTTAACTCTCCCGACAAAGTTACAAACTCCACCGGGGTATTTGGGATCTTTCCTAGGTTCAAGTCTTGTTTTCACTATATCCTTATAAACATTTGAGGACATAATGTTGATTGGGGATTTAAAGTCAATGTAAGCATTGTTAACGTGTATATACCCAATCATACATGGTATCTTAGCATTCTTAGGATCGCCTCTCTTTATCTTAGGTTCGATTATAGTGAAAGGAGATCGTGGGTTATCAATAAGATTATTATAATATGCAATCTCCTCCTTAGTGGGGTATAGATTAAAATAATCATTTAGCTTCGGATCTATTTCCCCCTCTTCAAGTTCCTCAATGACATTCACAAAATCATTAGGCCCTAGGTTCTCATTTGAATACAAGGCAGTCGCTAGGTCACTAAATGCTTGGTCGAGCTCAACCTTAATCAACCTATTAAGCTCCCTAAGTTCCCTAATCTCACTCTCAATTTATTCACGTAACACAGCCACTTCACTAGGGGAAAGGGGTAGATTCGCGTTTTCCATATTTGTCAACGGAATAGTCAATGAATTTTAATTTACTAACAAAGGCACAAAGAAAAAGATAGACTAAAGAAACGTAAAAATAAAAATAAAATCTTACTAGAAAGGAATCTAGCAAGTAGACCTAATAAAAAGAGATTCTAACCTAGACAATAACTATTCCCCGGGCTGCGGCGCCAAAAACTTGATACGTGGGGATCGCACCAGGTTTTACCTCTCAAGGGATCTCGAGAAGCTTACAACCCCCACCAGGCAGTGTACCTGATCGTTGTAGTATAGTATAGTGACAAGTACCGGGGGATTGATCGTTCGGCTAGGAATAGTGTCGCTAGTATTAGAAAACCTAAATACTAGTTCTAAAGATGATGGATGATTATTTTTGTATTTTTATATTTTTTAGAAAGCAAATAAAAATCTTGGGTTTGAAGGATTTGGGCGGAATTAGTTGCTAGTCAACTAACCCAATACTAAAGATGCAATCAAAATAAAATACTAGAAATGAAAATAAAACTAAATTAAACTAAGGTTGTGAGCAATAAGTGGAGAAATTGTGTTTACTTAGATTTCACTACTCCCTAGATATCTTTTACACGTTAATTACTTGTTATAGTTACGTGGATGACGGATTGTATTCCTTAATACCATTCATGGGGTGGCGCACTTAATTCCCCAATCCTATGAGTGCCTACTTCACTCCTATGTCGAGCCGGCTAAGAAGCTCCTAACATGGGATCATTAGAATTTACTCATGCATTAAATGCAACCAATAAAACCTAGTGCACGTCAGTTCATGTTTCCTAAGACGTTCAAGCATGTTACTATTTGGAGATCTGCCAGTTTTCTTAAGCCTAACATCGAAATCATCCATCCAATACAACCATAAACAAGTAATCAACACATAATCAACATCTAGGTTTCATTAGATCTAAGCAAATACAAGATAGATCTAGCCTAGCATGATGGAATTAAGACAAGCACAAGATATAGACAACCAACACATAGACATATTGATTGAATTAGAAGAACACTTATCTCAATTACACATGAAAGGGTTCAAGGGCTGAAAACCCTTGAAAAACCTGTAAAATTTGTAACAAGTTCGGCCTTAGGGTTTCTCCAAAACTTCTCCTCTTTTATGAATGAAAATTAGAAAACTATATATAGGAAATTGAGGCTGACGGCGTCAAGACCAAATAGGCGACGCCGTCATCTCGCTGCCAAAATAATTCTCAAACTGCCTTGATCTACATCTGACGCCGTCATGTGTTAGCTTCTTCTAGGCTGTCACACATTTTACTCTTGACGCTCTACTTGTGACGCCTTCATGTTTACACTGGGCCGTCATGCAATTTACTCTTGACGCCGTCAGGATGTTGCTCTTGACGCCGTCACCTACAGTTCCCAGCAAGGAAAATTAAGACTTTGGCATTTTCTTCACTTTTATGCTCCAAAAACGTCCGAATTGCTTCCTTTTCCAGATTTCTCTCCCAAAGTACCTAAAATCACAAAAGGAACGATTTAGGGCAATATTTGATCAAATAAATTCAATTTCGGGCTTAAATGACCCCTTAAAAGTGGTTCATTTTTCGCCTCATCAATGTGCTCGTTTTCAAGAAGATCCCAAAACAATTCATCTTGAAGCCGTAAAAAGGATTTTTAGGTACATCAAAGGCACTACACATCTAGGATTATGGTATCCCAAAGGAACGGGTGTAGAAACCATAGTGTATGCCGACTCGGATCATGCCGGTGACTATGTTGATAGAAAAAGTACAAGTGGTATTTGTACTTTTGTTGGACATTGCCTCACCTCATGGTTCTCAAAGAAGCAAACGACACTCGCAATATCAACAACGGAAGCCGAATACGTGTCGGCCGGAAAAGCATGTCAAGAAGCACTTTGGATGAAGCAAGCGCTCGTGGACTACAGAATTGTGACTAAAGACATATCTATCCTTTGCGACAACAAAGGAGCCATCGACCTTAGTAAAAATCCTGTCCAACATGCTCGTACTAAACATATAGAAATTCGTCATCATTTCCTTCGTAACAATGATCAAAAAGGAAACATCTCCATCGAGAAAGTATCCTCTGAAGACAACATTGCCGACATCCTTACAAAACCTCTTAAACGTGAACCATTTAATCTTCTTAGACTAGGACTAGGACTTATGGAACCTACTTCATAGTTCAAACGTTAAATAAAATCATAGAAATCAAAAACAAAAATTTCATATCCTTAAACTGCAGGACTGGCGGAACCAATAAAATCAAAGGGCGGATCCCTCTTTTTGGTTCCTCCCAGTCCGTCAACCATCTGCACAGGTTCTCATTTTATATATTAAACCATACAAGCCCCATACTCTATACCACTCACCAAAAACAGTTACTATTCACTTCTATATCCATTTTCACACGAAAATTAGGGTTCTTGCTCAGCCATTCTTCATTCCTGCCATCATTGTAAGTATTCTAAACACAATTACTCTCCTGATCTGTGTCTAGGAAACTCTATTTATGCACAAAAACTAAAAACTTGAGGTTATGCATCAACTCAGGAATTCATGAAGAAAATTTGTTATAAACAAAACAATTTATGTTTTTCATTAGTTGGGAATTGCATCTTGTAAGACATTATCACATTATACCAAACACCCTATGTCAAAATTTTGAAAAATCTTCTCACATTTAGGAAAAATAGCTTTTCATTGATAATACAAAATAAAAACGTTATGTTTAAAACATCACTTGCATTATGTCTCTTGAATGCTAAAGGGAATACATAACTAATATGTATTTTCGAGTACATTCAATCGTAGCTACATTGAACTTGGAGCATTTGGATTATCTCAAAATTTACACAAAAGTTGCATAAGTAAAACCATTTTAACATTAAAATGAGTCGAGATAATCACAACTCCATATTGTTTTCATATAGGCACACACTAGAATTTTTGATACTTAAACCACTACTTACACAAGCTAAAATTTTGATAATTATGTGTTCTAGGTTCATCATACATCCTGTAACCTATTATGACCACAAAGACACCACCAAATACCTACCCAAACACCACAAGACCAAAGGGCTAACCTCGACCCAAGTAGAAATCTTTAAGAACCTTGAGAGGCGTTATGTTCATGAAGGTAGAACCATTGATCCTACTTTCCTTACCGGAACAAACATTAGGGAACAACTCTCTTTTATTGGCTTTGATTGTCTCTTAGACATAGATGAGCCAATTTGTCCTCGTTTCATCCTATAATTCTATGCTTCTGTGACCCTTAGCACGGATGATGAGGGTCTCATGTCACTAAACTTATCTATCAACCAAAATGACTTTGAAATCGCTTTAGCTCAATTTTCTCAAGTCCTTCGTGTTCTTAATTGGGGCACATGTCTTTACACCGAAAAATGGCCACTTTCAACTCTTGACTCAATCCATGATCGCATTCATCCTTATGATACCCCTTTAGTGAGCAAAGAAGAAATTCGTGACCATCTTTTTGTTAGGACTTCTCACACTAGGAGAACCCGAGGAGGAAAAGAAGTAGCCAAAGACCCGTTTGGAATGGAGCTCAATGAGTTAAGACCACAATTCTTGAAATGGGAGGAGATCATTAGGGCCAATGTCATTAGCACTTTAGGAAATAGGGACCATATCAACGCTTGTCTCTCCTACATGCTCTATAGTGTTTCCACCTGACAAACCTTCAACTTAGCCTACTACATTGCCAAAAGGATGGCAAACATCTCGGTTCAAGGTACCACCACTCTTCCATACGGGATGCTTCTCACCCGTCTATTTAGGTTTTGTGAACCCATTCCTCCAACTCCTAGAGGTCGTTGCCTAGATTATCCTCTCATTCCTCACACCTTTGTGCCATTGAGTGATGAGCGAGTCTACAAAGCCAAAGGTAAACGTCCTCACCCTCCAACCTCATCATCATCATCCTCCATGAGTGAAGACGACAATCTACCAAACTCTAGGCTCCCTCCTCTTGAGTACCTCTCACAACTTCTAGCCATTGAGAATGAGTCGGAGGAGTACAAATAGACAAAAGGCATGTGGAAATGCTTTGGGAGATACCTTGGGAAGATCTACAAGAAGGTGAACAAGAAATGAGCGAGATAAGAGGGTGTTTGGCACAAGAGTACATTTAAACAATTTGGTCATCAAAACAATGTTATGTTATGATTTTATGATGTCTTAGGATGATATTATGTGTGAACTAACCAAATTTGCAGGGGATAAGAATTTGGTATTATGCTATTTTCACTTTTCGGCCAAAATTTTGAGTGCTAGAATCGCTGTCTCAAACTATATAGGTAAGCATGTTTCTACCTGCAATTTTTGTTTCTTTCATCTACAAAAAATTGATTGCTTAAGTTTTAGGAAAATTTTTGGAATTCGGAAAACTCACGTGCTCTTAAAATGCACTCTGTCTCGATTCTGAGGCTCCACGGATACGGCAGAACCCACTTTTTGGTTCTGTCCGTTATCCCACTTGGTTCCTCCAAGTTTTCTACAGACGTATATGGTGGAACCCAAAATTGCGTTCCGTCCGTGTTGTCGCTGGGTTCCGCCAAACTTCGACATATTTTGCTTCTTGAATTTTTTGAATTTTTCTAGCAATCCTTAGGATCCAAACTTGCTTCCTGCATGCTAGTTAGTATTTATCAGTAATTCTAGAGCTATATAATCACACATTAAACAAAAGCATCATCATTCCCGCCAAAATTTCAAATTTGCCTTAACTAACCCAAGGAACCTTTACAATACAAGGAAGGAACCATTCCTTTGGTTCCTCCAAATCCGTGGAACAACCTGACAACATGTATCCACCATGATCACATAGCATTTACTTCCCCACTTAGTCTTTCACTCCATCCAAGTCCATTGGATTGACTTCCAATTTCCATATCTTGCTCTTCCTATAAATTGATCAACAATGCACACATCCAATTCACACCACCCCATTCACTTCTCGTAATCTCATACTTCTAATCCTACCAAAGTCTTGTAATGACAAAATCCACCACCTCATCCGAATCATCAAGACCAATTAGGAGAACCGCTAGAATAAGCGTTAAACCTTGTTGTTTCAACAAAACCATCCAAGTTAGCTCATCATCATCAAGCGATTCATCCCTCAATATTTCATCACCCATCAATGATAACAACTTCCTAAACCTTGCTACTCCAACACCATCTACAAACCCTTGCATTGTCAATAAAATCACCACTCCTCCACCAACCATAACTCCAAGTGATCCAACACCAACTTCGGCACCAAGTCAACCCTCAAAAACTCCATCACCTCAATCACCAAAAATGACACCTATGGAACTCTTCAAAACACCCCCAACATCACCACATCCATTTATGGAAACTTTGGATGACCTTCCTCCAAGACCATCAAATCCACCACCATTGCCACTTTTTGATACTATGGAACAAATGGAAACTCAACAACAACCTAGGTCTCAACCAAGTAACCCATTGGAGGAAAAACCTCATCAACCATCGCTAATAGAGCGTTTGGCTTACAAGCATGCTAGACCTTCCATCTTTCCACAAGATCAAGATCATCCTCATCAACAACCATTGTTTTTTCATCCAATTTACAATGACATCCACGGTCCTCTTTATGGAGAATCAAGCTTTCATCATCATGATCAACAACAACAACCACCTCATGACTTTTCCAACCAGTTTGAATCCATATTTCCTACTTATGAGGAAATTGAAGCTTCCTTGTGGACCAAATCTCCAAACTCTCATGAAGAACTCAACACTCGCTTGGAAAGCCTCTATGCTTTCAAGCACATGATTGATTCTCATCTCACCCAAGCCATGGATTTCCAAACCGCAATGTACTCATCTATTGTAGGAAACCGACACACCTCTCAACCATCCACCTTTGCTCCCGCAACAACAAATGTTTCAACCATCACCAATGATCCACCAACTCCAAACCAAGTTCCACAACCACCACCTCCTCGCCATGGTTGCACCATGTGCGAAAGAACCGCTCACCTAAGTGAAGGGTGCAACATCTTGGTACATCAACTCCAAGATGAAATGAGGTTTATCCTTAACCACATCTTGGAGCGTCTTAACGCCATCTCTCACTTGCCTCCAGCATAGAGCGTTCTTAGGATCAAATAATGGTAGAATCTCACTTAGGACCCTTTTTATTTGTAGGTGTAGTTTTCATTTCACCTTGTTTATTTGTTCTTTAAATAGTAGACTTTTTTTTTCAAGTCTTTAGGTTTGAATATTTAAAGTCAAAATTTAAATTTTACTTGAAATGAAATGGTTCTACTTATATATATTGTGTTGGTCATTCTCTTTTGGTTGTTTGTTACTAAATAGTTGTTGTGTGATGAATGCTTATACTTGGTATTATGCTCTCATCCTTATCTCTACAACAAACTAACCTTTTCTTGCAGGACCAAAATCCATGTATCCTCTCTTGGCACTCCATTTAGGGAGAGTATTGTCAAAGGGGGAGCATTTGGCTTGACACATTTCCGCTTCGCTACTCTTCTTTTTGTTTAGACAAAAAGGGGGAGATAGGATATATTTTACCAAATCAACTTTTAATACATCATCTAAAATGACAAACTCAAAAGTTGAAATAATCATATGAAATGTAAATTTTCAAAAGGCTCAAAATCTATAATTATCCATTTGCGTAAAAATAAAATCTATGTTTTGTCGTCAACAAAAAGGGGGAGATTGTTAATACGAATATCGCCTAAAAACGTTATTTATATTTTACGATCTTTCTTAGTTTTGTTAACTACAAAAGATAAAGTTTATTTTTGGCAAATCATAAATATAGTTTAAAAGTCTTTTACTTAACTTCATTCAAACTACATTTACATGTTTTCACAAAGTAATTTCTAAGTAAGTATACATTAGTTTAAGTACATGTATTGAAAATGTCTAATATGTATATTTAGCAAGTTTACTAATTAGTTTGTCATATTAGGATATAAGCAAGCAAACTCTTTTTAGTAAAACATTCACTTGCTAAACATTTCAAACAAACATGTTTTGATTCTATACATAAACGATTTTCACAAGTATACTTTATTTTTTAGGAATATCTAAAATTAGAAATAATATGTTAGTTACATCATTCCTTGCATCACACATGTCCCTTCAAGGAAACATGTGTGTAAGAAACATGTTTTATTATACATAGATTCACACTCAAGATCTCAAAGTTGACTTTGGGAGATCTTGATAATATTGTGTTAGATTGTGAAATATTTTGTGCAGGATTCTGTCAGACATGCTGGCGGAACCCTCGGATACAACATATGGAACCAAAGGAAGGGTTCCGCGATCCGTGGGTTGGTCTGTTTGAAGGCCTATAAATAGCAACTCACTTCTTGAGTTTTTGATATCACTCTCTATCATATATCACTGCATATACTTCATTTCTAACTCAGTAAATTTTCATATTTGTGAGTCTTTCTTTGTAGCAAGAAGATCACGTACATACAAGCTTCAACACAACGTTGCAAGACTTGTCTAGCATAGCATTAGTGTAAACTAGTAAAGTTTATACTTCATTGTATTGTATCCATTTGTAGTGATCGGTTAGTATTTTAGTCCTCAAAATACTTAGAGTATCGGGAGTTGTTGTACCCTTGTAAAAGAACTATCGGGAGTGGTTGTACCCTTGTGAAAGAACTAGACATCTAGCTTAATGTCGGAAATAGTGTGTAAGCGACGTGTAAGGTTTTCTCCGCCGGATAAAGGAGCTTGTTGACTAGTGCAAGAAAACTCTCGAGTTGGATACTCGGGGCGTGGAGTAGGGCAAGGAAAAAGAGTCCTTGTAGCCGAACCAGGATAAACAATCGTGTTATGTTTGATCGTTTCTTACTTTTATACTTGCATATAATTTGTTGTTTGATATGTCTTAATTGGTAATTACACGTAAAAGTATTAGAAGAAAATCAAGTTTAAAACCGGTAAACTATTCAACCCCCTTCTAGTTTTCCACAGTTATGAGTCTCAACGCATGGGTTTATTAACTACAAGTCGAGATAGGGGTCGATATCGATTTGAAAAAGGTAAATATAAAGGTGGAGCATCATCAAGTTCTCTAGGTCCCAATCCTAGAGATATTTGTAATTATTGTAAAGAGGAAGGCCATTGGAAGTACAATTGTCCTAAGCTTAAGGAAAAATTTCGAGTCGCAGCTACTACTAAAAATGACTTGTGCTACTCGAGTTCAGAATGTGATGTGCTCTAAATGGTTGGCGTTTTTGGTATTTGAAATTTTAAAATCGTTTTGGTATTTGAAGACTTTGTTCAAGTCGTTTGAAGTTTGTTTGATCGTTTGGAATTTGTCATTTTGGAAATTCGGATCTTCGTTTGTCGGGCTTTTAAAATTGGTTGCCCGAATTTGATTATGTTTGTTGAAGATCATTCGAGCCGATTCATTTTGTTTGGTTAACCGAGTTTGATTTGATGGTTAACATTTGATAGTTCATTTTGAAGACATCGGCATTTGTTTTTTGGATCGTTTTCGGATTTGATCGTTTGTTATGAATTTGGCTAGCACCTCTAGTGATTGGAATTTTGAATTTGATTGAAACTTTGGCATCACTTAGGAGCTAAAGTCAAGGTGGAGATTGTTAGTTGGTTTAACTTTGACCTCCTAAGGGCAGTTTGGTAATATTAGTAGTAAGGGTATTTTGGTCATTTTGTTAGTAGCCTAATAAGTATCAGGAAACTTGTATGTCGGTTTTGTAGTCGGTTGTTTAGCTATATATAGGATTGAATACATAACTTTGTACTCAGACACTTCATAATTTTGATAATGAAATAAGCTTTTGCTCCAAACCTCTAGATTTTCCTCATCTTGTACCTGTGTAGATTTGGGTTGCTGATCTAATAAGTTGCTGGTCTTCCCCCTTTTTGCTTCCGATTATCTCTATCTAATCCTAACAATAAAGAACCACAAAAAGAATGATACAATACATGGCGTCCCTCCTTAATTAAACAAGACAATTAAAATAGGAAGAGACCCGGGAAAAAAACAATACACCCAGATTCAACCAAACTACTATCTCACGACACTAATGATACAAATAGCTTTTACTTTGATCAATACACACAAACAAATTGCAAAAGCAGTGCAACATAAATGTCCAGGCACACTGGAGAGACTTTGTGGAATAAGAGCCCAGGGTCCGAGTCTTGGCTCGTGCTCACTCCAGTTGATGCCCCACTAGGCCAGGAGAGTTGCCGGAGCTATTCCTTGTGGGGTGGACAATGGCTGGTGCCAAAAGGCACCCGGTGTCAGGGTGTTCCTGCCAATCTACACCTTTTGTGGAATAAATGTCCAGGCCCACAAAGAGAATAAAAAATCCTTTTAAAGATGACCATTTAAATTGCATAGCCAAACAGCAAGAGTGCATATCCAATGATCTGTGCAGCTAATTCCAATTATCCAGACACAACAGAAAAGACGATGGAGGTGATGAGGAGCTTTATGAAGGGAGTATATCTTTATTCAAGTGTTTCGGTCGATTATCTGGGTAATAAAAAAAGACGTTTAGGTGATCAAGAGTATGATGCTGCGAGAACTTATATGTTACTGAATTGTGATGAGATTGAACAATATGTCAATTAAGTATCATACATACATCTTTTTTTAACGTAATGTTGAGCGAGTCATTGTTATTAATTTAAAATTTATACTCAAGGATATTTGTCGAAGAGATAAAGGCAATTGAGCCAAATTTAGCTGATGTGCAATTTGACACTAGGCTGGAGCGTGAATTTGCAAATTGGTTTAATGACTACGTAAGTGTTTTACCTTTTCAACTCATATGGGTACCACTTATAATTATATGTAAATCGTATTAACTTCAATTTCACTATTAATTATAGGCACGCGATTCAGGTAATGTTGATAGTCAAATTATCAAAGATGTTGCTTCAGGGCCTTTGAGAAATGTGGTCACTTATCCGGTATATTTTGTTAATGGGTACAAATTCCACACTAGTGAACATGCTTCGGGTAGATTAACATACAATAGTGGAGTCTGCCTAAAGGGTCTAATTATAGTGATGAGTCAACTGATTATTACGGCATTTTAGTGGAGATTGTGCAATTATAGTATCCAGCTCTCCTGATTAAAAGATTTGTATTGTTTAAATGTGATTTGTTTGATCCAACGCCAAATGTTGGGATGAAGGTTCATAAAGGGCACAATCTAGTTGATGTTAACAATAAAAGAAGATTTAACAAATATGAACCTTTTATTTTAGCTAGTCAGTCATCACAAGTCTATTATATGTCATATCCAAGCTTATGGCGGGATAAAGTTGATTGGTGGGCTGTGTCTAAAGCCAAACCTAAATCATTTATTGATCTTCCTGGTGTCAATTTGGCTTTCCAAGATGATGAAGTCAGCAGACATTCACTTGATGACGTTGATACAAATGATAGTGACGATGCTTCTTTAGGAGATGATAGTGATGATGCTTCTTTAGGAGATGACACCGATTGAATTATGTTTTATAGCATTTAGTTATCTGTTTTGTTTATACATATTGCTTTGTATCTTTTAGAATGTAAGCGATTGGATTTTGAGAATAATAAGCATGACTGCTCTTGTGATTTATTTTATGCAAGTGTTATTTCATTATTTGGATAAACTAGAACTTAAGTGGAGCTTAAGTCGACCTTTTCACAAGCTGAATTCAATTATCTCACAAATAACTTATTCATTTACAACTTTAATTGTATTGAATATTATTATGCCTATGCTTATACAAAACTTGAAGTTAAGCTTCAAGACATAACATTTAGGATTTGGTTATGTTGTAAAAAAAATAGATTAATCGGTAAGTATATTAAATTCTAACGAGACAACTCATTTATAAAAGGAGAAAATTGATATGCAACTCATGTTTTCATGAGTTGAACAAGGTGAATACGTTTCCTTGTAGTGTCCGTTGCGGGTGCAAGTGATCAGAAAAATTTAGATGGCAGACTTATTTAATAATTGACATTGATAAAATAATAATAATAATAATAATAATAATAATAATAATAATAATAATAATAATAATAATAATAATAATAATAATAATAACGGGTAGTTGTATGAAGCTCAACGTCAGGAAAGTTAAATTGATTAAGCTTTAAGTTAATCTTAAGCTCGAACACTAATTAAGCTTTAAGTGGAAATTCAAGCTCGGGTTGAGCTCATTTAACTAGAGCTCAAGTGGAGCTTAAGTCTACCTTTTCACAAGCTGAGTTCATTTATCTCACAAATAGCTTCATTCATTTACAACTTTACTTTTATCGAATATTATTATGCATATGCTTATACGAAACTTGAAGTTAATCTATTCAAGACATAACATTTTGGATTTGGTTATGCTGTAAAAAAAGTAGATTAGTCAGTGAGAGTACTAAAACCTAACGAGACAACCCATTTGCAAAAGAAGAAAATCGACATGCAACTCATGTTTGTTGATAAACCCAACCTAACGAATAAGTTTCCTTGTAGGGTCGGTTGCGAGTGAAAAAGCAATCAGAAAATTTAAAGATAACAGTTTTATTTAATAACTGACATTGATAACAAAGTATTAATAATAATAACGGATAGTTGTATGAAGCTCGAGCTCTGTCAGTTAAATCGGTTAAGTTTAAGTTAACCTTGAGCTCGAAAACTAATGAATTAGCTTTGAGTTAAAAGTCAAGCTCTGGTTGAGATCAAGTGGAACTTAAGTCGACTTTCTCACAGCCGAGTTCAATTATCTCACAAATAGATTCTTTCATTTACAATTTTACTTGTATCGATTATTATAATGTCTATGCTTAAACGAAACTTGAAGTTAAGCTATTTAAGACATACCTTTTTGGATTTGGTTATGTTGTACAAAATGTAAAAAAGAATTGGTAAATGTATAAAAACCTAACGAGATAACTCATTTGCGAAAGAAGAAAGATCTATACACAACTATTGTTTGTATGTTAGTAAGTACCCTAATAACCTGATTGACCCGAACCCAACAAATTCGTTTAACATAGGTCTGCTTGCTAGTTAATTTCTTTCCTTTGAACATCCAATAGCATGACTAATTCTAATTCATAATAACTAAAATACCAATGAAGAGGTAAATAACAATAATATTAATAATAATTAGAGGTGTTACTCGGGTTGACTCGGTCGGGTTCAGGTCAATTCAGGTAGAGGCTAAAAGAACATACTCAAACCCGACTCTATTTAGAAATCGGGTTAATCGGGTTCGAGTTAATTTGGGTCGGGTCAAATCAGGTTGGGTCAACCTGAATAAAAGTAAAATGATTAAAAAAAATTGCTTACTTTAATATGTTTACAATGTAAAAATGTTAGTCGAGTCAGGTTGATCGGCTTCGTGTCAATTTGAGTCGGGTCAATACGGGTTGAGGCTAAAAAATATACCCGAACTCGACCCTATTTAGAACTCGATTTAAATGGGTTGAACCAAATTAACCAACCCAATTAACCCACCCGAATAAGCTTAATTGGGTTCGGTTCGGATATGTGTTTCTGACACCCTAATAATAATGATAATATATATAGTATTTACTTATTCATCAAACTATATTTTATATAAAATACTAATGAATATAGTGAATAATAAAACTATAGGTCTAGTTATTCATCAGATTTTCAACCTTCCACACTACAAAGACCATTCGGTTATTGACTTGTGAAAAGATATTGGCGCCATTCTGGGAAATTATTTGGCGCCCCTAGATATTGGGGATCGTGGAGCAGCAGTCACTCCTTCCACATAAGGTTTATCTGGCGGTTTATCAGTTGCAATAAACTTTCAGGAAGCAGTAGAACAAGGTATTTTCATACACCATTCACTATACTATATCATAATTTGTGGTAATTAGTTTAAATTTACCTATTAATTTAATTTTAAGGGTGCTTGATTCATTGAGTTTTATTGCATGATTAGAGTTGATTAGGTTTCTTTTTACTTTACACCTTCATGTAAAAAACCTAGGGTTCTTTGAATTAGTATTGATAATTGTAATTGCGTGGGTTAATGAACCACATATTCGATTGTGTTTACAATTAATTTCAATTGTTGCAATTGTAATAGTCAAAAATATTTAAAAACACTCAGAAATGCATCAAAATACAGAAAATATTCTTGGATTGTGTTTTATATGTTTCAGATGCAAAATGATTGAAAACAGATGAAAAACAAACAAACTTTGCATAATTGGCAGTTTTAGTCTCTTAACTTTCAAAACTTGACAAAATCAGTCCCTGAGCATTTGTTTTGGAAGAAAAGTCAACCAAAGTCCTTTGAAAGTCAAAAGTTATCAAAAATGGTCCTTGGGTGAAAAGTTTCAAAAATTTACAAGTTTGGTCCCTCAACTTTCAAAATTGGCAGAAATGGCCCCCGGATGTTTAACTTTGGATGAAAAACAACAAAGGTCCTTGGAATAGTGAAATGTGGCAAGAATGGTCCTTGTTATAACTTTGGAGAAACTAAAAGTCAGGTCCCTAAATTTCAGCTAATTACATTTTGGGTCCTTGTGATTTATAACTACTAAAACAAACGGACCTTATTTGCAAATCCATTCAAAAACAATACAATCCACCCCACCCTTTTACACAAGCCTGATCCATATCCCTTAGCCCAATTCTTCACAACCCAAACCCACACAAATAATAAAAATCCACTCACCCCGTTTTTATTTTAAGCCTCGGTCAAACTTGGGTCAAACCCACTCTTACCTCCAACTACCACCTCCCTGGCTCACCCGTGAGCCTGCAAAACCACCCTGCCTCTCCATCATCACCTCCTACGCCCTTCCTCCACTCCAACACTCCACCTTTATCCACTTTCCACTACTAACTTCCAAAACTCTCAACCTGTTACAAGTTATCAGACCCATGTGGTTATATCTGTTTTCCCGCCAAAACTAAATTGAGGGCTCAGATCATTTTCACTGATCCAATGGACCAAAAGAGAAGTGGGAAAGCATGTGTGTGTCTCATAAACCCTAAAGGGTCAGTATAAAAGAAAAAGGGAAGAAGCAGAGATAAAGTTAGTAAATTTTAAGAGTAGTGTAACTTAGTGTAGTTTTAGGATTGAATTTCTGTTTAAAATAATTAGTTTATAGCTTTTGTAATGTCAGACTTCTAATGGGGTGATCAAGCTTTTTATTAATGAAATACTAGTTTCCTATTCGTATAATCCAAATTTGGATAGTTCCTTTGAATTCTCAATTTACTTAATGGTTGTTGTTTAAGCTTATTTTCTGTTTAATCATCTTTAGTTAGGCATATCTAGCTTATCTAAACCTATAAATCTCATTTTGTTCAACTTATATCAAAAATCATAAAAATAAGAAAAATCTTTGAAAAATAAAAAAATACAATAAGTTGAGGGTATATAAGCTTGTATAAGTTAAAAAACCCTCTGGATAAGCTCATTAAGCTGTTCCATAGCTTTACTGAGCCTATCTCATTCTCAGTAGCCTTTAGCTAATTCCATTTGCAACTTTGTCTCAAGTAAGTCCTCTAAGTTATTGCATCTTTCTTATAGCTTATTTGTTTGAGTTTAATGCTTATTCATGTTTAACTCTGCTTATTGGAACTACTTCAGTGCTTGTGAACTGCTTCTTTGGGCTTTAGTATAAACTTGCATGTTTACTACCTTTATTTATCCTAATCTGCCACAATTGGTTCTTGTTGTTATTTCTGTGTTATTTTTGCTCATTTAGCTTTTAAGATGTTCCTAGATTCTGTTTCAAGTAGAAAATTTGTAGGTTAAAAGCTTAATTTCTTAGTTGTAGTTTTAATACAAATTTTAAGGTGTGTTTGGATCAAGTAAGTAACCTGAGTTTTTATTGTTTGCTTGGCAATCCTTTGGTTCACATAAGCTGGTTTAGTGCTAAATAGGTCAATGCAAGCTTCAAATTCATAGGTCTAACTTGAAAAGTCAATATTAGCCTTTAAATGTTGTAGCAGTTTCACTGTTAAAGAATTGGAGTAGGATAATCATCATTTGGAGTTAAAACTTGTTTAGATTGCTTGTAATAGTCTCACATCAACTTAACATAACAATCTCAATAGCATAGATCCATTAGAATCTCACCAAAGTCAAAGTTCTCAATTTAATTCCAAAGGTCAAAATTGCATTTGGTCAGTCTTCACAAAAATGGAAAGAATTTTCTAGGCTTCAATTTTTACTTTCAGGCTCAAAAATTTTGGATTATTAAAGTTTGGTTTCTCAATTTGCTTAGACTAATTTTTATCTATTTTAAGATTTTTTTTAGAGCTTATTGGCCCTAGTCTTTTGGCCTGTTCACTGAATACCTCCCCTGTTCTTAGGCTTGCATTTTGTTCCTTATTGTATCCTAGCTCATTATCTTTGTTGTTTTTACAAGCTTGTTGTATCACCTTGTTGTGCACATGCTTATTTGCTCATATTGTGCTTATTTAGTAACTTATTTTTAGCCTTCCCCATGCATACGCTAAACTGTGTACACTGACTCATTAGTGTACACAAGCTCAATTCATAAGCTCATTTCTAGTTGATTTGTGGACCCCACAAGCTGCTTCTTGACTCATTTGAAAGCCCACCACCCTAGCTTCTTCGACTAAGCTTTACCTTGGTTCCGTTGATCACCCAGGTGGGCCCCACAGTGGGCTGCAAGTTCCCACATTTGGCCTGTGTGGTCTGTGGGTATATTGGAATTGCTTATCTGCTTATCTGAGCTTTTTCATCTGCTTTTATCCTTGATTTAAGTTTATTTGGACTTGTCTCAATTGCTTATAGCTTATTCCACCCATTGTGTTCACTGTGTAGCTTATTGTGAGCTTAAAACCTCATTTTCAAGCTAAATACTCACTATTGAGCTTATTATTAAGCACATAGCTTATTTTTGAGTTCTAAAGTAGTTGCCTTAACAAAAGTTTCTCATTTACAGTAGGTTATTAGTTTTGTAAAAGAAAAACAAGAAAAATCCAAAAATAAATAAAGTGATAGCTTATATTTAAGCTTTTTAGCTTATTTTCAGCTTTTTCAAAAAGCACCTTTCATTTTTATAATTTTCTTAGGTTCCTGTTAACTTGAAGTATTTGTAGGAATTTTTTCAGATTTTTTCCATTTCATTTAGTACTTTTTATAATTTAATTTAGTTTAAATTAATTAATAATTAGTTTTTAATTAATAATAATTATTTAAAAAGTCTAAAAAATATATTTTCTGTTTTAAAATCAGTTTTAAGTTATTCTAGAATTTTCCAAATTTAATTTTCATTTTTATAGTTTAAAATCATAATTATTTGTATTTTAGTATAATCTAAATTAGTTTAAATAATTAATAATTAGTAATTAATTAATAATAATTAATTAAATAGTGTAAAAATTATTTTTCTTTTTCCAAAAATTTTTTTTATCATTAGGATTGTAAAAATACAATTTTAATATTCGTAGGCCTTTTATTTCTTAAGACTCGCGTTTTATTTCGTACGTTTACGTAGAATTAAATCAAACGTACGCGTTTTGAGGTTTTAAACGTTTCTAGGTTATCTGATTTCACGAACTTGTTAATATAGCTTATTTGAGCTATCTGATTCCTTAGTGTAATCAATCACAACCCTTTTCTGTCTAAATTCACCCGATCACAAACCCGTTTTGATACCATCACACCTCGTCGGGACATAACGACCCGGGGAAACACTATATTCCATGGAGCATTCTCCCTAAGCTGTCTGATGATGAGTGTGTAAATACTCATCATTTTTATCGTATCTGAACTGCCAAAATATCCAAAAACACTCAGAAACGCATCAAAATACAGAAATTATCCCAAAAGTGTGTTTTATATGTTTTAGATGCAAAATGTTTAAAAACAAATGAAAAACGAACAAAGTTTGCATAATTGGCAGTTTCAGTCCCTCAAGTTTCAAAAATTGACAAAACTAGTCCCTGAAGGTTTAAAATAAATAAAAAGTCAACTTTGATCCTTGGATAATCAAACTTGTTCAAAATTAATCCCTGGATGAAAGTTTTCACAAACTGGCAATTTTTACCCCATAAAATCCAAAATTGACATAAAAGGTCCCTGAACTTTCAGAAATTGTCAAAATTAGTCCCTGGTATTCAAAATGTGGAAATTATTATCAAAGGTCCTTTGGAAAGCAAAAGTTATCATAATTGGTCCTTAATGATAAAATTTAGAAAAATTGCAAGTTTGGTCCCTACAGTTTGAATTTTTGCAAAATTGGTCCCCGGGTGTTTAATTTTGGAAGAAAAACAACAAAGGACCTTGGGAAATTATAAGATGGCAATATTGGTCCTTGTGGCAAGTTTGGGAAGATGGCAAAACACACCTTTGATTTTTCAAGATTTACATAATTGGTCCTTGTACTTAATATCTAAACCAAATGGGCCTATATGTAATTTATAAACACAACAAATCCCAAGCCTAATCCATGTACCCCTGATTCATCCAAAACCCTAGCCCACCCTAAGCCCAATCCACTAAATAATATAAACCTTTACCCCGTTTAATAAATCCCCAGTCAAACCCCTTTGACCACTCATCCCTTCCCTCTCCTCACGTGTCCCTGCAGCCTGCTAAACACCATCATCAACCCCTACATCTCAACCCTGCCAACACTCCAACCCTATCCCACCATCACTACCTTTCCACCACTATACAACAAAACCCTCCTCTGCCAAAAGGATACTTCCAAATGGTTATAAAACCAATTTCCCGCCAAAACTCAATACATGGCTAGGATCAAATTCCACTCATCTAACGGCCTAGGACAGAAGTGGGAAAGTGCCAAGGGTGCTTTTTGAAGGTTTTAAATAAAGAAGAAAGACCACAGAAGAGGGGAGTAGTCAGTAGTAGTTCTTAGTTTTTTTTCTTCAATGTCGAAATAATTTAAACTTTAATTTCCAGTCATGATTTTAGTTTCTAAGTTGTATTTGTAAGCTTAACATTGTATTTCTCAAGTTTTTAATCAATTAATATCAAGTCTCTTCCTTCATTCTAATTTACATAAATTTATTTAGTTTGCATTTATTATTCAAGCAGAATTAAAAACATTGTTTGCTGTTTCTTGAGCTTATTCAAGCCAAATAAAATATTTGCAGTGAGAAGTTGTTGTTGTGTATCCACCTAAAGTAGTTATATGCTATTGGTCAACTAAGGTCAGCTGTGGAGATTTGTGAAGATTAAATGGGTGATTCAGTGGTAATTATGTTTCAGAAAGGGTTCTGAGCCTATCTAGGATATGCCTTGGGTTGTGAACAATCTCTATTTCAGTTAGGGAATACTTCTTGTAAGTTTCATTGTTCCATTTTTCAAAGTTTCAATCTGATTCACATTGCTAGTAGGATAAATGGCTTATTCATATTACTTTGGCTTATTCTCATGTTATGTCAGCTTATATTGGTATCCCTCACCATGTGGGAGTTAGTCTCATCTTAGTTCATGTTATAGCTTTGGAAATAGCTTCAATATAAGGGTGTTTGGCATTACTAAACCTGCTGTGTCATTGTTGTTGTTTATGGTCAATTAGTACCTCAGCAATCCTATAGGGTTTATACTAGTCCACTTCCACAGAAAAATTGATAGTTTATTAGTGGAAAGTCAAAAGTATGTTGTAGCCTAAAATCTGTGTTCAAATGTGAAATTTAGAAGCTGAGATCTTGCATTTTAGTAGATAATAGTGTAATCTAGGATAATTAAGCTTTAAACTTGTTTCTTATTACATTTAGAGTAAGCATTGTTCAGTAGAAATTCAATTAAGTCAACTGAGGTGAAATATGAAAAGTCAAATTGCATGTTGTTTCAGTTTTTTCCAAAAATTGAGAGATTTTTAATTTGTTCATGATTGTTAGTTAGGAATTGAAACCTTAGGATTTTGTTATTTAGCAGCTAGTGTATCTTAGAATATTTTTTCCTTAATTTTTAGATTTTTTTCTTGTTAGCTTTTGGTTGATCAAAGTAGGTGGGTTGAACTTTCTGTTGCCCTGCACCTAGGGGTCTCTGACCCAATAGTCTACTACAAAAACCAATTTCAAGCTCACCAATTGAGCTCGTTGACTGTAATTTGGTTTTTCAAGGGATTTGTAGTTTGAGTTTTTGATAATCAAAACTATTTTCATCATTGAGCTTATTTCCATGCTTATTTGTGGCATCCCATTTGCCTGTCCAAACAGCCTTGCACCATCTTCCATTAAAAGCTCACAAAAATTCCAAAATGCATGAACTTGTTTTCTTAGCTTCTTTGTCAGCTTACTCACATGTTTAAGTGCACTTTGTGGTTTAGCTTATTGTGTATTAGCCTGTGCATTAGCTTAAAGTCAGCCCTTATCCTGCTTGTGTATACTGATGTGCATCAACATTCTAGCTGAGCTTGTTGATTTTTTTGGAATTTGCTTGTTTAAAGCTTGAGAATTTGTTATAATTAGCTTATGTGTGTTAGTCTAGACTTCTGTGAGCTTATGATGATCTTAGTTTTAGCTTGTGTGATTAAATGCACACGTTGCTTGTCCTCAAAATCTCACTAATTCACAAATCTCACCACTGTGAGATTTTTAAGCTTGCATAAGCTCAATCCAAGCTTCTCAGTAAAAGCTTCTTCACAAAACTTGTTTACTTTGTTGGTTAAAATATTTTGCAAAAAGAAAAAAAATCAAAAAGAAAATGTTTGCAAAATGTGCCAGGGGTGGGGTTTGAACTCTGGACCTCTTGGGTTGACCTGGTCAACGCCAAACCAATAACAAGCACCATCTGTGCTACCTTGTTGTTAGTGTAATTGTTTTCCCTTGTTTTATTTATACTAGTGTAAGTTCCTTTTAGCTTATAAATTCCTTTTCAGCTTATTTTCAGCTTATAAATAAGCTCTGTACCATTTTCATAATTTTCCTAGCTTAATTATACCACCAAGTATTTTTAGAATAAATTTTATATTTTTCACTATTCATTTAGTAGTTTTTATAATTTAAATTAGTTTTATTATTATTTAATTAGTTTTTAATTAATATTAAATAATATAAAAGTCAAAAAAATATTTTTCTTTTTTCTAAAATTTTCTTTTATCTTTAGGATCGTAGAAATATAATTTTTACATCCGTAGGGTTAACGTAGTTCAAATTTCACTTTTAATTTCACGCACTCGCGTTTTATTTAAATAACTTTTACGTTTTTTTTTTAATTTAGGTTACGTAAGTAAAAGTAGTTTGTAAAAATAAAGAAAAACCAAAAACATAAATAAAGTGATAGCTTCTATTTAAGCCATTTGGCTTATTTTTCTGCTTATCTTTAAGCAAACTCTAATTTTAAATTCTTAGATTACGTTTTAGGTTAATTTGGTTTCGCGTTATTGTTAATATAGTTTGTTTAGATCATACTCATTCGTATTTCCTTAGTGTAATCATTCAAACCCTCATTTAACCCTTTCCAGTCCAAATTCACCCGATCACAAACCCGTTTTGATACCATCCACACCTCGTCGGGACATAACAACCCAGGGAAACCCTATACTTCCAAGGAGATTTGGTCTGAGACGTTTGACTTGGTTAACCATTACCTGGTCAATTTAGGTTGACCGTTTGGGACCAATCATCTAACCATATTGACCACATCCGTGGTTGACTTTGGTTGACCGTTCGGACCAATATAGGTGATAAGAATTTTTGTTATCTAGTTTTAAGTTTACTAAAGCTGTGTTTGGTATAAGTGTAAAGAGTCTCATACAAGGGTGTACTGGTCTGCTATATTTGATTCTTGATGAGTGTGTAAATACTCATCATTTTTGTCTTATCTGAACTGCAAAAACATTAAAAAAACACTAAGAAATGCATCAAAATACTAAAAATATCCCAGGATCGTGTTTTATATGTTTCAGATGCAAAATGATTGAAAACAGATGAAAAACGAACAAAGTTTGCATAATTGACAGTTTCAGTCCCTCAACTTTCAAAACTTGACAATATTAGTCCCTGAGCATTTATTTTAAAAGAAAAATCAACCAAGGTCTTTTGGAAATCATAAGTTGTCATTATTAGTCCTTTGGTGAAAAGTTTCAAAAGTTTACGAGTTTGGTCCCTGTACTTTCAAAAAATGTCAAAAATGGTCCTTGGGACTTCAAATCTTGGAAAATATCAAAATGGTTCATATACTATTGAAGCTTGACAAATTTGGTCCTCAGAGTGAAATTTTCAAGAATTTACAACTTCAGTCCCTCATGTTTGTAAGATTGGCAAAAATGGTCCCCGGATACTTTGTTGTGGAAATTAATCATCAAATGGACCTCGGGAAATCAAAACTTGGCAAAAGTGGCCCTTGGGTGAAGTTTGAAGAGTTGGCAGAATAGACCCTTCAACTTTTAGTGAATTACATGAATGGTCCTTGTGTTACTTCTAAACCAAACGGATCCATTTTACTTAAATCCACTAAATCGTAATCTTAAAACCCATTACAACTCTCCCAGGCCCAAAATACAACCAAAGCCCAACTCACCCTTATTACGTTTATTAATAAAACGTGTATCCTCCAGGTCAACAGAGTCAAACCAATACCCCCTTTCTTCCCCATTCCCTCGTTTTACCTAGAAGATAAACACAACCACCATAGCCAACCTCTGCAACACTCCACCATCCCCCTAAGACCTCAAAAGCTCCACCCCACCATCACCTTCCCCAACCTCTCACAAACCCATACCTACCACTGCCACCTCACCAATCCACAACACCAAATTGGGCGCCAATTGCAATTAAAGGCTATGATTATTTCAAGTGCAATCCAATGGTTGGAAATCGACTCAAAGAAGCACAAAGGATGGACAACTCAGCAATCCTCTCACAGAACAAGCACAATAGAATAAGATAACAAGAAGTGAAACCCTAGTTTTTTTCCTAGTATAAATAGATGAAGATTTGTAAGCCTCAAGGGCAGTTAAGTCAAGTAGGGTTTTTATTTTAAGTCTTTAATTTTTAGTCTCAGTTTTAAAAGCTTATTGTAATTTCTTTATCACTCAGTTTTAGTTGTAATGAAATCTTAGTTTCAATTTAAAAGCTTTGTCCAAATTTTCATTGTAGCTAGTTACTGTTTAATGAAGGATTTATCTTAGTTCAAATTCTTTTTTTTTATGTCATTCTAAACATAGTTAATCTATTCTTAATGAGTTCATCAGATTTGTTGGTCTATAGCTTCAAAAAAATCTCATCAAGGTTCTAAGGGGTGTTTGGGTGAAGGAATTCTTTTATGGTTTTGGTCAAATTCAGTTTATGAAACAACTTTAATCAGTCTTGTTTGATTGTACTAAGTTGTTTTGAGTCAAATCTTTGCACTTCCATTAAGATTTCAAGAATCTAAGCTAGCTTTAAAAGGTTGCCTTTCAAAACTGTTTAAGTTAAGTATACTACTTAAATTCCTGTTTTAGCACTTTTGGTAGTTTTCTTAGCTTTAAACTAGCTCACTACAGGATATTACTTAGGATAGAAATTTGGTAGTCGACCTTTTTAGCCCAATTTCACCATTTAGACCCATACCCAATGTTGCATTTGTTCTCCTATCTGCCCATCATCCCCTTTTCATCTTAGTATAGTTTAGCTCAAGTGTTATTTAGGTTGTAATTTTTATTTCCCTATCAGCTTATAGGTTAGTTTTTACATATTTGTGCTTAATTCAACTTTTCGAGCTTAGTAAGAAGCTTTTTCTAGGCCTGCTCATTATAGCCCTTAAACAACCCCCATCAAACACGTCCCCATAAGCCCCATTTTAATCTAGTTTTTAGTTTAGTATGAGTAGGATTTAGGGTGTAATATTGGTTCAATTTACTTCACTTTAGCCAAAAATAGGTTAGTTTATCTTGTAGTGGACCTTTTTTTGTGGTCAAACAACTGTTTTTACCCATTAACTGTTGACTGCCATCAGCAGCCTGCAGCCCCATACCCCCACAAAGTTGAATTTTTCATTCAATCATCAGTTGATACTAGGGCCTGGAAATTGAGTTATGGCTTATTTCCCAGCTGGTGAGCGTGGTCATATTTTTAGAATTTTTTTAAAGCTTTGTGCAAGCCTTCAAACTAGCCCCTCTGGTCACTTCTACCCACTGTTGCAGTTGGTATACTAGGGTGATTGATGCGTGGGAATTGCATCAGGCTTTACCTCTCAAGGGATCTCGAGAAGCTTATAACCCCCACCAGGCAGTGTACCTGATCGTTGTAGTATAGTATAGTGACAAGTACCGGGGGATTGATCGTTCAACTCAGGAATAGTGTCGCTAGGATTAAAAAGCCTAAAAATTAAGTCTAGAGGTGAGGGATGATTCTTTTTGTATTTTTATATTTTTATAAAAGCAATTAAAATCTAGGGTTTTGGAAGAGTGGGGGGAATTAGTTGCTAATCAACTAACCCAATAACTAAAGATGCAATTAAAATAAAATAATAAAAATGTAAATAAAGCTAATTAAACTAGTGGTGTGAACAATAAATGAGAAAATTGTGTTTACTTAGAATTCATTACTCCCTAGATATCTTTTACAGGTTGATAGTTTGTTACAATTGCATGGATGACAGGTTATATTCCTTAATACCAATCGTGGGGTGGCGTACGTACTTCCCCAACTCTATAAGCTCCTACTTCACTCCTATGTCGAGCCTGCAAGAAGCTCCTAACATGGGATCATTAGACTTCGCTCATGCATTAAATACAACCATAAAAACCTAGGACGCATTGGTTCATGTTTCTTAAGACGTTCAAGCAAGTTACCCTATGGAAGTCTGCCAGTTTTCTTAAGCCTAACATCGAAATCATTCATCTGTAACAACTATAAACAAGCAATCTACCAATAATCAACATCTAGGTTTCACTACATCTAAGCAAACACACAAGAGATCTAGCCTAGCATGTTAAAATCAAGACAAGCGTAAGATATATTCAAACAACACATAGACATTTTGAATGAATTGAAAGGATACTTATCTTAATTGAACATGAAAGGTTTCAAAGGGTAAAAACCCTTGAAAATACTGATAAAATAGTGCTAGGGTTTCTCCAAGTTATCCCTCTAATTGTCCTCTCTTAATGAATGAAAATTACAAAACTATATATAGATTTTCCAACATGACGGCGTCAAGAAGAGAAATCTGACGCCGTCAACTCGTTGCCCATAATAATATCGGATTGCCTAGATCTAGATCTGATGCCGTCAAGAGCAACTTTCTCTAGGCCGTCACGTGTAATGGGACCATGACAGCCTATGGTGACACCGTCATGCCCCTAGTGTAAAAACTCTCTGGATCGTCATGGACTCTACCCACTTCACCTCTTGTATTACTCTTGACGCCGTCATGTAGAATTTGGTGACGCCGTCAGGTACTGTTCCTAGCAAGGAAAATTAAGACTTTGTCGTTTTCTTCACTTTTATGCTCCAAAAACGTCCAAAATGCTTCCTTTTCTAGAATTCACTCCAAAAGTACCTAAAATCCCAAAAGGAACGATTTAGGGCAATATTTGATCGAATAAATTCAATTCCGGGCTTAAATGACCCCCTAAAAACGGATCATTTTTCGCCTCATCATATACCTTTACACTTGAGATTTGCTTGTCTTCAAGCAAATGCGCTTTTATTCTAGTCAAAATACAAGTTAGGGGTCATTAAACACTAATATAAAAGTAATTACAACAAATAATCGTTCCACTAAAGACCAAAGACAAGCACGGAGGTCATACGCTAGCACCTCACAAATAGTGTTTAGATACTCACATCTCTCGGGTGTAATAAAGTATATATCACAATATGGAAATGGGAAACATCTCTCACTACCTGTCATAGCAAAATAGATTACCATAGGCTTGGGAAAGGATCAAACCTCCACCACATGGCGTAAGCACCTAGGATAAACTATCAAAGAGGTCTTTCAAAGGGTTATAACGTTAGGTGTAGGGATATGGAATACACGGTTTTGTTGGATATAGACAATCTTTACTGGTGGCGAGTTAATAATCTTGGTTAATTACATGTACAATATGGCGTTGCTAAGCCAAGACTAGACTCGACTTAAGCTAAAAAAATAACAAAAACATAAAACAAACATAGAATGAAACGGGATGGTAGTCCGTATGTTTTTTTTTTCTCTTTTCTTTTTTCTCTTTTTTTTCTTTTTCTATATATATGTTTTATTTTTTTTTTGCATACACTCTTACCCTACCATCCAAAATAATACATCATAGGGAATGAACATTCCCCTTACACTTGAATTTTCTCATATTTTACAATAAACTAATCTAATGACTCGAATCAAGATAATCAAAACACTTGGAGTACTTTTTTTAAGATATGTGAAAATTCAAGTGTGGTGTGGATAGTACTTGTAAAGTAATATGTACAAGGATATGACTTGACTTAGCAACCATGTAATCAATTAGATAATTAACTAAGGGTTTAAACATGTAACAATAATGCACTAAAGATGAGTGCATACACGGAAGGCTAAGGCGATTTGGGTGTACATTTAAGTGGGTTGTAACAAATTCTTCCTTTAAGTAAGATGCTTAAAGTTAGAAATGAAAAGATAGGCTCGGAGGGGTGTACTAGGGGTTTCGTGTACTAAAAATGAGTACAACGCTAGGGTGTGGGAAAAATTAGTTGACTTTACTAGCCAAGTAATATGACTTAAATGGTCAAGTAATTATGATACGGGTTTAACACAAGGGTGATCCTAATGCCTCTTATCATGTAGTAAATCCTACTACATGAATGTAGTCTCACTAGCGGTCTCGGGATGCATCACTAACGCAAGTTCTAGAATCTAAATGCTACCAGTACACTCATAAGCACTAAAAGTAAATGCTTTTCCTATCAAATCTAAAGGCGAACCTCACATATTTGGGTGGAAAATTTTTCTGAATGATACGATTTTGTGCTAGTCATACGACTCCAATCCATGAGACGCTTGCTAAGGCTAAAGTTTCACTCTTAAATGTTGTAAAAAAGTTTAAATTTGGCGCTAAAATTACACTAACAAGTATTTCTCATAGTTTTATTACACACCTACCATCAAACAAACAAACTCAAGTGAAAGTGTATCCTATAAGGTATCATCATTTACCCTCCCCTTACACTTAGGATGAACATTGTCCCCAATGTTCAAATAAAAAATGTAAAAGTAAAACAGGTAAAAGAATGAAAGCAAATATTCCCCTCATTCAAGTGGTGTGGATAGTGCGGTAACAAGGTTAGATCTTCCTCCAAGAAAATGAACAATCAAAGCTTCCCTTTTAGAATATAAATCATCTTCTTGTCATACATAACCTGTTAAACCTGAGAAAACAAACAAGGCAACCTCGCATAAAATCGGCAGCAATCCATATATACTAATAATTCCTAGAAAACAAAGTAAGATATAATGCTTGTGGAATGAATGTTTGCAGATTTCCTGGAGTTTATAAAACTAAAGAATTAACAAAATCTTTAAGACTCTGTTAGAAAAACAAAACTAGCAAAATTTCCAGAATTTTACACATGACGCCGTCAGAAATTAATTCCTGACGCCGTCAGAAGTGATCTGCAGAAATCTTTACGTTAAGTTTCCGGAAAATTTCTGGAAAAACTTATGTCCTACTTCCTAGAAAATCCTGCAAAACATCATTATGACTCGATACAAGCATTTGACTCAAACAAATACGAATATACATGTCCATTTAATATTGTGGAGAATCATGATCGATTTTGTTTTTTAAAAACAAATTTGGGGTTTCCCCTTACACTTATCTTTTGCGAAATACCTTTGGATGAAGTTAAGACTAAGTCAAACGACAAAATAAAGTATTTTTACCATTTTATTTTTGAAACATGATCTACCAACAATAAAAATAAAGCATGAATACGGAAACAAATAACAATCAAACAAATAAAAATCACACAAAACATGGGTTGCGTCCCAAGAAGCGCTTTTCTTTATTTACGAGTCTTGTAGCTAGACTCAAGGTCATGGGCAATTACGTGACCTCATCGTTGGTCTCACTTTCTAGGTCATCTCTAATATTGGTATCGCTTTCATAGTCCAGGTATTTTGGGTCTTCAAACTCAAAGACATCTTCCCGATACTTGGATCCAAATAAGAAAGAAAAATCTTTTTGGGTTTTTGTGTTTGTTGAAAACTGATTTTAAAATGTTTTCGGGAACAGTTTTGTTTTTATATAAAAATAAGAAGATAATATGAACAAGGGTGGTAAATATACAATGGATGTATATCCAGGTTCACTAATACGCAAAACCGTTTAGAATAGCGCGCGCACCTCCCCAGCAGCGGCGCCAAATTTTGATTGAGGCAAAAGTGGTCAACAAAAGTCCACCACGGATGTGGTCAACAAAGTCAAACTCCTTAGGCTCAATCTCTGCGGAATATAGGGTTTCCCCGGGTCGTTATGTCCCGACGAGATGTGATGGTTATTAAACGGGTCTGTGATTGGGTGAATCTGGACGGAAAAGGGTTTGAGATTGATTAAACTAAGGAATATACGAAGAAATAGCTTAAACAAGCTATATGAATAAGACTGGATGCTAGGAAATACCAGAAACATTTAAACTCTAAAAACGCGTACGTTCATGTTTTAAATAACGTAAACGTACAAAATAAAACGTGAAAAATGAAATCTGAAAACCCCCAGGGGGTGAAAATGATTTTTTTACAAACTTAAAGGTAAAAGAAATTTTTTAGAAAAAGAAAATAAATTTTTACACTAATTAATTATTTATTATTAACTAATTACTATTTAATACTAATTATTAATATTAAAAACACTTAAATATAATTTAATACTAATTAAATACTAGAAAAATGAAAATAAAATTTCTAAAATTATAAAATAACTAAAAACAAGTTTTAAAAATAAAAATAAGTATTTTTGTCTTTTTGTGATTTTTATATTAATTAATTGCTAATTTAACATTAATTAACTAATTAAACTAATTTAAATTATAAAAAAATAGGAAATGAACAGTAAAAATTCTAGAAAAATTCCCAAAAATTATTCTACATTATATAAAAGCTAGGAAAAATATAAAAACTATGTCTTACTTAATAAAAACTAATTATGCTATTTAAAACTTAAATATTAATTAATTATTAATAAAACTAATATTAATTCTAATAAATACTAAATGATAATATAAAAATCTGATAAAGTTACTATAAATACTTTAATATAAGAGGAATTTAAGAAAAATATAAAAAAGCTAAGTACTTAATAAAAATCTAAAAATGAAAATTAAAATTTAAATAAAATTAAATAGAAACTATCACTTAAAAATTAAATTGACTTTTCTGGATTTTTTTCTTTGGGAACTTATTTTATACCTAAAAATGGAAAACTTTTGTAAAAACAACTTTTGTGGAGCTTAAAAATAAGCAAAGTACAAGCTTAATTGTATGACAGTTGACTTTAGTTGACTTTATAAGCAAATGTGCTCAAACCAGCTTGTGTGGGGCCCACTATGGTTGATTCTGGTTCAAACAATGTTAGTGGACATGTATAAGCCAGAAAAAGCCAAAGGTGACCACAAATTAAGCAAATAAGCCAACAAAAAGCACTTGGCTTTCTTGGTTGAGAACTGAAAATGGGACAAAGGTTTTGACTTGATTCAGGTGGGTCCCAGAGGGTTTGAGGTCAACCCAAGGGTCAAAACCTTAAGAAGGGTAGGAGGCGGGGGGGGGGGGGGTTGAAATAGGCCAAGTTGTGGTATTGGAGACCAGTGTGGTGGCTGGAAAACCACCACCAAGTGGTGGTGTTGGGATAGTGGACTACTGATGCAGGGGAGAACCTCCCCCTGCAAGTAACTTTGGGGCAAGCTGGGTCCCACACAAAAAATCTTAAAAATCAAATGAGGTTAGGACATGAAATTTGAGTTGGGAGACTATCTATGGAAACAAGTTTTAAGTCCTAAAACGTTGTACAAAATTCTAATTAATTCCTGCCATATTGAGAAAAATCTGAGAAAGGGGCATTTTTGACTTTTGAGAAAACTTGGTTTGTTGACTTTTGTGAACTTTCACTTGATCCTGCATACTAAATAAGTTGTAATATGTTAATTTAAGACCAAATTAAGATTAATAAACAAGTTTTACACCCAAAATGGTGAAAATGGGAACCAACAGATCCAACAGTGGACTGTTGAGGGCTTATGGGTGGGATTTTGACTTGTTGGATGCAAGTGACCAAAGTGTTGGTCAAAATGGACTAAACTGAGCTTGAGAATAATGAACAAGGTAATCTTGACCTATAATAACAACAACAACAGAACTCCAATTCTTGTTCCAAACACCCCTTAATTCCTAGGTTTACACTACAAATCCAATATTTAAGTTGTAACCTGCTGATGCAATCATTGAATTAACTAACCTAAACTATAATGAAGCTATTGTGACAAAGTTTAAACACCAAGGTTAACTAGATTATGTGTATGCAGATGGAACTTAAATATAAGCAGTAAAAACACAAATTATGCACTAAAGTATATAGGGATTAAACAAGTGTACTCAAGCAACTTCAATAAGCAGAATTAAGCATGAATGAGCAATAACATATGCTAAACTAAATATTATAAAGGAGAGAGCAGGATTGGTAATGGAAGCTTACTTGATCAAAGGCATATGTAACTGGAAATGAACTAGGCTGTGAGATAGGTTCATTCAAGCTATGGAGCAGCTTAATGAGCTTATCCAAAGGATGTTTTAGCTCATACAAGCTTATTCCCTCAGCTTATTACTAATTTTCTTTTTATTTTTGATTTTTTTTTTCTTTTTATGATTTCTACTCTACTAAATCACCTACAAACTTTCAAAAGCTCACAATTAAGCTTCTGTGAGCTTAAACTAACAAGAAAGAACAACTTATATTATCTCAACAACAATTTAGAATTTTACTTAAAATTGATAACTTGCATTTAATACTGAGAACTTGGAATCACCACTTGATAATCAAAATTCACTTAATTTATAATGAGAATTCAACTGAGAATGGAAATTACATTAGAAAACATAAGCTACAATAATTTTCAACATTAAATTACACTAACTAAAACTATATTAGCTAACTACTACTTCTTCCATCTTTTTTTCTTGACTTTTATAACCCTTGGAGATATCCTCAGCTTTTCCCACTTGTCTGTGAGCCCTAGGATTGCTTGAATTGATCCTGACCCTTCAAATGGATTTGGCGGGAAAACATGTTTGGCAGGATATGAGGTTTCTTGGAGGATTTTATAGGTAATTAATGGAGGTTTGGAAGTATTAGCAAGGTGGAGGGGGCAAGGTATGGGAATGGTAGCAGAGGGTGAGGATGGGGTTGAGTGTTGGCAAGGTATCAGCAGGCAAGTGGGGGAGGTGGAAGGAGGGTTGACTGATTGTTTGACCTTGTGACTAAATAAAACGGTTTGGTTTTTTATTTTTTATTTTTTATTTATTTATTTTTTTTGGAGTGGGCTTGGGTAGGTTTGTTTGGTTTGCTGGATTTAGGATTAGTTTGCTTTTGGTTTTTGGGTTGTAATAATAAAATAGGTCCGTTTGGTTTTGTTTGTTTATTCACAAGGACCATTTTTGTAATTTAGTGAAACTTGGGGACTGAAAATGTAAGTTTCACAAATTAATAAAAAGGTCATACTTGTCAAGTACCAAAAACCAAAGGACTATAATTTGTAATTTCCCAAAAATTGAAATCCCGGGGACATTTTATGTCAAATTTGAAAGTACAGGGACCAAAAATGTAATTTCTCCAAACATTTTACCCAAGGACTAAAAAATGGCTTTTGTGACTTTCCAGGGACCAAAAGTGATTTTTCCTTCAAAAATATCCCACCAGGGGCCAAATCTGCCAATTTCTAAAACTCCAGGGACCAAACTATAAATTTCCAAAACTTTTCCAATTTTTCACCAAAGGACTAAATATGACAATTTATGATTTCAAAAGGACCTTTGGTGATTTTTTTTTAAAATATGTGCTAAGGGACTATTTTTGCCATTTTTTGAAAGTTGGGGGACTAAAACTGCCAATTTTGCAAACTTTATACGTTTTTCATCTGTTTTTGCTCATTTTGCATCTAAATCATATAAAACACAATTTTGAAATATTTTTAGTATTTTGATGCATTTCTGAGTGTTTTTGTATGTTTTGCAGTTCAGATTTGACAAAAAATGATGAGTGTTTGAGCACTCATCATCAACCATTAAGTTAGTGATTTCACAAAAGGGTGCTCCGAAAACAACTTGTGACAACTTTGGGTCGACATAGTCCTCAATGTTGTCCATGATCATAAAGTCCATTGTGAATGCCATATTTCCAATGAATACCTGGACTTTATGATCTCTACTGATGAGTGTGTAAATACTCATCATTTTAGTCAAATCTGAACTGCAAAACGATTAAAAACACTAAAAAACGAACCAAAATACGGTAAAAATCCCAAAGATCGTGTTTTATATGTTTCAGATGCAAAACGAGTGAAAACAAACGAAAAACGAACAAAATTTGCATAATTGGCAGTTTCAGTCCCCCAACTTTTAAAATTTGACAAAACTAATCCCTGAGCATTTATTTTAAAGAAAAGTCAACCCAAACTCTTTAAAAGTCAAATGATAACACAAATGATCTCTGGGTGAAAAGTTTTCAAAAAGTTACACATTTGGTCCCTGTACTTTGGCAAATTGGCAATTTTGGTCCCTGGTGTTTCAAATTTGGAAAATTATATTTATGGTCCTTTGGTTTATCTAACTTAGCAGGAATGGTCCCTTGAATTGAGTTTGGAAATCTGGCAAACAATACCCTTGAAGTTTCACTTTGTTGCAAAGATGGTCCTTGTAATACTTATAACACCAAACGGATCCTTAAATATTAAACCAAACCATACACCAACACCCTTAGCCCACTACACCCTTTCAAACCACCCCTTGGCCCAAAACTAATCCCAAGCCCAACCCTTTATACGTTTAATAATAAAAACGTATTCTGATTGACTGGTCAACCCCATCTCCTTCTCCAAATAAAACCCGTGAACCCCACTTCCCGCCACAGCCACCCATCACCATCTTCCCCATCACTCTCATCCCTTGTCCTCCACCCCATATCCCAATCCCACTACTTCTCATAATATACTCACAAGTTTGTACCTACCTCTGCCAAGCTGGCAATCCACCATAACCAATTTGGCGCCAAAATGCATTCTATGGCTGAGATCAAGATTTCTTTATATTGATGGATGGGATTTGTTTGGAAGAGCACAAGGATGAGTTCTGGACTGTTTTGCACTCACAGAAGAAGTAAAAAAAGAATGAAAGTCGTACCTACCTCTTTAAAGTAGTATAAATTGGGTACTTATGTAAGCCATGAAGGCATCCCATCTTTCTCTTGTATCTTTTCTGTTATTTTTAAGCTCAGTTAAGTTTTGTAATTGCAAATTTTAAGTTTAATTAAAGTCTCTTTCAAGTTTTATTCAATTCGCATTTTCATTCAAAGTTTTAAATTTCTTGTTATTTCGTTTTAATTATTACTCAAGATACCTCAGATTGTAGTTTCTGGTTTTAAAACTATTTTACATTGAAGAAAGCAGAATTTAGAAAAGAAAAGAGGGAAAAAAATTTAGAAAAAGGTGAATAAAAAAAAAAAAAATGAAGGATAAGAAAGCAGTAGCAGGAATGAAGGTGGACATTGGGTTAGAGTTCCATGGGGAACACTAGGTTGTATTTGGGTCCATTGGTCTCAGTTACTAATTACGTTGAATGCCAAGTAAGATTTTGTACCATGCTTCACTATATCATTTGTTAAGTGTTAATTGTTGTTATTAATTATTCAAGCTTGTTTATTTAGGTTCAATTTAACTTAGTGTAGTTTAGGTGTTTGTCACAACTCGTAATTTCCGGCCATTTTCCAAACCTCGACAATTTACTATTCACAAGTTACTATTCATCATTTACTATTCATCGGTCACTATTCGTCGTTTTTGAGGTCAATTTGACATTTCGAGAAGCATTCAGAAATTTTACTATTCACTTGACACTATTCATTCCCGGAAGAAAACTACTATTCACGTGCATTACTCATGTCATCGTAAATTTAGTTTACGAGTATTTAGATTCGCGTAACCGTATTGGTTCAGGAGCGAATTCATGCATTATCATTTGGGACATCTCATACGGACTAGAAATAGTCTGCGTATTATCATTGTGTCACTTGTATACTATTCCACTCGTAGGAAATTTAAATTAATACTTTTGGTATAATTAACGAATTACGTATGTTTATTTTAAATAAACACTAATACGCGACCTATAAATGGGAATAACATATCTGACACTCCCTACATTGATCCCAATATATTTTTAGACTTCTTACAACGTCATAAGTATTATGAAATTCAATTACCCGGTATTTTGGAAATTTAATTAATTAATATCGTACGTCTAATTTAATTATGACGGTTTTTGTGAAAACGAAACAATAATCACCCAAACTCTCTGTACTTGCACCCGACATATTTTTACAATTTTTACGACTTTATTATGTCCCGAATAACCTCAATAAAATTTATTTCTAGCAAACCCGGTACCCGGTACACCTTAAAACTAACTAATAACAACACAATCTTACACTAACCTCCTAAATAAATCACCCAACATCTCCCCCCTTTCCCTCCTTTGTGAACCCCCCCCCTCCAAAGCCATTTCATGTGCTTAACCACACCAACCCCATTTAATGCCCAACTAACAATTGTCCCTAACTATATATATTAACCTTTTTCATCCATTATTATCACAAGTCATTTTTACTAGCTCAAGAAAACTCTTTCACTCATTTTCTCTTAAGGTAGAATCGACCTAGGTGATTCAAGGAGCAAGAACAACAAATTTTACAAGATCTAGGTATAAACTTGTTCATATAGTCATCCTTGTTGGAGTTTTGAAATAAAAACTCAAGGATTAGTAGGTTTTCATCATCCAAACTCCCTAAACCTTCAAGTAAGTTAACAAACTCATTTTTATGATTTTTACAAGTTATTACTATGTTTATATATTTTTCTTGCAAGAACTCATGCATATAATGATTTATACCACTCTATTTTGTACATATGTAACTTTGAGCCCTAGAAATGAACACATGAGAAACCCTTGTTAGACCTAGTGGATTGATGATGTTTAAGAACCCATGACACCCTGAGAAGGTGTATGGTAGGATTAGACTAGTTTTGTGGTGATTGAAAGTGGTTTGGTTGAAGTTGGAACAAGTTTGAAACTAGGAAAATGATTTTGGAAAATATACATATACCTACTGTTACTATTTTAAAAACGTGGGAAACTCAGGAACTCAAGGTTAATTTTTGACCAAAGATTTAGAAAATACTCTCCGATACGAAACTATAGCCGAAAACGGGGATAAAAACGAGTTAATAACGAAGGAGATATGATTTTTGTAAATTTAACGACGAAAACTATTTTCTGAAAAACTGCATGCTGTTTGACAGTTTTCGACGGGCAAATATAGGCATTAAACGTAACCTAGAGGAGCCGAGTTATCAAAAATATATTAGTACTTACTAAAACGAATCCGTGGGCATAAAAAACGAGGAAAATGAACTTAAAACGATCAAGTTATACGCGTTTTAACATCGTCACAACTATATATATATATATATATATAGTCACTACTAGAAAATAATAACTTATGTACTAAATGGTATATTTTCTAGAAATGCTACTAAGGACTATATTCTTAACAAATGAAATACGTATGACCCAAAAGAATATTTATACGACTTAACGATGTTATTTTAAGGTTTTCGATACGAGGAAATATAACGCTAACATTTTTATACGATATATATTACGACAAGTTTTTATAACTCCAATTGGACTTATTTTTCCTAAGTATGGAAAGTATTTTACTATGACAATAACTAGTATTTCCAAGTTACAAGTGGTATAGGCATCATGTGCACGTGCATTCATTTCCTCACGTCATGATCTAAGGTAGATCATTATTACTCATATTAGGTTGCGGTTAGAGATCGTGCCTCATTTCAGTGTATCCATTCTTGTCATCGTAGCTATCGCACCAGGTGAGTCATAGCCCCTACTTTTTCAATTGTTTTGGTAAACTCTTTGGGGGAGAATACATGCTCGTTTTACTTAAACGCACTACTTGTTTTACCTGGTTGATTACTCAAATATTTCCAGCTTTATCTATATATATGTTTGATCACCTGCATTCATTGGTATGTTTGATTTCCTGTATTTCATGGGATTGATTATCCTTGCTTATATGACCTCATAGTCCCCAATTGACCTATATGCTCATTGTAATACTGTGGTATTCCCCACTTGGCTGTGATGTCAAACGTAATATTGTGGTATTCCCCACTTGGCTGTGATGTCAAACGTATTGTGGTATTCCCCACTTGGCTGTGATGTCAAACGTAATATTGTGGTATTCCCCACTTGGCTGTGATGTCAAACGTAGTATTGCTGTTTCCCTACTTGATTGACCTATATGTTCATTGTAATATTGTGGTATTCCCCACTTGGCTGTGATGTCAAACGTACTGTGGTATTCCCCACTTGGCTGTGATGTCAAACGTAATATTGCTGTTTCCTTACTTGACTGAATTGAGATGCCTTTGCATCAACCTTATTACGGGTTTTCCCGCTTGACTGATTTATCATATGGCCTCTTTGACTAAATTATTTATATAGCCGTTTTGCTATATTTATCTGGGAATTTGGATATCTGTATTACTTTTGTTCACGTAGACTTTAACACATTTGGCAGTGGGTTGTAAACACACATGTTACAAGTCTCTTATGGCGGGACTTGTAACTGAGTGGATTTACAATGCCTTTGCTGGGCGATCATTTTCTCTATAGGCATATTTGTTAAACAAACTCTATGAACTCACCAACCTCGTGTTGACACTTTAGCATGTATTTTCAGGTTTTAATCAATGGCACGCTACTGGAGGTTTTGGCAAGGCATGGCATGGTCATAGAAGACTCTGATTATTTATACGGGGACCGTTTTAAACTATTTTAAGGGCCTACTTCCGCACTACTTTTAACAATGTAAATTCAGCATTTTTGGTTAAACGATTTTATTTTAAATAAGTAAAGTGAAAACCATTTTTGAACTTGTGTTGTAATACCAATTGAGTTACACCCCAGCTACACGTATGCTTCCGCTGGACCCAATTTTGGGGGTGTGACAGATTGGTATCAGAGCTTTGGCTATAGCGAACTAAGTGTTTTTAAAACCTAGACTATAGCTACTTTTACGAAGAACTTAACCCTATGACCGTCACGTGCCTGCCTGCCAAGATGATGCCTCACTTGTGGTTTGTTGCTGACTTAGGTGATGAGATTTGTGTCTCATTATCTGGTATATTATATTCACTTATTCTAGTTGATTACTATAATTGTCTTTCATATAAGCATGTTCACGTATCATATATGTCACCGCGTTATGTTTTCCCTTGCATAGCTTCATCATTTGACGTCGAGTTTGGTCACCTGCCTTAGTCTTTCTGAACGTCTTGGTCTTTGTGAAGGACATAGAATTAGTATAACTGAGCTGAGTATTTCAAAATTCATGGAACCTCGGTGGAATATAGACTAGTCACCTATATTCAACCCGGGATAGTGGGACATAGGCTGACTACCTATATCCGACTCAGAAATGAATTTTGCAACATTGAGAATGGTTATAATAAAATTTTGTCTGAATTGAATTCTCTACTCAATTTCGAAATGTTTCATTTGTGTGTGTGTGTGTATACACTCTCGTTGTCGGAACATTCATATTTTTCATCACTTCGTGAACCACCGATTGGAAGCGGGTTAACTGGCCATTTCATCTCATGAATCTTCATATTTATACACAATGCACTTACATTTTCTTTTATCACAATCTCGTTTTTCGCGTTTGTCAGTCTTTTCCCTTCTCACCATCACTATCATTTCCTTTTCCCCACCCCCATATATATATGGAATTAGCTAACACTCAATAGATTCCGATGTCACTCATCCCTCACTACTCCCTATATTGATAAGTGGATATTATCAATGACCTCCCTAGGAAAGAATTTCCATACCTTCTATGAGGATGATCCCTCGGTACAGTAAGACCATTCAAAACTCAACAGAAATCCCAAGATATCACAAAACCATTCGAACCACTATCACTGGCCTGATCACCAAAATTCTATCATTTAGAAAGTATTGGCTTGACTGAATTATAAGGATTAGTTTCGATACGAGTGCTCACTAAGCAACGCCATAGAGATAAATCCAACTTGTAACCGAGACTATAAATTGAACATGTCCTCACCAATAGACTTTATTCGAACGTTTTAGGCACCTATGCCTTTGTGCAGACATACATACCTGACTATTTTATCCTCTTAATATTTTCACTTTTAAATGGATTTTTCTCCAAACTACAATTATGCAAAACATATATTTTGTAAGAAACACTTTTCTAAGGCACTTATTTTGACAAGCAAATTCCTTTTGGATAATCTTTTACAAAACTACTAGATGCTAGAAAATTTTAAACATCGATTTTTGGTAAATCATATTATCCACCTTATGTTGAAAATAGTTCTATCCTGCATAACTATTAAATTCTGAAACATCAAGAAAAATGTTACTTAAAAAGCTATTTGCTTAAAGTTGTAAATTTATTTAGTCAGGAAAGGTTTATGAACAAAACACACAATCTCAAAACAAACTTTAAAAATCAATCACTATAATACATCACTTATACATTTAGGATTTTGTGATTTGATGACATAGAGCTTGGGGAAAAATCTTAGTAATAGAGACTAAGCATCGTAGGTGGAGAAAGACTCAATACATGACATTCCTGCGGAGGAATCACAACCTTATCCTAATCTATTATTTTCAACAACACCCTTGACGGACCTAACCTTGTAAGCCTTTCGAAACAAGATTCATGATACCCATCTCAATTACTCCTAATAGAGGAACTTGATTCACCTCAACTACTAGCGATTTCATTAAGATCTCTTTGGAACCACACCACCTATCATTTGTAGCCCAATGGTCAGAATTAGAGAACGATTCAAACATAGGGAGATATGCTCAGAGCATGAGTGATTGACTCTAGAAATGGTTGGACTAACCATTTTCCATAAATCAGATTCCTTTATAACCATAGTTACCACACGAGCTTAGAGACTACACCATTTGAAGCACTCTATGGTCGAAGTGCCAACATCCATTGACGGATCGAAATTTGGAAAAAGCCTAACTCACTAGTCCAGTAAGCATTCATGAAATAACCATAAATTTCCTACAAGTCAAGAATCAATTACAAATTCTATAAGTTGTAAACCATTAAAACTTCAAGTTGGTAGCCAGATCATGTTGAAAGTTCTGCGTAGGAAAGGCATGATATCATTCAGAAAACTGGGAAAGTTGAACCCGATATACACTGGACCACGTAATATTTCAGACAGAGTAGGCCTGGTGGCCGTCAGACTTGAGCCTTGTTAGAGAACAACCGGATTACACAACCATGTTTCACCTATTCAAATCTCAGGAAATAACTTTCAGATTAGTCACTCGCGATCCCATTTGGAAAGGAACCCAACCCAAGAACAAACGTAGACTTGGTAATAACCAATAGAAATCATGGACTGTTAGGTCAAACGGTTGAAGCGGAGTCGAATTCCTATCGTGGAAGTTCGCTGGAATTCTCAATTATTATCATCTTTTCACCAATATACTTCAGAGACCAACCAAAACTGAACTTCGGGACGAAGTTCCTGTTAGAAGGGAAGACTGTCACAACTCGTAATTTTCGGCCATTTTCCAAACCTCGACAATTTACTATTCATCATTTACTATTCATCGGTCACTATTCATCGTTTTTGAGGTCAATTTGACATTTCGAGAAGCATTCAGAAATTTTACTATTCACTTGACACTATTCATTCCCGGAAGAAAACCACTATTCACGTGCATTACTCATGTCATCGTAAATTTAGTTTACGAGTATTTAGATTCGCGTAACCGTATTGGTTCAGGAGCGAATTCATGCATTATCATTTGGGACATCTCATACGGACTAGAAATAGTCTGCGTATTATCATTGTGTCACTTGTATACTATTCCACTAGTAGGAAATTTAAATTAATACTTTTGGTATAATTAACGAATTACGTATGTTTATTTTAAATAAACACTAATACGCGACCTATAAATGGGAATAACATATCTGACACTCCCTACATTGATCCCAATATATTTTTAGACTTCTTACAACGTCATAAGTATTATGAAATTCAATTACCCGGTATTTTGGAAATTTAATTAATTAATATCGTACGTCTAATTTAATTATGACGGTTTTTGTGAAAACGAAACAATAATCACCCAAACTCTCTGTACTTGCACCCGACATATTTTTACAATTTTTACGACTTTATTATGTCCCGAATAACCTCAATAAAATTTATTTCTAGCAAACCCGGTACCCGGTACACCTTAAAACTAACTAATAACAACACAATCTTACACTAACCTCCTAAATAAATCACCCAACATCTCCCCCCTTTCCCTCCTTTGTGAACCGGCCCCCCCCCCCCTTCCAAAGCCATTTCATGTGCTTAACCACACCAACCCCATTTAATGCCCAACTAACAATTGTCCCTAACTATATATATTAACCTTTTTCATCCATTATTATCACAAGTCATTTTTACTAGCTCAAGAAAACTCTTTCACTCATTTTCTCTTAAGGTAGAATCGACCTAGGTGATTCAAGGAGCAAGAACAACAAATTTTACAAGATCTAGGTATAAACTTGTTCATATAGTCATCCTTGTTGGAGTTTTGAAATAAAAACTCAAGGATTAGTAGGTTTTCATCATCCAAACTCCCTAAACCTTCAAGTAAGTTAACAAACTCATTTTTATGATTTTTACAAGTTATTACTATGTTTATATATTTTTCTTGCAAGAACTCATGCATATAATGATTTATACCACTCTATTTTGTACATATGTAACTTTGAGCCCTAGAAATGAACACATGAGAAACCCTTGTTAGACCTAGTGGATTGATGATGTTTAAGAACCCATGACACCCTGAGAAGGTGTATGGTAGGATTAGACTAGTTTTGTGGTGATTGAAAGTGGTTTGGTTGAAGTTGGAACAAGTTTGAAACTAGGAAAATGATTTTGGAAAATATACATATACCTACTGTTACTATTTTAAAAACGTGGGAAACTCAGGAACTCAAGGTTAATTTTTGACCAAAGATTTAGAAAATACTCTCCGATACGAAACTATAGCCGAAAACGGGGATAAAAACGAGTTAATAACGAAGGAGATATGATTTTTGTAAATTTAACGACGAAAACTATTTTCTGAAAAACTGCATGCTGTTTGACAGTTTTCGACGGGCAAATATAGGCATTAAACGTAACCTAGAGGAGCCGAGTTATCAAAAATATATTAGTACTTACTAAAACGAATCCGTGGGCATAAAGAACGAGGAAAATGAACTTAAAACGACCAAGTTATACGCGTTTTAACATCGTCACAACTATATATATATATATATATAGTCACTACTAGAAAATAATAACTTATGTACTAAATGGTATATTTTCTAGAAATGCTACTAAGGACTATATTCTTAACAAATGAAATACGTATGACCCAAAAGAATATTTATACGACTTAACGATGTTATTTTAAGGTTTTCGATACGAGGAAATATAACGCTAACATTTTTATACGATATATATTATGACAAGTTTTTATAACTCCAATTGGACTTATTTTTCCTAAGTATGGAAAGTATTTTACTATGACAATAACTAGTATTTCCAAGTTACGAGCGGTATAGGCATCATGTGCACGTGCATTCATTTCCTCACGTCATGATCTAAGGTAGATCGTTATTACTCATATTAGGTTGCGGTTAGAGATCGTGCCTCATTTCAGTGTATCCATTCTTGTCATCGTAGCTATCGCACCAGGTGAGTCATAGCCCCTACTTTTTCAATTGTTTTGGTAAACTCTTTGGGGGAGAATACATGCTCGTTTTACTTAAACGCACTACTTGTTTTACCTGGTTGATTACTCAAATATTTCCAGCTTTATCTATATATATGTTTGATCACCTGCATTCATTGGTATGTTTGATTTCCTGTATTTCATGGGATTGATTATCCTTGCTTATATGACCTCATAGTCCCCAATTGACATATATGCTCATTGTAATACTGTGGTATTCCCCACTTGGCTGTGATGTCAAACGTAATATTGTGGTATTCCCCACTTGGCTGTGATGTCAAACGTATTGTGGTATTCCCCACTTGGCTGTGATGTCAAACGTAATATTGTGGTATTCCCCACTTGGCTGTGATGTCAAACGTAGTATTGCTGTTTCCCTACTTGATTGACCTATATGTTCATTGTAATATTGTGGTATTCCCCACTTGGCTGTGATGTCAAACGTACTGTGGTATTCCCCACTTGGCTGTGATGTCAAACGTAATATTGCTGTTTCCTTACTTGACTGAATTGAGATGCCTTTGCATCAACCTTATTACGTGTTTTCCCGCTTGACTGATTTATCATATGGCCTCTTTGACTAAATTATTTATATAGCCGTTTTGCTATATTTATTTGGGAATTTGGATATCTGTATTACTTTTGTTCACGTAGACTTTAACACATTTGGCAGTGGGTTGTAAACACACAGGTTACAAGTCTCTTATGGCGGGACTTGTAACTGAGTGGATTTACAATGCCTTTGCTGGGCGATCATTTTCTCTATAGGCATATTTGTTAAACAAACTCTATGAACTCACCAACCTCGTGTTGACACTTTAGCATGTATTTTCAGGTTTTAATCAATGGCACGCTACTGGAGGTTTTGGCAGGGCATGGCATGGTCATAGAAGACTCTGATTATTTATACGGGGACCGTTTTAAACTATTTTAAGAGCCTACTTCCGCACTACTTTTAACAATGTAAATTCAACATTTTTGGTTAAACGATTTTATTTTAAATAAGTAAAGTGAAAACCATTTTTGAACTTGTGTTGTAATACCAATTGAGTTACACCCCAGCTACACGTATGCTTCCGCTGGACCCGATTTTGGGGGTGTGACAGTGTTAATGTGGTCACTTGCCTTGAAATCCCTCAAAACGGCCACATAAAGGAGTGTTTGGTGCTGCTGATTCAGTTGGGTTGAGGTTGTTATATGAGGTTCTATTCTGATTAGACATCTCACTTAGGTCATGTGTAGCTCAGTCAAGTTCTCATATTGGTAGTTTTTAGTTAAGAAGTCAAAAATCTCTTTTCCTCACCCTTATTGCTTAACTGTTGATAAAATAGACCTGCACAACCTTTAGTTTGGTTCAAATCTTGTTGAATTTGTTGGAATCTATCTCATTTTACCCTCACACAACAGTTTCAGTAAGATTTGCTCATTGAAAACTCACCAAAGTCAAAGTGTGGTAAAAAACTCAAAAGTAAAAATTGATTCATTTGCAGAAAATCCAAATGTTCTAGGAATTTTGGTGATTTTTGTACTTAGTGTTAGGACTTGAAACTTTTAGGGGTTGAAGTATGTCAGCTTAGCTACAGGAATCCATAAGTAACTTATTTTTTAGATTTTTCCTTGAGCTTGTGCAAGTGCTTATAATGACCCTGTTGAACCACTTTTGCCATGTGTCAGATTTATGCAAAAAAATTAAATTGGCATTTACTGAATCAACTCTTGGCCCCAGGTTGTAAAATTTGTTGCTTTTGAAATTCTTTTAGGTAATGTTTAGAGGTTTGCTTTTAATTTTCCCCTACGGCTTATTTAGAATGCTTATTTGAAGCCATGGTTTGGCTTATGTTTGAGTTCTGCTGCTGTTTGATCAGCTAATCTTGTTCATTTGAAGTTAGTATTGCTCCTACAAGTTGTTTCTAGTTGCTGTTCAATCTTGTTGTTGTTATACAAGCTGTTGTTATTGTCAAGCTTATTCAAGCCTTAAGCTTGTTTAAACTTATTTGGTTTGTGGGGTCGATTTGGCAGTAAACAAAGAAGGAAACAAAAAGTTTTACAAACCTGAGTAAACTTTGCTTTAAAATAGTTTTGCTTGGTAAAAATTTGGTTTACAAGAAAAAGGAAGATCTGAGTTTGAGTCATGTGTCTGTTTAGAGTTAAAAAAAAAGAAAGGAAATTAAATTGGTAAAAAACTGACTTGGGTGGGATTCGAACCCAGCCCACTCAGCTCTTAAACCCACAACACCACACTTAACCAACTGCGCCCTTAGGTCTTTTGCACAATTCTTTGCATGTTTAATCCTTTTAATGCTCTTTTAGTCTAGATTGCTTATTAGCTTATTTTGCTTATTATTTGCTTATTGGTTACTGTTCCCACCTTGCTTATATTTTTCATAGATAAAGTTTAGCTTGTAGTATTTATTAAAAAAGTTTCGAAATTAATTAAATAGTTTTGATATTAATTATAATTTAATTAGTGTTAATTAGTTTTTAATTCGTAATAAATAGAATTTTTATTAGAAAACTAATTTTCTTTTTTCTAAAATTTTCTTTTGACTTTTAGTACGTTAGAAAATTATTCGTAAACCCGTAGGACGTTTAGAGCTTAAATTTCATGTTTTATTTTGTACGTTGACGTTTATTTTTAAATAAACGTCACGCTTTTAATTTAGTTTAAGTTTTAGGGTTCCTGATACCTAATTATGTTTTCCGTAGTGTTTTAGGACTTCCCTAGTTTGGTAATTACCTTTTGATTACCCTTAGGTTAATTTATTTTCACCTTCGTTCGTTAATTTCCAATTTCGTTAATTTAACGTATCGTAAAACCAAATAATCCTTCCAATCATACAAGATTTTAATCCCAATCTCATTCGAAGCTTTCCATTAACACTTCGTTGGGGTACGACTCGGGAAATCACTTACCGGTTTCATAATTTCATATCACTTTCACGAGTTTTTGGAGGTAATCTTTTTCCTAAAAGGTTTACTCGTATTTCTCCACGTCTATTTGTCTCACGATAACTTAGACCTCACGTTTGTTGATATTTTGATAATTGTTGTTTGCACACACCAAAACACAACAAATCAAATGGCGCCGCTGCCGGGGAGGCTGTGTGTCAAAAGTCTCGATAAGGTTTAGACGATTAGTCTTGTAGAACCTTCGCAAGAAGTTACGTTTTCATAAAACTTATAAAAAACCGAAAATATTTTTCTTTTGTTTCTATATATGTATTATATCTATAAAAGATAAGAAAAACACAAAAAGATTTTCCTGTTTCTTTGGTTAATAATAACAACATTAAAATCTTACCACCGCAAACCAAGGCTGAACACCTACCAACTGGGGGTGTGACCATAATAAGTTCCCAAACCAAAGATCAAAACTTGCCTTTGTATCACTTGCGTTTTGGAAAACTTTTAAACGAGAAACACACTCTAAGAGGAGTCGAAACGGTATGTGGCGATCCAACGAACTTCGCCCAGTGAGAGAGAAGATCCATTCTTCTCTCCCGCTCCTTTGTGCGTTTTTCTTTAGAAGTTAACCTTGCGTTCTTGATTATTGGTTTAAGTTCCCTTGTCGTTAAAGTGGTATTGTTTTAATTGATATTTTTTGTGGTGCATGCGCACGCGTTCGTCTACATCAACAAGTCCTTTGCAATCGCTTAACAACATTCCAAGAAGAAGGCGTAATCGACGACGTACCAATCCAATAGTCGAACCTGAGATTCGTACCATTCCCATCATGGCGGCTGAGCCCACTATGAATGAGCTTCTCCAAGCACCCATTGAGGGTTACGGAGATGCTATCGTTATTCTAGCCATCGTGGCTAACAATTTCGAGCTTAAGACGGGGTTGATAAACTTAGTCATCTCGTGTCAATTCTATGGTTTCGAGAGGGACGATCCTCAAGATCACATTCGATTGTTTAACAAAATCACGTCCACCATCAAATGCAAAAATGTCCCTGAGGAAGCTATCAAACTTCTTCTCTTCCCGTTTTCCCTTGATGGGGCTGCCAAGAATTGGCTAGACAAAAAACCCCCTCGATCAATTGAAACATGGGAAGATTTGGTTAAGAAGTTTGTGAATGAATTCTTCCCTCCTTCTAAAACCACGGCCCTCAAGAATGAGATCATGAAATTCACGCAGAAATTCGATGAATCATTCGGTGAGGCATGGGACCGTTATAAGGACATGCTTCGTAAATGTCCTCATCATGTTTTCTCCGAGTTAATGCAATTCGACACTTTATATAATGGTGTGAGCCAAGTCGATCAAGACTCTCTCAATGCCTCCGCGGGTGGTAATTTCTTGAATCGAACCACCGATCATTGAAAATAAGTCTAAGGTCCGCATTCCATGAAGCAAATCGGTTGTTTCCCATGTGAATGTTGGTCCTTCTACCTCACCGACCGTGGCTTAATCTAGCACCGATGCTAGGCTTGACAAGCTCACGGAAGCTATTCATGCTTTGATTCTTACCAAAACGAAGAAAGTTTCTTCTCAACCTGCTGAAGTCAAAAAGGTTGACGTTTGTGTTACCTGTGGTGGTCCACACGCATATTACAATTGTACTGCCACCGATGGCAATCCATTTGAAGTTAATGCGATAGCCGGTAGTTCTAATCAAGGAGGTAACCAATACCGTCCTCAAATGGAACCAAATTACCGTGCTAACAATCAAAGTGGTCCATCCGGTTTTTCTCAACCCAATAATCTAAATCAATTCAATCAAAATCAACAACAAAGAAATCCAAATGTTCAAAACCAATTTCAGGCCCCTATGAATCAATTTCCAAATCAAGGGGGAAATTACAATCAAGGTTCTCAAAATCAAGGAAACTTGAATAGAAACCAACGTTATGGTAATTTCAATCAAGGAAACAATTTTCATGGTAACCAAAACCATGGAAATTTTCAAAATCAAGGTTTCATTCAAAACAACCGAGCTCAAAATTTTTCTCATCAAAACCAAACCGTTGTTCAAACTCCATCATCAACCGATGAGTTATTGAAACAATTTATGAAAGCTCAAGAAGAAACAAACAAGTTGTTGATCGGTCAGATTTCTGAACTAAAGAAGTCTTTAAATGATCGACCTTCGGGATCGGGAACGCTACCAAGCAACACGATCGCCAACCCGAAGGGCGATGTAAAGGCGATCACAACCCGTAGTGGTGTTTCTTATGATGGACCCGCGATTCCTACTACCTCATGTACTTCTCCTCCTAAGGTAGTGGAACGTGAACCTGAGGCTACAAAGGACAAAGTGCAAATTACTAGCCCACAAAGTACCGCACACGTCCAACCTCATGTTGTCCCAAAAACCAAATCCAAACCGGGAATTGTTTTTGAACCTCCGGAAAATCCCGTTCAACCCAAAGCTTCAATACCTTATCCTTCGCGTTTAAATGATCAAAGACTCCGTGATCAAACTAATGATCAAATGAAGAAATTTCTTGAGATATTCAAAAGTTACACTTCGACATTAGTTTCGCGGATGCTCTTCTCTATATGCCCAAGTTTGCTTCCACTTTCAAGAGTCTTTTAAGTAACAAAGAGAAGTTATTTGAACTCACTAAAACTCGTTTGAATGAAAATTGTTCGGCGGTGCTTCTAAAGAAACTTCCCGAAAAATTAGGAGACCCCGGAAAATTTCTCATTCCATGTGATTTCCAAAAGCTAGAAGAGTGCTTCGCTGATGGATCTAAACACCTTGAACTTGTGTTACATTGATACTTTGAATTATATCACTAAGTATGCGGAATCTACTTAGTAACACTTAGAAGTTTGATTGTGAGTAAGACAGTTGTATATAAACAATGTATGTAAACAAACTATTAGCTCCAATATTATTAATGATAATAATACGAGTGATCTTCATATTACTAGGGTTACACCTTGAAGCTCTAGGAAAACGTATATATAAACTTATAACCTAGGATCTCCTTTTATAGCACAAGGAGTCCTCTTCTACAAAATAAGCATAAAGCTAATAGAATAAGATATACACAAGATCTATTCTATATTTATCTAGACACGTTTCCTAACAGTTATCTAATAAGCAGTGGTAATATATTATTCTTGCAGTGGTAATAAGTTTCCACTGCAAGTACAATCTTCTGCAGTTGTAACTTCTTCTTTAGCCGTGGTAACTGTTAGTATAATTCCCAACAATCCTCCCCTAACTTATGATTAATACATAAATCAATAAGTTTCTTCAAGTAATCAATAAACATGAGGATATGGGAATTCTTCCAAACACTTATCTTCTTCTTCTTAACTCTCTATCAGCTCTCACACTTTGATCATAAATCCTTTGTAGCAAATCATCTATGACTTCAGTTCTTTCCCAACACCTAAGCTTCACAGTTCTCATCACATCCAATACTCCAGCTCTCAATGGATATTCTTGCTCAACCCGCATAAAGACATCAACTCCATCTTGAGTAGAAACATGATGCACAGAACTTGAATAATAGAATTTCCACAAGGTTATTTGATCGTGAGCTTCAAATCTCCAATATCTATCACTTGGATCAGGTTCATATAATCTTCTGAAGTGAACCCATAATTCTTTAGCCTTGACATCAACAAGTTCATCCTTCTTAAACTGATCTTGAACAATTTTCCACAAAGTATCCAAATCTTCTCTATCACAAGATCTAACAATATCTTCAAAATCTCTGCAAATACTTGTGACACTTCCAGTTCTGATGATCTTCCAAGCTACACCAAAACTATCAGAAAAATTTTCCCAACCAACTATTGGATATTTTGCTTGTAGAGGTTCAATGTTTAGTACATCAGTTTCTATGAACAACATGTTTGTAACTTGCTCTTCAGTCAACTTGCTAGGACCTTCTTCTTCTTGAGATGATTTCTGAGTCTTCAACTTCTTTGCTTCTTTTGATTCAAGACTCACTCCAGTCCTTTTTGTCTTCATAGATAATGATTCTTGATCCATTGGAATGAATTTACTATCTTGTCTTTTGATTCTGTAGTAAATACCTTCAATCTGATCATGTGACATTCCTTTGAATTGACCCATCTTCATATTACCAACATGACAACAAAAAGTCTTCATCTCAGAGATAATCTGTGCCTTTGTAAGTTTCCTTGGCTTCTTTTGACCTTTTCTAACATCCCCAATGATTTGATCAAGAGCCTGCTGATTCTTCATTAGAATGAAATCTTTAAGTTGAGCAGACCTTTGTTCTTCATCCAAGGTTGTATTTGCAATCAATTCAATAGCATTCTTCCTAATTATTTGATCATTGTTAATCAAATAATCAATCTCTTCTTCTGTAGGCACATAGGTAAACACTGGAGGTTTCTCATGCATGACAGTTGGTGAGACACTTGATATAGGTTCTGCCATAACAACTTCAAGTTTATCCAACCTAGTTGCTTCCATGAAACTAGCAACTTCATCTTCCTTAATCTTTTTATTTCTTTCATACTCTTCAGCTTGTTGTTGCTCTGCTAACGTTGCATCAAAATCAATCTGAGCTTGTTCAAACTTAGAAATCTTTCTTGACTCTTGATCTGAAGCAATTGCAATAGCCTTTCCTTTAACTAATCTTCTTCTAGCAGCTTCTTCCTCTGCAGTAGTAATTTCTTGACTAGCAGTGGGAACATTTTCACTTGCAGTGGTAATTTGTTGATCAGTGGGAACTTGTTCTACTTCAGTGGTAATTGGTTGAGCAGTTCCAACTAAATCATCAAAGTTAAAACCTGCATCAGCATCCATATCTTCAAAATCCAATTTCCTCCCCTCAGTCTCAGCATCATCATCTTTTGCTTGAGCATTATCAGAATCAGGAAGCTCAGCAAACTCTTTTTCAAAATTTTTACTCCTCCCCTTAAGCTCTGCATCTGGATTCCTCCCCTGTTTGGAAGAATCTCCCAAAACTTTACTAGAACTTGCAGAAAACTCATCTGAAGGTGAAGATGATGATAATACAACCTGAGATCTTTTCTTCTTGAGATTCTCAACTTCAGTCTGCAATCTGTGAATCTCATCCTTCAATGTCTTCAGCTCTGTGGCATGTTGTTCTTTAGTCTGTGCCAGATCTTTCTCCAGAGCTTGAACCTGCTTGACTAATTTGGTACAAATATCCATCAATTCATTTTGTTGCACACTGCCTTCATCACTTCCAACTGTGTAACCTGCTGGGAGAGGTGAATCATGAGGCATTGATTCAGGCTCTTCCCTAGATAGACTAGGATTAAGCCTTGAACCACCACTGCTTGTTCCTAAACCAAATGGCTCAGCAACATGCAATGTTGAGATGAGAGAAGTTGGCTGTTTAGACCTTCTCTCATAAGTGTGAGTGACTGCAGGGGTATGTTGAATTGGTGGAAGAACAATATTGGGTGTGTTTTGAGATGCAACTGGGATTGATGCATCCTCACCCTGTACTTGAGAAAGTTTAGCAAGCATTTGAGGGAAAAGTGGATGAACTGCCCAGTCCAAAGTTCTGAAGCCTTAGACATATTTTGAAAAACTTTTGGCTTAAGAGTGGAAGGTTCATAAATTCTTTTGTGAGGTCGCAGTTGAAACTCATTTAACACTGCTTGCACAAACCTTGGATACATCAAAAATTTATATTGACTCTTTACATTGCCTTTCATATTATTGAAAATAAACTTTGAAAAATTGAAAGTCCTATCTGTTGCCAAACAAACCAAAGGATAAGCCATGGTTGATGCAAATTGTTCATAAGAAGTTTTCTTAGGACTTAGGCAATGTAAAAGAGTATGAATTAAAAATCTCCAATGGGGACAAAAACATCCTTTTCTAAAAGTAACTTTTTGTTCAGATGTATCATACCCCATTAAAGCAATATTGGCAAAAATATCTGAATTAGGTAATGTGATGATACCATTGAGATCATCCAATTGGAGAATGCTCCTCAAGGATGACTCAGTAACATCAATAGTTACCCCATCAACTGTGGCTCTTAGAGCATCCACAGATTCTTGTGTGTCTCCCTGTTCAAGAGTTATGGACTCCACAGTGTTCCAGAACTGTTTGATATGAGAGACATAGATTGTGGGATTAATAGTTAAGGCATACCTTATGTGAGTTGTGTTTAGAAAATCTACAATCTGATGAAAAACAGGGCCACTCTTCTCATTCGACTTTTGTAAGTAGGCCACTTGGTTGTGCTCCTCGACAAAGTTTAGAATCGCCATGATATTTGTGAAAAAGAGAATGAAAGTGTTAGTAATCAAGATAAAAATCAAGCCGTATGATAATGAATTTATACTAATAGGGTTTGAGGAGGTTGCGCAATGTGAATTATCTTTAGAAAGAATTATCTTTGGAAAAAGAATAATTTATAATAAGTAAGTAGATAATTCACAAAAGATTTTACCCTATTAATAAGTAATGACGGTTATTTTTACAACGGCTAGTAAAAATTAGATTACTGACACAACAGTTGTAACGGCTAGTCATCAGTGGAAAAATTACTCTTGCAGTGGTAACTAATGAACTAGCAGTGGTAAAATTTTCACACAAATATCAAAGAGCAGTGGTTAATAAAACATGAACATTTGCTGCTCTTATCATAGTTTTTAGCAAACTACCAGCTATCAACGGATTTGATATGTCTTTACCATTAGCCGTTTGCTATGGACTAGCCAACTCTTGATCACATGGATGTATGGTGAGTTGATAACCTAGTTTTTGGTAAACTATCAACCATAAACGGATTTGATTAGTCTTTACCAGTAGCCGTTTGCTCTGGACTAGTTGATTCTTATGTTGATTAGACATGGTGAATCAATAACCATTTGTTGTGTGTCTATGATACACACCTTATTACTCCAATGACTCCAATAATATGGGTTGTATGCATCAACTCAACTTAACCCATAAAACTTAACTCAAAGTAACTTTTTAACCAAGTTACTATTCACAAAATATCTTCCAAAAGTCAACCCGATAATAACCAAATTTACTCCTCCAACCTACCAAAACAAGTAGGAGTAAATATCCTTCATTAATTAGAAATCGACCTTGACTTTGCATATAAAAAGGGGGCTCAACATCTTTTATCTTTCATCAACAATCTTCTTCAATAAACACAAACCCTATACAACATCATGAGTTGGTTTCCACTAATCTACATCTCCTCTGATGATTCTTCTGATGAGGAAATCAGCTACTGCACAGATTCTGAAGAACTTTCTACTGGATGGAGTGGATATTTTCCACCAAAGTCAGCAACTGCCACATCTTCAAGCATGAAGCCAAATAAGAAGATATCAGCTGATCCTGCTCCATCTCTTGAGTTTTATTCCAGCTCTTCATCAGATGATGACAATGACCCAACTTTTGATCTTTCCAAGGAACTTCCGAAGGCTCTTACCACAGCATTGACATCTGCAATAAACAACATGAAGTGGCCAGCTGTAGACAAGCCTACTCAAGCACCAAGGCCTCCCAAGCAAGTTCTGGGACTTGCTTGTCCAAGGAAACAACTCTCTTTTGATGACAAGAGAAAGAAAATTTCCAAAGGCAAGCAGCAGTATGAGGGAAAATGAAAGAAACCCATGGAGTAGGTGTTAGGTTGTAGGTACATGTCAGCTGTAATGGTTTTCTAGTTTAGGTGACAATGTTTTCAGAATGATTGTGATGTACTCTTTCAGAATAATCAATAAAAGTACTCTTGTGTTCTTGTTATTATCACCAATCTTTCCACTGTTGTATGTTAATTACCACTGTGCACTTGATAACTCTGCATACAAGTTAGTAGAAAACCATACATACAATACAAACAATAATAGTACCTAAAAAGAGTATCCTGCAACACTGAAAATTATTTAGACATCAAAAGTTTATGGATTGAGCATTCCAATACCTGTTACCAAGTATTGAAACCTACCCACATCAAGCCCTTTTGTTAATAAATCAGCATAATTGTCATCAGTATGAATCTTGACAACATTAATAAGCTTTTTCTCAAAACAATCTCTAATAAAGTGATGTCTAATTTCAATATGTTTAGTTTTTGTGTGTTGCACAGGATTTTTAATAATGCAAATGGTACTACTATTGTCTATATAGATAATGGTGTTCATGAAATTGTACCCATAGTCCAATAATTGATTCTGAAGCCAAAGGATCTGAGCACAACAACTAGCAGCTGCAACATATTCTGCTTCAGTGGTTGAAGTAGCCACCATAGTTTGCTTCTTGCACTGCCATGACACCAATCTACATCCAAGAAATTGACATCCTCCAGTAGTTGATCTTCTATCCAAACTTGCACCCGCATAGTCACTATCTGAGTATGTGATCAATTCCATTGGAGAGTCTCTTGGATACCATAATCCTAAATTTGGATAAGTCTTCAAGTACCTAAAAATCTTTTCCACTGCTGTCATATGTGATGTCTTTGGAGTCACTTGAAATCTTGCACAGGCACATACAACAAACATAATGTCTGGCCTTGATGAAGTAAGATACATCAAGGAACCAATCATAGATCTGTAAGTGTGAACATCAACATTAGCACCACTTGCATTCTTCAACAATAAGTGAGTGGTCTTGTCAGCAGGGGTATTGGAAGATTTTGCATCAGTAAACTTGAACTTCTTAATAATCTCAGCCACATACTTGTCTTGGCTGATAAATATGCCTTCCTTACTCTGTTGTACTTGTAGCCCCAAAAAGAATGTAAGTTCTCCCATAGAACTCATTTGAAATTCATCTTTCATTAGCTTCTCAAACTCTTTGCACATCTCTTGTTTAGTAGATCCAAAGATAATATCATCAACATATACTTGCACAAGTAGGATATCACCTTTGTCTTTTTTGATGAACAAAGTTTGATCAATTTTACCTCTATGAAACCCATTATTCAATAAATAATTAGCTAAGGTTTCATACCACTTCCTTGGAGCCTGATGTAAGACATAAAGAGCCTTAACCACTTTATAAACTTTATTTGGATGTTGAGGATCTTCAAAGCCTGGAGGTTGAGAGACATATACCTCCTCATCAATAGTTCCATACAGAAAGGCACTCTTAACATCCATTTGATAGACTGTAAAGCCCATAAATGATGCATAGGCTAAGAACAATCTAATAGCCTCAATCCTTGCAACAGGAGCAAACACTTCTTCATAATCAATACCCTCCTCTTGAGTGTATCCTTGAGCAACCAATCTAGCTTTGTTCCTGATTACAATGCCTCTTTCATCTTTCTTATTTCTGAAAACCCATTTAGTACCAATGACCTTCATACCATCATGCAAGTCACAAAGAACCCAAACCTTTTGAAGTTTAAACTGCAACAACTCTTCTTGCATAGCTTCAACCCAGCTAGATTCTCCTAGAGCCATATATACATTCTTAGGCTCCACCTGTGAGAGAAAGCAGAAAAACAAACACTCATTCTTTTTGCTATGTTTCTTGGACTCATATACTTCACTTATGAACCCATGAATATCATCTTTCTTTGTCTGTCTTCTAGTCTTCACACCTGATTGAAGTTCACCAATAACATTATCAAGTGGATGCACTTTATGAATGGTAGACTGTGATGTGCTAGGAATATCATATGTTGTAGGCATGTTTGAGATCTCTACATCATCACTTGGTGATTCCTGAGAAGTATTATCCACATTTGGACTTATAGTGGAAACTTCTGGTGTAGCAGTGGGAATTGAGTTACCACTGCTAGTAGGAATTTCTTTATTCACACCATCTGCATCACTTGGTTTTTCATAATTATCACCAAAGTCCCAAAGTGGCATAACAATTTGATCTTCATCATCTTTGCAAGCTTGATCTTCATCAATGAATTCTTCTGAATCTTCAAGATCTTTGTCTCTAGTACTTGAAGTGAGAGGAACATAATTCATTGTATTTGATAATGTTTCAAGATCAAATAGCCAATCTGGACCTGAACCTGCCATGTTTGCTTTATTTTCAAGAAACTGAACATGCAAGTTCTCTTCAATCTTCTTCATTCTTAAGTTATAGACTCTAAAAGCCTTGCTAACCATAGAGTATCCAACAAAGAAGCCTTCATCTGACTTTTCTTCAAATTTGCCCAGATGATCAATGGTATTGAGAATAGTAACATGACACCCAAATGGTCTCATAAACTCCAAAGTAGGAGGTCTTCCTCTGAACAACTCATAAGGTGTCTTGTTCTTTGTTTTGACCACTAAAACCCTATTTTGAATGTAACAAGCAGTGTTAACTGCTTCAGCCCAAAAAGTCACTGGAAGCTTGGAATCAGCTAACATGGTTCTAGCAGCCTCAATTAGTGTTCTATTTCTTCTTTCAGCAACTCCATTTTGTTGAGGAGTTCTTGCAACACTAAATTCTCTTTTAATACCTTTGTCTCTGCAGAAATCATCCATAACTTTATTCTTGAACTCTGTCCCATTGTCACACCTGATGATCTTGATTTTCTTTTCAAATTGATTTTCAACTTGAGTGATGAATGTCTTAAGGATGCCTGTGGTTTCATCTTTGGTACTCAAAAAGAAAACCCATGTGAATCTACTGAAGTCATCAGTCACAACAAGACAATATTTCTTCAAATTGATGCTGCTCACAGAGGTAGGACCAAACAAGTCCATATGCAGCATAAAAAGTGGATGATTGATTGAATTGAATGCCTTGGTCTTACATGAAGCTCTGTGTTGCTTTCCTTTGAGACAGGCAACACAAGTTTGGTCATTCTCAAATCTTTTCTCTGGTAGTCCTCTGACAAGGCCATCTTTCACAATCTTGTTGATGGTCTTGAGGTTAACATGACCAAGTCTTCTATGCCAAAGCATTGACTCATCTAAAGTGGCTTTAGCAAGCAAGCAAGAAACATTATTATTAGCCACTATGTTCTGAATGTCAATGCTATACAAATTTCCTTTTCTAGGGATTTTAAGCAAAATGTCACATTCTTCTGGAAGCTTATAATCCTTAGATAAGATATATCATTCATCTTCTGTGAATAGAACTCTATGCTTTTTGTCACACATCTGTGACACACTAAAGAGGTTGTACTTGAGCTCTTTCACATACTGCACATCTTCAAAATCAATGTTTCCAGCCTTGATTGTTCCTTTGCCAGAAACTTTGCCACCAATTCCTCCTCCAAAACTGACAAATTGTCCATCATAAGGTTGAAAGTCTGAAAGATAGGACTTATTGCCAGTCATGTGCCTGGAACATCCACTGTCTGAGTATCCTTGATCATTAGTAGTCTTTGAATGTCCCTGCACATAAAATAAAGGAATTAGTTCCTTTTGGGGACCCAAGCCACAAATGACTTGGATCTGCCTCGTGTATCAATATAATTATATCTATCAAAGGTCATTGATACACCATTGAGATTGTTTGAGGTGATGGTTCCTTTTGGTTTCCATTCCCAACGTGCTGAGGCCTTAACAGCATTTCCCACATTTACCCTTTTCTTGTTAACAGACCTACCAGTGGTAACCTTTGGCCTTGCAGCGGTAACTGCTGCCTTAGCAGTGGAAACTGCTGGCTTAGAAATTTTAGGTACCCACTTCTGATTATGGTTAACTTTCTTTTCAAAATAGGTCTTTTTCCCTGTTTGAGTAGATTTAACAAAAGTAGTAACAAGGGGCTTAGGGTAAACTCTGTTGTTATGTCTGGCAGTGGCAACTGCTGGTCTAGCAGTGGAAACTGCTGGTCTAGCAGTGGAAATAGGTTTGATGCCAGAATGAAGCAAAACAGATATGGGAATCATCTTGCTAAGTGAATTTGGGTGAGTCATGTTATTAGCATTGTTTCTATTCACCCAAGTATTCCCAAACACTTCCCTTCTTCCCAAGTGGTAGGTACAGCCTTTAGCTAAATGGTCAAAGCTACCAAATATATGTCAGGGTTTGTTATTGAACACAAAGTCACTACCAAATTGCCTAGATTTGACATGATTCCAACTCCTCATATTACCTCTAGGAGTTGGTGACCTACTTCTGTACATCTCAGCATATCTAGTAGTGGGCCTAGTGAAATTAGGTTGTGACCTAGGCTTCTCTTTGACTACATCAGGAATACTTTTCTTATCCTCCACTTTAACATTCTCAGGAACACTAGATTTAGACTCAACATTTAAATTTTCATCTTTAAGAGATGAGTCACTAGCACTATCAAATACATCAACCTCAACCTGAACCTTTTCAATTTCAACTGGTTTAACAAATTTTGGTCCATAAGTCATGGTTGGTTCCTGGAATTCTTCTAAACCTGTGTGAGCTAAGTCAATACCAGGAGGTGATGGAACACCTCTTAGAGGTGGTGGAACAGTTTTGTATCCAAGACCTGATTTAGCTTTGCTCACAATTTGGGCTTCCCAAATTTTATCAATACTCTTGGATTGATGATCCAGTGTTTGCTTAGTAATCATTATATTCTCACTAGCCACTTTAACCTTTTCTAGTTCTTCTCTAAGAACCTTATTAACAGCAACCTGATAATCTAAGTCTCTTCTTAATACTGCAATATCATCATTGAACTTAGATTCATTTGCCCTATAATGCTCTAATTGAGTTTCTAAAACACTTAGGCCTCTTTTATGATTTGATAAGTTATAATTAGTATGAGTTAACTCTATGTGTTGCTCATTAAATTGTGCTTTAAGTTTCTCATACTCTTTTAAGGCCTTACAGGATTTAGAACAAGCATTATCAATTAGTACCTCAGAGTCAGAAAAAGCCATTAGTGCAAGCTCTGTAGCAACCATTGCAGACTCTGAATCATCATCCTCCTCTTTAGTCATAAAGCTCCAATCAAAGCTCACTCCATCAATGGCCAATAGCCCCTTTGGCTCATCAGTAGTAGGTTCCTTCTTCTTGTCCTGCTTGTACCAAGTTGACCTGTTATCAGACTTCCTTGGCTTCCTACATTCTCTGGCAAAGTGCCCCTTCTTATGACAATTGTAGCACTCCACCTTCTTTTTGTCAAAACCTACTGTTTCATTGCCACTGATGTTGATCTTTCTTTCAGTCTTCTTCCAAAACTTCTTTGTCTTCAAGCTTAGTAATGCCACTTGCCATTTAATGTCCATCTCCTCCATATCATCTTCATCAATTTGATCCAGATCCTCATGATTGAGAATTGAACCACCCACTTGACTTGATATAAAGGCATAAAAGATAGTATCACTTAGCCCTGCAATCTGTTTCTTTGAGCTAACAGTGGAAACACTTCCACTACCAGTGGAAACAACAATGTTAGCACAGTCATCATCACTATCACTTTCTTCATCTGAACTGTCATCAAGAGATGATGATATAAGTGCTACACTTCCTGAACTAGAACTTATTTTGCCAGCTTTCTTCAGTCTTTTTTCAATAACTTTGAAGTTATTGTACAAATCATTAAGTTTCATGGTCTCCAACTCTGGCTTATCTTCCCACACAGCAACATTTGTTCCAAACTCAAAGGGTAAGCTTCTTAAGAACTTTAGATTGAGATCTTCTCTTTCCACCTCAATTCCAAAAACAATGAGTTGAGAAACAATCTTTTGTAGCCTTGTGAAAATGCTATCAAGAGATTCATTACTTGAAGAACCAAAGTTTTCATAAGTTTGCTTCAGCAGAGTCTTTTGAGTCATCTTGGTGGAATCATTACCACCAAAAACTTCACAGATCTCATCAAAGAGAGTCTTTGCAGTCTTGAACTTGCTGAATGCTACAACTTGGTCTCTGGGAAGTGTCATCAGCAACAGACCTCTGGCCTTCATATCATTCTTCAGTTGAAGTCTTTCATCATTTGTAACAGGTCCAGTGTTGACCTTAATTACTTCCTTGCCATTAACCATCTCTGAAGTAGAACTTGGTTTGAAAGAATTTCCAACCATAATGATCTCCCAGAGTGTATAATCTTGGACCATAAAAAATTGTTCTATCATCAGCCTCCACATCTCAAAGTCATTCAACTTAAGCTTTGGAAGCTTAGCAGCAATGTTTGAGTTACTGGTTTCTGTCTCCATTGAGTCTTCTGAGTGAACTTGAGTCTTCAAAATAAAAGTATCAAAGCCTGGCTCTGATACCACTTGATGGATCTAAACACCTTGAACTTGTGTTAGATTGATACTTTGAATTATATCACTAAGTATGCAGAATCTACTTAGTAACACTTAGAAGTTTGATTATGAGTAAGACAGTTGTATATAAACAATGTATGTAAACAAACTATTAGCTCCAATATTATTAATGATAATAATACGAGTGATCTTGATATCACTAGGGTTACACCTTGAAGCTCTAGGAAAACGTATATATAAACTTATAACCTAGGATCTCCTTTTATAGCACAAGGAGTCCTCTTCTACAAGATAAGCATAAAGCTAATAGAATAAGATATACACAAGATCTATTCTATATTTATCTAGACGCGTTTCCTAACAGTTATCTAATAAGCAGTGGTAATATATTGTTCTTGTAGTGGTAATAAGTTTCCACTGCAAGTACAATCTTCTGCAGTTGTAACTTCTTCTTTAGCCGTGGTAACTGTTAGTATAATTCCGAACATTCGCCTTGGCCGATCTTGGCGCTAGCATAAATCTCATGCCTCTCTCTATTTAGCAAAAGCTTTCACTTCCCGAGCTTACACCAACACGAATGACTCTAGAATTAGCAACCCGAAGGGTTACGGTTCCGAAGGGTATTGCTGAAGATGTCTTTGTGAAGGTTGGAAAGTTCCATTTTCCTGCCGACTTCATAGTCGTTGATTTTGATGCCGATCCTCGTGTCCCCCTTATTTTGGGAAGACCATTCTTGAAAACGGCTCGTGCATTAATCGACGTCTTCGAAGGAGAAATGACTCTAAGAGTTGGCGATGAAAAGTTGGTCATTAACATTGAAAACACTTCAAAAGATCTGCTCGAACTTGAACGAGAAGAAATTAACCGACTTGATGTGATCGATTTTGCATGCGATGAATATGTTGAAGAAGTGTTAAATATGCAAGGATCAATCAATTCTACCGTTGATGTCTCTCCCCCCCTCTCTCACTCCATTTCTGGGAGGTGACTTCATTTTGGTAGAAATTGAAGCTTGTTTATCATGTAATTCTCATGTTGATCATGATTCTATCAATCCCGAGGAAGACATACTTCTACTTGAGAAGTTGCTTAATGATGATCCATCATCTCTTCCTCCAAAAGAACTTCATAACATGGAAGTCAAAGTTGTTGAAAAAACTGATGACTTTCCTGAGGTCGAACTCAAGGAACTTCCGCCTCATCTCGAGTACGCATTTTTGGAGGGTGACGATAAGTTTCCCGTCATAATTGCTAAAGACTTGAATGAGGAAAACAAAGCCGCTCTTCTCAAGGTTTTAAAGTCACACAAGCGAGCCATTTCTTGGAGACTTTCCGACATCAAGGGTATTAACCCAGAATTTTGTATGCACAAGATTTTGATGGAGGATGACTTTAAACCGGCAGTTCAACAACAAAGAAGGGTAAATCCTAAAATTCATGAGGTTATCAAGCAAGAGGTCATAAAACTTCTTGATGCCGGTTTGATTTACCCTATCTCAGATAGTCCTTGGGTGATTCCCGTTCATTGTGTGCCCAAGAAGGGTGGAATTACGGTTGCTAAAAATGATTATAATGAGTTAATTCCTACTCGATTGGTAACGGGTTGGCGCGTTTGCATTGATTATCGAAAATTGAACGACGCCACCCGTAAAGACCACTTCCCTCTACCTTTCATGGATCAAATGCTCGAAAGATTGGCGGGAAACGAATACTATTGTTTCCTTGACGGTTTTTCGGGTTATTTCCAAATTCCCATCGATCCTCAAGATCAAGAAACAATGACTTTCACGTGTCCATATGGAACATTTGCTTATCGACGCATGCCTTTTGGCTTGTGCAATGCTCCGGGCACGTTTCAAAGATGCATGATGGCCATTTTTCACGAAATGATAGAGAAAACAATGGAGGTCTTCATGGATGATTTTTCAGTCGTTGAGAATTCATTCGAATCATGTCTCACCAATTTAGACAAAATGATTCAGAGATGTGAAGATACAAATCTTAGTCTAAACTGGGAGAAAAGTCATTTCATGGTCATGGAAGGAATTGTCCTTGGCCATAAGATTTCTAAAAGCGGGATTGAGGTTGATAAAGCTAAAATCGATGTCATTGCTAAGCTTCCTCCTCCCACTACGGTTAAAGGTGTTCGGAGTTTTCTGGGTCATGCCTGCTTCTATCGTAGATTCATTCAAGATTTCTCAAAGATAGCTAGGCCTATGACCCGACTTCTTGAAAAAGAGACTCCGTTTATCTTTTCCGATGAGTGCATCGAAGCTTTTCAAACTCTCAAGAAAAAGCTTACCGAGGCATCAATTCTAGTTGCCCCCGATTGGGACCTACCTTTCGAACTTATGTGTGATGCAAGTGACTTTGCCATAGGTGCGGTCTTGGGGCAACGAAAAACCAAACATTTTCAGCCGATTCATTATGCAAGCAAAACCTTGACCGAAGCTCAAGCTCATTACACCACAACGGAAAAAGAATTACTAGCCGTGGTGTATGTGTTTGAGATGTTTCGGCCATACTTGATCTTGACTAAATGCATAGTGTACACGGATCACTCGGCTCTCAAATATCTCTTTACCAAGCAAGATGCAAAGCCGAGATTGCTCCGTTGGGTTCTCCTCCTACAAGAATTTGATATCATCATTCGTGATAAAAAGGGAGCCGAGAACCTCGCTGCTGACCATCTTTCCTGATTGGAAAATCCTCATCAAGGTGTTCTTGAGAAAAAGCAAATAAATGAAACGTTTCCTCTTGAGACACTTAATGTGATTTCCTCTTGTGGTGATTCTAGTACCCTGTGGTTTGCCGACTTTGCAAACTACCATGCGGGGAATTTCGTTGTTAAAGGGATGTCGTCCTACCAAAAGAGCAAGTTTTTCAAAGATGTGAATCATTACTTTTGGGACGACCCCTATCTGTTTAAGATCTGTGTGGTTCAGGTTATTCGTAGGTGTGTTCATGGCCAAGAAGCCATGGAAATCCTTAAGGCTTGTCATAATGGACCCACCGGGGGACATGATGGCCCGAACTACACCGCTCGAAAAGTATTTGAATCCGGTTTTTATTGGCCCACCATTTACAAAAACGCCCATGACCTAGTCAAATCTTGTGACTCGTGTCAACGTCAAGGAAAGATAACGCAACGGGATGAAATGCCACAAAATGTCATCCAGGTTTGTGAAATCTTTGATGTTTGGGGCATAGACTTTATGGGGCCGTTCCCGTCTTCACGAGAGAACAAGTACATACTCGTGGCCGTTGACTACTTGTCAAAATGGGTCAAAGAGAAAGCTCTCCCAACCAACGATGCCCGAGTAGTTGTAAAGTTTTTGAAATCTCTCTTCTCTAGGTTTGGAACCCCCGCGCTATCATTAGTGATCGCGGTACTCACTTTTGCAATGAGCAATTTGCAAAAGTCATGCTCAAGTACGGTGTCACTCACCGACTTGCTACCGCTTATCACCCACAAACAAGTGGGCAAGTGGAGGTTTCAAACCGTGGTTTGAAAAGAATTCTTGAAAGAACTGTAGGCGAAAACCATGCCTCTTGGTCGGACAAGTTAGATGATGCTCTATGGGCTTTTCGCACGGCTTATAAAACACCCATCGGGTGTACTCCTTATAAGCTCGTGTATGGAAAAGCGTGTCATCTACCGATTGAGCTCGAGCACAAGGCTTATTGGGCTTTAAAGAATGCCAATTTCGATATCAAGTCTGCGGGTGATCATAGGAAAGTTCAACTCAATGAACTAAATGAACTTCGTGATCAAGCTTACGAAAACTCTTTAATCTATAAAGAGAAAACAAAGAAGATCCACGACTCGAAAATCAAGAACCGCGTTTTCAACGTTGGTGACCGAGTCCTTCTTTTTAACTCTAGATTAAAGATATTTTTGGGTAAGCTTAAAACCCGCTAGACTGGACCTTTCACCGTTGCCAAAGTTTTTCCTTATGGCACCGTCGAGTTATCTCAAAATGACGGTCCAAATTTCAAAGTAAATGGGCATCGGTTGAAACATTATTTTGGAGGGGACATACCACCCATTGTCCTGGACCTCCAAACTTTCCCCATGGACCAATGAATTCGGGGTCGAGTCAAGCTAGCGACCCGATAAATAAAAACAGTAGCAACAACATGGGTTTTCACCCATGTCTCTGATTTCTTTCTACTTTCTAACACCCTAGTGTGGGGGAGTGCCAGCCCCTGCAGCTATTTGCAATGTATATATCTTCATCAAAAAAAAAATGTGTGTTTGTATAAATAAAGTGAAAAATGAAAAATGACGTTCCCACAGTTAGCTTCTAATATTATCTTCTTTCGTTCAAAGATTCGGCATAATAGCCAGGACTTTGAATATTATTCTAAGTGTGGGGGAGGGGAAAATCCTAGCGAATTTTATCAAATTATACCATCTAGTACCCCCGTTTTTGGCCAAAATTTGAAAAAAAAAATTACTTTATTTCTAAAAAATTTGTGGTTATCAGTCCGCCATGTCTAAACGACAAAAGAATTAGCTAATCCAGGAGCAAACGGCTCTTGGTAAAGATAGCTCAAACCCGTTGATGGCTTACAATTTGCCCAAAATTGTATGGTACCTCAACTCGCCATATCCTCAAAAGTAAATGAGTTGGCTAGCCCGCAAGATTATGGCTTGTGGTAAAGGCAGTGGAAAAACCATAATTGGTAATCAACTCACCAAGATGTTGACTGTTCCATCAAGAGTTGGCTAGTCCAGAAGCAAACGGCTTCTGGTAAAGACAAATCAAAACCGTTGAAAGCTGGTGGTTTGCTAAAAATCATATGGTTATCGGGTGGACCATAGTTCTTACTTGAACCAAAACATTCGGATACTCCAGAAGTGATGGCTTTTGGTAAAGAGACTTCAAATCCATTAATTTTTCTCAAAAAGATTGCTAGGGACTAGCAATAGTTTAGTGTGGAGGATTGATGAGTGTGTAAATACTCATCATTTTTAGTCAAATCTAAACTGCAAAACTATTAAAAACACTAAGAAAACGCACCAAAATACGGTAAAAATCCCAAAGATCGTGTTTTATATGTTTCAGATGCAAAACGAGTGAAAACAAACGAAAAACGAACAAAATTTGCATAATTGGCAGTTTTAGTCCCCCAACTTTCAAAATTTGACAAAACTAGTCCCTGAGCATTTATTTTAAAGAAAAGTTAACCCAAACTCTTTAAAAGTCAAATGATAACACAAATGATCTTTGGGTGAAAAGTATTCAAAAAGTTACACATTTGGTCCTTGTACTTTGGCAAATTGGCAATTTTGGTCCCTGGTGTTTCAAATTTGGAAAATTGTATTTATGGTCCTTTGGTTTATCTAACTTAACAGGAATGGTCCCTTGAATTGAGTTTGGAAATCTGGCAAACAATACCCTTGAAGTTTCACTTTGTTGCAAAGATGGTCCTTGTAATACTTATAACACCAAACGGATCCTTAAATATTAAACCAAACCATACACCAACACCCTTAGCCCACTACACCCTTTCAAACCACCCCTTGGCCCAAAACTAATCCCAAGCCCAACCCTTTATACGTTTAATAATAAAAACGTATTCTGATTGACTGGTTAACCCCATCTCCTTCTCCAAATAAAACCCGTGAACCCCACTTCCCGCCATAGCCACCCATCACCATCTTCTCCATCACTCTCATCCCTTGTCCTACACCCCATATCCCAATCCCACTACTTCTCATAATATACTCACTAGTTTGTACCTACCTCTACCAAGCTGGCAATCCACCAAAACCTATTTGGCGCCAAAATGCATTCTATGGCTGAGATCAAGATTTCTTTATATTGATGGATGGGATTTGTTTGGAAGAGCACAAGGATGAGTTATGGACTGTTTTGCACTCACAGAAGAAGCACAAAGAATGAAAGTCGTACCTACCTCTTCAAAGTAGTATAAATAGGGTACTTATGTAAGCCGTGAAGGCATCCCATCTTTTTCTTGTATCTTTTCTGTTATTTTTAAGCTCAGTTAAGTTTTGTAATTGCAAATTTTAAGTTTAATTAAAGTCTCTTTCAAGTTTTATTCAATTCGTATTTTCATTCAAAGTTTTAAATTTCTTGTTATTTCATTTTAATTATTACTCAAGATACCTCAGATTGTAGTTTCTGGTTTTAAAACTATTTTACATTGAAGAAAGTAGAATTTAGAAAAGAAAAGAGAGAAAAAAAATTCAGAAAAAGTTTTAAAAAAAGAAAAAGAAAAAAAAGAATGAAGGATAAGAAAGCTGTAGCAGGAATGGAGGTGAACATTGGGTTAGAGTTCCATGGGGAACACTAGGTTGTATTTGGGTCCATTGGTCTCAATTACTAATTACGTTGAATGCCAAGTAAGATTTATTACCATGCTTCACTATATCATTTGTTAAGTGTTAATTGTTGTTATTAATTATTCAAGCTTGTTTATTTAGGTTCAATTTAACTTAGTGTAATACAATTAGTGGAGTTTAGGTGTTAATGTGGTCACTTGCCTTGAAATTCCTCAAAACGGCCACATAAAGGAGTGTTTGGTACTGCTGATTCAGTTGGGTTGAGGTTGTTATCGGAGGTTCTATTCTGATTAGACATCTCACTTAGGTCATGTGTAGCTCAGTCAAGTTCTCATATTGGTAGTTTTTAGTTAAGAAGTCAAAAATCTCTTTTGCTCACCCTTATTGCTTAACTGTTGATAAAATAGACCTGCACAACCTTTAGTTTGGTTCAAATCTTGTTGAATTTATTGGAATCTATCTCATTTTACCCTCACACAACAGTTTCAGTAAGATTTTCTCATTGAAAACTCACCAAAGTCAAAGTGTGGTCAAAAACTCAAAAGTCAAGAATGATTCATTTGCAGAAAATCCAAATGTTCTAGGAATTTTGGTGATTTTTGTACTTAGTTTTAGGACTTGAAACTTTTAGGGGTTGAAGTATGTCAGCTTAGCTACAGGAATCAATAAGTAACTTATTTTTTAGATTTTTCCTTGAGCTTTTGCAAGTGCTTATAGTGACCCTGTTGAACCACTTTTGCCCTGTGTCAGATTTTTGCAAAAAAATTAAATTGGCATTTACAGAATCAACTCTTGGCCCCAGGTTGTAAAATTTGTTGCTTTTGAAAGTCTTTTAGGTAATGTTTAGAGGTTTGCTTTTAATTTTCCCCTACGGCTTATTTAGAATGCTTATTTGAAGCCATGGTTTGGCTTACGTTTGAGTTCTGCTGCTGTTTGATCAGCTAATCTTGTTCATTTGAAGTTAGTATTGCTCCTACAAGTTGTTTCTAGTTGCTGTTCAATCTTGTTGTTGTTATACAAGCTGTTGTTATTGTCAAGCTCATTCAAGCCTTAAGCTTGTTTAAACTTATTTGGTTTGTGGGGTCGATTTGGCAGTAAACAAAGAAGGAAACAAAAAGTTTTTCAAACCTGAGTAAACTTTGCTTTAAAATAGTTTTGCTTGGTCAAAATTTGGTTAACAAGAAAAAGGAAGATCTGAGTTTGAGTCATGTGTCTGTTTAGAGTAAAAAAAAAGAAAGGAAATTAAATTGGTAAAAAACTGACTTGGGTGGGATTCGAACCCAGCCCACTCAGCTCTTAAACCCACAACACCACACTTAACCAACTGCGCCCTTGGGTCTTTTGCACAATTCTTTGCATGTTTAGTCCTTTTAATGCTCTTTTAGTCTAGATTGCTTATTAGCTTATTTTGCTTATTATTTGCTTATTGGTTACTGTTCCCAGCTTGCTTATATTTTTCATAGATTAAGTTTAGCTTGTAGTATTTATTAAAAAAGTTTCGAAATTAATTAAATAGTTTTGATATTTATTATAATTTAATTAGTGTTAATTAGTTTTTAATTCGTAATAAATAGAATTTTTATTAGAAAATTAATTTTCTTTTTTCTAAAATTTTCTTTTGACTTTTAGTACGTTAGAAAATTATTCGTAAACACGTAGGACGTTTAGAGCTTAAATTTCACGTTTTATTTAGTACGTTGACGTTTATTTTTAAATAAACGTCACGTTTTTAATTTAGTTTAAGTTTTAGGGTTCCCGATACCTAATTACGTTTCCCGTAGTGTTTTAGGACTTCCCTAGTTTGGTAATTACCTTTTGATTACCCTTAGGTTAATTTATTTTCACCTTCGTTCGTTAACTTTCCAATTTCGTTAATTTAACGTATCATAAAACCAAATAATCCTTCGAATCATACAAGATTTTAATCCCAATCTCATTCGAAGCTTTCCATTCACACCTCGTTGGGGTACAACTCGGGAAATCACTTCCCGGTTTCACAATTTAATATCACTTTCACGAGTTTTGCGAGGTAATCTTTTTCCTAAAAGGTTTACTCGTATTTCTCCATGTCTAGTTGTCTCACGATAACTTAGACCTCACGTTTGTTGATATTTCGATAATTGTTGTTTACACACACCAAAACACAACGAATCACTGCCAACAACATTTTCTCCTTTATAAATCATTCCCCATCTGCAGATATTGTTATACTGGAATAGGGACATAAAATTCTTAGGTAGGAACACGTTAATGTAGACATTATCGAAATACTTGTGACCGATCATACAAGGGATTTTGAGGTTATTCGGATCACGCCGCTTTATCCTCCCCGATCTCCCATCTTTTGACCCATATATATTCCCTTCTAGTGACGGATGGTATTCGTACACCTCCTCATTACCCTTCAGAAAAATCACCTTCCTGACGCCATTGGTGAATAAGGCACTACCATCTTTCTCATCAAGGGTTACTCCCGATTTATTGACAAATGGTTTCTCGAGAACAAGGTTGGTTAATGTTAGATTAATGATAGGGTCTATGTCATCAACCACGGTGAGGTCGATGTTATAGAAAAATTCTCCAATCATAACTGATAAATTCTTTATTACCCCGGCGTTATTGATTCTTTCATACGAGGTACGTTCAAGGAAGGCTTCATTGTAAAGGGATAGGGGGATTATGTTGATAGGGAGGTTAGGATCTATGTGAGTATCGGTTATGAGCTTCTTTTTAGTAGTGCAGGAAATCTTGAAAACTTCAGAGTCGCTTCTCTTAATCCTATCACTACTCCCCATAGTCATATCCACCAAATTTTTCTCGGGTTCCTCTATAATGGATTTACCCAAAATTGCTAGATTCTTCGTATACCCTTTTGATCCCTCTTTCACTTCATCCAATTTGCCTGACTCTTGAGTGACGGAGTCCTCGAATGAGTTGGCAGGGCTTTTGGCCAATTCGTGGTCTAACATTGAGGTTTCATCCTTAATTTCATGACCATTATTTCTAGTTGGTTGTTGGCTCTTGTCAGGTGTAGGGGCAGATATTGTGGTGATAGTATTCACAAAATGGATTGGTCCGAGGGGGTTAACAGGGTCCCTCACGTCCTTTACCTTTGGTGACAGATGTTTAAAGAGTTTACTAGGACTTTTTATTTTCACAGGAGAGGCTGGCTGATTCATGACGGTAACAGATTTGACCTCTTCAGCATGAATCGGTTTATTAACAGCGTGCTCTTTAATAGCAGTTAACAGATTACAAATCTTGTCATTCATATTGGCTTGCTGTTGTTTAAATTTAGCCTCGAGCGTAGAGAGCTGTAATTCTTGAGAGAGAATGAACTTTCGCAAGGCATCTTCATAGCTTTGCCTAGGAGTGCTCTGTGATGCAAAATCCTCGGACCATTTGAGTGGAAGGGAATCATTGAAGGATACGCTCCGAGTTTGGTATCCTCTGAAATTAGGTTTATCCTTCCATGCCTCATAGGCCTCGTCAAAGTTTCGAGGACCTCGACCAACGTGTGACGTTGTGAATTCCTTAAAAGCATGTTTTGGAAGCTCTATGCAGTTATGAGTTTCATGAGGGCCATTACACAATTTACATGAAGAAGCGATTTTGTTCACTTGGCTTAAAGGCTTAGGAGCTTCGTAAGATTTCATGAGAAACTTGACTTGGTCCTCAAGTTCCATGATCCTACGGTCGGGAGTGCTAGAATTGTTTGAAGGCAAAGATATTGCCTTGACCGTTTTGTTCAAATCACGGGGATCATTCTAACTTTCATTATCATAGAGAGCAAGATCTTCTATGAGTTCCCATGATTCTTCCGCACTTAGATCACGTAGCTTACCACCGGCCAATTGGTCAATGGTTCGCCTTGTGGAGAGATCGATATGGTCATAGAAGATTTTGACTTGGAGCCAAAGATCTATGCCATGATGAGGGACTTTTTGGAGTAAGTCCTTGAAACGAGTCCATGCTTCATATAGAGTTTCACCTTGACGTTGTTGAAACATCAAGATATCATTTCTAAGCTTGGTAGTTCTCCCCGGTGGGAAAAATTAAGCAACGAAACGAGTGGTGAGATCATCCCATGAGGTGATGGATCCCGCGGGTAAACGTTCAAGCCATTAACTAGCTTGATCACGTAGAGAGAATTGGAATAGGCGTAATCGGGTCGACTCTCTAGTTGTAACATCAAGGTCTATAGAATCTACAATTTTAAGGAAGTCCTTGAGATGTTGGTTAGGATCTTCGGAACGAAGTCCATGGAATGCACATCCGCTTTGCACCAACCGGATGGTGTTGGATCGCAAGGGGGACACATTGGCTCCTTGGGTGAGCTCAATAGTGTTTCGATAGCCTTGGTGGCTAGGACGGGAATACTCTCCTAGGGTTCGGGGCCTAAGAGGTTGGTTTGCTAGTGGTGGGTTTTGTGGGTGGTTTTGTTGTGGTGAGTTGATGGGTTCAAAGATGTTACCACCTTCCATGATGTCGGATGGTAAAGATTACGAACAAAGGCACAAAGAAATAAGATAGACTAAAGAAAACCTAAAAATAAAAATAAAATCTTACTAGAAAGGAATCTAGCAAGTAGACCTAATTAAAAGAAATCCTAACCTAGACAATAACTATTCCCCGAGCTGCGGCGCCAAAAACTTGATGCGTGGGAATTGCACCAGGCTTTACCTCTCAAGGGATCTCGAGAAGCTTACAACCCCCACCAGGCAGTGTACCTGATCGTTGTAGTATAGTATAGTGACAAGTACCGGGGGATTGATCGTTCAACTCAGGAATAATGTCGCTAGGATTAGAAAGCCTAAAAATTAAGTCTAGAGGTGAGGGATGATTCTTTTTGTATTTTTATATTTTTATAAAATCAATTAAAATCTCGGGTTTTGGAAGAGTGGGCGGAATTAGTTGCTAATTAACTAACCTAATAACTAAAGATGCAATCAAAATAAAATAATAAAAATGTAAATAAAGCTAATTAAACTAGTGGTGTGAACAATAAATGAGAAAATTGTGTTTACTTAGATTTCATTACTCCCTAGATATCTTTTACAGGTTGATAGTTTGTTTCAATTGCGTGGATGACGGGTTATATTCCTTAATACCAATCGTGGGGTGGCGTACGTACTTCCCCAACTCTATAAGCTCCTACTTCACTCCTATGTCGAGCCTGCAAGAAGCTCCTAACATGGGATCATTAGAATTTACTCATGCATTAAATACAACCATAAAAACCTAGTACGCATTGATTCATGTTTCTTAAGACGTTCAAGCAAGTTACCCTATGGAAGTCTGCCAGTTTTCTTAAGCCTAACATTGAAATCATTCATCCGTAACAACTATAAACAAGCAATCAACCCATAATCAACATCTAGGTTTCACTACATCTAAGCAAACACACAAGAGATCTAGCCTAGCATGTTAAAATCAAGACAAGTGTAAGATATATTCAAATAACACATAGACATATTGAATGAATTGAAAGGATACTTATCTTAATTGAACATGAAAGGTTTCAAAGGGTAAAAACCCTTGAAAATACTGATAAAATCGTGCTAGGGTTTCTCCAAGTTATCCCTCTAATTGTCCTCTCTTAATGAATGAAAATTACAAAACTATATATAGATTTTCCAACATGACGGCGTCAAGAAGAGAAATCTGACGCCGTCAACTCGCCGCCCATAATAATATCGCATTGCCTAGATCCAGATCTGACGCCGTCAAGAGCAACTTTCTCTAGGCCGTCACGTGTAATGGGACCATGACGGCCTATGGTGACGCCGTTGATGAGGCGAAAAATGAACCGTTTTTAGGGGGTCATTTAAGCCCGGAATTGAATTTATTTGATCAAATATTACCCTAAATCGTTCCTTTTATGATTTTAGGTACTTTGGGAGTGAATTCTGGAAAAGGAAGCATTTTGGACGTTTTTGGAGCATATAAGTAAAGAAAACGACAAAGAATTAATTTTTCATGCTGAGAACAGTACCTGACGGCGTCAAGAAGGAAATTTTGACGGCGTCAGGAGTAAAATCCATGACGACCCAGAGAAAACCTGAAGGCGTCAAGAGTAATCTTTGTGACGGCCTGCATAAGGAGTACACGTGACGACGTCAAACCCAGATCTAGGCAGTCCGAGAATTTATTTGGCGGCGAGATGACGGCGTCAGACATTTGCTCTTGACGCCGTCACCTCACAAAATCTATATATAATTTTCTATTTTTCAGTCATTAATAGAGGAACGTGTGTGGAGAATACTAGGGTCGAACCTAATAAACCCTAGGTCGTTTGTAACAGTATTTTCAAGGGTTTTCACCCCTTGAAACCTTTTATGTTCAATTAAGATAAGTCCTCTTTCAATTCATTCAATATGTCTATGTGTTGTTTAAATATATCTTATGCTTGTCTTGATTTTAACATGCTAGGCTAGATCGTTCATGTGTTTGCTTAGATGTAATGAAACCTAGATGTTGATTATAGGTTGATTGCTTGTTTATAGTTGTAATGGATGAATGATTTCAATGTTAGGCTTAAGAAAACTGGCAGATCTCCATTGTGTAACATGCTTGAACGTCTTAAGAAACATGAACCGATGTGTACTAGATTTTTAATGGTTGTATTTAATGCATGAGAAAATTCTAGCGATCCCATGTTAGGAGCTTCTTAGCCGGTTCGTCATAGGAGTGAAGTAGGCACTTATAGGATTAGGGAAGTAAGTACGCCACCCCATGAATGGTATTAAGGAATACAATCCATCATCCACGCAACTGTAACAAGTAATTAACCTGTAAAAGATATCTAAGGAGTAGTGAAACCTAAGTAAACACAATTCTCCCATATATTGCTCACACCACTAGTTTAATTTAGTTCATTTTCATTTTTAGTATTTTATTTTGATTGCATCTTAGTAATTGGGTTAGTTGACTAGCAACTAATTCCGCCCAACTCCTTAAAAACCGAGATTTTTAATTGCTTTTATAAAAATTAAAAAAATACAAAAAGAATCATCCCTCATCTCTAGACCTAGTTTTTAGGTTTTCTAATCCTAGCGACACTATACCTAGCTGAACGATCAATCCCCCGGGACTTGTCACTATATTATACTACAACGATCAGGTACACTGCCTGGTGAGGGTTGTAAGCTTCTCGAGATCCCTCGAGAGGTAAAGCCTGGTGCAATCCCTACGCATCAAGTTTTCGGCGCCACAGCCTGGGGAATAGTTATTGTCTAGGTTAGGATTTCTTTTTATTAGGTCTACTTACTAGATTCCTTTCTAGTAAGATTTTATTTTTATTTTTAGGTTCTCTTTAGTCTATCTTATTTCTTAGTTTCCTTTGTTCGTAAACTAACTCGATGGATAACAATAACATTGATCGTTTGATTCCTGTTATTCGTGTTTTTCGTCGTAGGATTTTCTAAATGCCCGCCCCAATCCCTTTAGTGGAAAATGAGAACCCACCTAACCTATCGCCCAACCACCACTTTGACAATAATTCTGAAATGGAGGAGTCTGACCACGATAATGACCATAGGGCTAGTCCTTTTTACTATTCAGACTCCGATGATGATCTAGATCTAGGTATGTCGACCCTAGAACAAGGATTGAGAGTGATAGCTCATTCAATATGCAATTTTCTTGTAAGATTGGATTTAGGAGTTTTAATGCCTACCTTAACTCATCTCTCCCAATGAACATAATCTCGCGTAGTGAATATAATAAAATCATGGTAGATGAGTTAAAATACAAAGGAGATAATGTTATTGCTAGGGCAATGTCATTGCATGTGTTTATAGGAAGCTTCGTTTATCTTGTTGAGTTCATGGTTATGGAGAATCTAGGAAAATTTATTGATAGTAAATAAACCCAAGTTGTGTTTGGAAAACCTTTCAAAAGGTTGACCAACCTTGATGAAAAACTTATGGAAGGGTTAATTACATTCTCGGATGGGGATGAAGATTTTGTCTACCAAATGCCCCGTGCACACCCTAGGTTCAAGGATTTTTCCATAGAGAAGTGTAGTAGGTATCCGCCCATAGAAATACTAAGTGAGAATGATAAGAGAAAAGGGCTTAAATATACTCATGAAAAGAATAAAAGGTACTATCGCGGATGTTTAGAGTTAGGAGATGATTATAAGAAAGATGAGGCGACTATTAGATGGCTCACGCTTGGTTATGTGAGCATAAGCGACACACGATAACCCATGACCTTGAGTCTAGCTACAAGACTCATAAATAAAGAAAAGCGCTTCTTGGGAGGCAACCCATGTTTTGTGTGATTTTTATTTTTGTTTGATTGTTATTTGCTTCCGTATGCATGCTTTATTTTTATTGTTGGTAGATCATGTTTCAAAACTAAAATAGTGAAAATACTTTACTTTGTTGTTTGGCTTAGTCTTAACTTCATCCAAAGGTATTACGCAAAAGATAAGTGTAAGGGAAACCCCAAATATGTTTTTAAGAAACAAAACCGATCATGATAACCCACAATATTAAGTGAACATGTATATTCGTATTTGTTAGAGTTAAATGCTTGTATCGAGTCATAATGATGTTTTGCAGGATTTTCCAGGAAGTAGGACGAAGTTTTTCCAGAAATTTTTCGGAAACTTAACATAAGAATTTCTGAAGGTCACTTCTGAAGGCGTCACGAGTTTACTCTTGACGGCGTCACGTGTAAAATTCTGGAAATTTTACTAGTTTTGTTTTTCTAACGGAGTCTTAAAGTTTTTGTTGAATCTTTAGATTTATAATCTCCAGGAAATCTGCAAACATCATTCCACAAGCATTATATCTTATTTTGTTTTCTAGGATTTGTTAGCATATATAGATTGCCGTCGATTTTACGAGAGGTTGCCGTGTCTGTTTTCTCAGGTTTTACAGGTTATGTATGACAAGAAGATGATTTATATTCTGGAAGGGAAGCTTTGATTGTTCATTTTCTTGGAGGAAGACCTAACCTGGCCACCTTATTATCCATACCGAGCGAATCAGGGGAGTATTTGATTTCATTTGTTTTACTTATTTCACTTTTACATTCTTTACTTGAACATTGGGGACAATGTTCATCCTAAGTGTAAGGGGAGGGTAAAATGATGATACCTTACAGACACACTTTCGCTTGAGTTTGTTTGTTTGATGGTAGATGTGTAATAAAACTATGAGAAATACTTGTTAGTGCAATTTTAGCGCCAAATTTAAAATTTTTTACAACATTTAGGAGTGAAACTTTAGCCATAGCAAGCGTCTCATGGATAAGAGATTGTATGACCAGCACAAAACCGTACTATTCAGAAAAATTTTCCACCCAAATATGTGAGGTTCGCCTTTAGATTTGATTGGAAAAGCATTTACTATTAGTGCTTATGAGTGTACCGGTAGCATCTAGATTCTAGAACTTGCGTTAGTGATGCCTCCCGAGACCGCTAGTGAGACTACATTCGTGTAGTAGGATTTACTACATGATAAGAGGCATTAGGATCACCCTTGTATTAAACCCGTATCATAATTACTTGACCATTTAAGTCATATTACTTGGCTAGTTAACTCAACTAATTTTTCCCACACCTTAGCGTTGTACTCATATTTATTACACGAAACCCCTAGTACACCCCTCCGTGCCTATCTTTTCATTTCTAACTTTAAGCATCTTACTTAAAGGAAGAATTTGTTACACCCCACTTAAATGTACACCCAAATCGCCTTAGCCTTCAGTGTATGCACTCATCTTTAGTGTATTATTGTTATTTGTTAAACCCTAAGTTAATTATCTAATTGATTACATGGTTGCTAAGTCGAGTCATATCCTTGTACATATTGTTTTGGGACGATTGGGACTCATGGGTAAAGTACTTATTTTATGGAGTAATGGGGAAGAACATCATATATTACCCCCGTATGTGCGTTAATCTTAAAAGTACTCCAAGTGTTTTGATTTTCTTAATTCGAGTCATTAGATTAGTTTATTGTAAATTATGTAAAAATTCAAGTGTAAGGGGAATGTTCATTTCCTATGATGTATTATTTTGGATGGTAGGGTAAGAGTGTATGAAAAAAAAAATCAAAAAAATCAAGAAAAAGAAAAAAAAAAAAAAAAAAAAAAAAAAAAAAAGAAAAAAGAAAAGAGAAAAACATACGGACTACCATCCCTTTTCATTCTATGTTCATTTTATGTTCATGTTATTTTGGATTTATTAGCTTAAGTCGAGTCTAGTCTTGGCTTAGCAACGCCATATTGTACATGTAATTAACCAAGATTGTTAATTCGCCACCTGTAAAGACTGCCTATATCCAACAAAACCGTGTATTCCATATCCCTACACCTAACGTTACAACCCTTTAAAAGACCTCTTTGATAGTTTATCCTAGGTGCTTACGCCATGTGGTGGAGGTTTGATCCTTTCCCAAGCCTATGGTAATCTATTTTGCTATGACAGGTAGTGAGAGATGTTTTCCATTTCCATATTGTGATATATACTTTATTACACCCGAGAGATGTGAGTATCTAAACACTATTTGTGAGGTGCTAGTATATGACCTCCGTGCTTGTCTTTGGTCTTTAGTGAAACGATTATTTGTTGTAATTACTTTTATATTAGTGTTAAATGACCCCTAACTTGTATTTTGACTAGAATAAAAGCGCATTTGCTTGAGGACAAGTAAATCTCAAGTGTAAGGGTATATGATGAGGCGAAAAATGAACCGTTTTTAGGGGGTCATTTAAGCCCGGAATTGAATTTATTTGATCAAATATTGCCCTAAATCATTCCTTTTGTGATTTTAGGTACTTTGTGAGTGAATTCTGGAAAAGGAAGCATTTTGGACGTTTTTGGAGCATATAAGTAAAGAAAACGACAAAGACTTAATTTTCCATGCTGAGAACAGTACCTGACGGCGTCAAGAAGGAAATTTTGACGGCGTCAGGAGTAAAATCCATGACGACCCAGAGAAAACCTGAAGGCGTCAAGAGAAGGGCGTCAAGAGTAATCTTTATGACGACCTGCATAAGGAGTACACGTGACGGCGTCAAACCCAGTTCCAGGCAGTCCGAGAATTTATTTGGCGGCGAGATGACGGCGTCAGACATTTGCTCTTGACGCCGTCACCTCACAAAATCTATATATACTTTTCTATTTTTCAGTCATTAAGAGAGGAACTTGTGTGGAGAATACTAGGGTCGAACCTAATAAACCCTAGGTCGTTTGTAACAGTATTTTCAAGGGTTTTCACCCCTTGAAACCTTTCATGTTCAATTAAGATAAGTCCTCTTTCAATTCATTCAATATGTCTATGTGTTGTTTGAATATATCTTATGCTTGTCTTGATTTTAACATGCTAGGCTAGATTTTTCATGTGTTTGCTTAGATGTAATGAAACCTAGATGTTGATTATAGGTTGATTGCTTGTTTATAGTTGTAATGGATGAATGATTTCAATGTTAGGCTTAAGAAAACTGGTAGATCTCCATTGTGTAAGATGCTTGAACGTCTTAAGAAACATGAACCGATGTGTACTAGGTTTTTAATGGTTGTATTTAATGCATGAGAAAATTCTAGTGATCCCATGTTAGGAGCTTCTTAGCCGGCTCGACATAGGAGTGAAGTAGGCGCTTATAGGATTAGGGAAGTAAGTACGCCACCCCATGAATGGTATTAAGGAATACAATCCGTCATCTACGCAACTGTAACAAGTAATTAACCTGTAAAAGATATCTAGGGAGTAGTGAAACCTAAGTAAACACAATTCTCCCATATATTGCTCACACCACTAGTTTAATTTATTTTATTTTCATTTTTAGTATTTTATTTTGATTGCATCTTAGTAATTGGGTTAGTTGACTAGCAACTAATTCCGCCCAACTCCTTCAAAACCGAGATTTTTAATTGCTTTTATAAAAACTAAAAAAATACAAAAAGAATCATCCCTCATCTCTAGACCTAGTCTTTAGGTTTTCTAATCCTAGCGACACTATTCCTAGCTGAACGATCAATCCCCCGGTACTTGTCACTATACTATACTACAACGATCAGGTACACTGCCTGGTGGGGGTTGTAAGGTTCTCGAGATCCCTCGAGAGGTAAAGCCTGGTGCAATCCCTACGCATCAGCCGTCATGCTCCTAGTGTAAAAACTCTCTGGATCCTCATGGACTCTACCCACTTCACCTCTTGTATTACTCTTGATGCCGTCATGTAGAATTTGGTGATGCCGTCAGGTACTTTTCCCAGCAAGGAAAATTAAGACTTTGCCGTTTTCTTCACTTTATGCTCCAAAAACGTCCAAAATGCTTCATTTTCCAGAATTCACTCCAAAAGTACCTAAAATCACAAAAGGAACGATTTAGGGCAATATTTGATCAAGTAAATTCAATTTCGAGCTTAAATGACCCCCTAAAAACGGATCATTTTTCGCCTCATCAGTGATTCAGAGCTTATTTTGAGATTTTCACTGCTTATTCTGGTTCCCTTTGCTTATTTTAGGATCCCCCTTGTATGCCTAAACTAGTTTGTCCCCCTTAGTATAGCTTATAGAATGTTTGAGCTTGTTTGATCCATATCAGTTAAGTGTTGAGATTGTTTTATCATTTCTGTTGCTTTATGCTTATTGCTAATTCTAGCTTATTGATTAGTTTCTTTGTTATCCCTAGTTTAGATTAGTTCATTAGATCATTTGTATTTTTATTAGCTTATTTTGGATGTTGGAATAGCATATTTGAGCTGATGTAAGCTTGTGGGTGTGAAACAGTCAAGTTGTGTTGTTTGTCAAGCTATTATAAGTTAACACCATCTTATTTGTAAAGTTAAAAAAAAAGTTTTCAAAAAAAAAAAAATAAAAAAAATGAGTTCATACTCTTCATTACTTATCACTTTTCCAAAAAGAGAAAAATAGTTGCAAAAATTTAGGTTTGTTGAGAATCGACCCTGTGACCTCTTGGTCACACAAGCAGACACCACACAGAATACAAACTCCCCTTCCAACTGTGCTAGTTGTTGGTTGTTGTTGGTAGTTTATTAGTTTAACATTTATAGTACTTTGAACTTTGCTTAATTACTCATCAGCTTTTAAGTCTGCTTATTTAACTGCTTATCTTAACTTTTTTTTTTTTTTTAATATTTTTATTAGTTTCTTTTTAGTAAAATAAAGTTACGTGAATTTTTTCAGATTTAATTTATTAGTTTTACCATTTATTTAGCATTTAATTAGTTTTATTGTTTTTAATTCAAATTAAATAATTAAAAAGCCAAAAAAAAATCTTTTTTCAAAATTTTCTTTTATCATTAGAAATTAGAAAATTTCATTTCATGCCCGTAGGACTAGCGTAGCATAAATTTCACGTTTTAATTAACTTTTACGTTTTTAAAACTTAGATTACGTTTTAAGGTTCCCTAATTCCCTATTATGTTTCCCGTATTATCTTAGGTAGTTTTAAGATTTCCTTAGCATTCCGTTGTTTATTTTCCCACTTAGGTTGCGTTATTTCATTTTCATTCGTTAGTTCTTAATTCTCGTAACTTTAACGTACCATAATACCAAATAACTCTCACAATCGAACTTACAAGCATTTTAATCTCCAAATCTCACACGATATTGCCCATTCACACCTCGTTGGGACACGACCCGGGTAATCACTTACCCGGTATCACATATATATATTTTATTCACGAGTTTTTACAAGTCTTCCTTTTCCTAAAGGTTGATTGGTAAATTCCACTCACGTTTACTTTGTGTATATTTTTGATACGTGTGGAAAACTAGAAGGGGGGATTGAATAGTTTTGCGTCTTTTTCGTTTAATAAAAGTTTGCTTTCAAAAAATTAATGGTAATCGTAAAAACCTTTGAAGCTAAAGTATAGATACAAATTAATTTACCTATATCACATAGATACTACTTATTTAAAGTGTTGAATAGAAATTATAATTTCATATATCTCACTTAATTATAAGTAAGTATTTATATATGTATATGTGTTTTAATAAATGTATATACTTATATTTTACTAATGTATAATTAAGGTTTTAAATGGAACCTAGTTTGATCTTTATGTGAAATCAATATATGCACAACACACAATAATAATAATGTACGAGAAGCAAGTAAGTAAACAAGTAAAGAATGAGAGATGGAAAGATCAAACCGAGAGACAAAGGATTTATAGTGGTTCGGCTACAAGGACACCTTCCTTGCCCTACTCCACTCCCCGAGCACCGAACTCGAGAGTTTTCTTCACTAAGTCAATAACCTCCCTTATGGCGGAGAAAACAGTACACACCAAAAGCTTACACCAATTAACGACACAAAGCAAAATGTCGAGTTCTAATCGTAGCTAGAACCAATCTTACACCAAATATCACACCACAACTTCTTCACACCTTTTACTTCTTCTATACTTCTTCACACCACAAGTATCTTCACGCCTTCACAAAATACTTCACGACTTCTATGTCTTGCAACTTCACAACTTCAAAGCACCAATGTCTTCACAACTTCAAACCAATAATGTCTTTGCACCTTCAAGCCACTAGTGTCTTCACAACTTTATTCTACCAATGTCTTCTAGTCTTCTCCACTTGGAAGCTTCAATTACTTCACTACTAGTCACTATTGCTACTCTCTCCTATCTTCACCTCTATCCAACACTATTTCTTCACTTCAAGTTCCACTTCACACTTACAACAATTCTAGATTCTACAACTAAATCTAGCTAACTAATACATACACCTTATTCACCAAAATATGAAAGATCAACAAGATGAAACAAACAAACAACTTAGATAGCAAGATGATACTAAGTTGTAATACTTCTAATAGAAGTATTCTTCTCTTTGCACTTGAGTGTTGAGGCTTGAATCACTTTGAAATAAAGATCAAAGTATATAAGATCAAAGGATTTTTAGAGGATGGAGAAGGATGTTTAGATCAGAAAGTTTATAGTGCAAAAAGGTGAGAAAAATATGTGGAATGATCCAATATTTATAGGACCAGAAAATACTGTTCTGGAGCGTGCCGGTCCCCTTAATTAGGAGGCGGTCCCCTTAATGATTAAGGGGGCCGCCTAGTAAAATTAAGGGGGCCGCCCTCCTGAACGTTGGATTTTCTTGTCATTTTGTGAGGGAAATTTTTCTGGATTAGATTTGCCATTTTTGGTTGAAAATTTGAATTCACAAATTTGTAATGAATTAAACATATTCTTTTAATGCCAAAAATGTTTTACAAAAGATATAAAATGTTTTGTGACATTTTATAAATATCTAGTGATTAACAAAAGTCTTCCTTTGATCTTATAATACATTAGACACTTTGTTCATTCATACCTTAAGTGATTAATTGGTAAATATGAGTATTTACTACTAAATACTTGTTTATGTCATAATCTTTGGTTTGATGAGTTTTCGTTTTGTGATTATCAAAACATAGAGATATCGAAAGATATGAATAACGTTTTTAGTCATTTATTTATATCAACAATCTCCCCCTTTTTGATGATTACAAAACCTAAACTCATTAAATCCAAAAATTAATTTTTAGACAAGTATTTAGTGTTTATATTCACTTCTCCCCCTTTTTGTAAAATCAAAAAGGTTTAAGCCAATAGAAAGGAAGCTCCCCCTTGATGTATGCTCCCCCTCGTTTGAGGGTACCAAGGGTTCGAGAATTGGAATTCTTGCAAGAAAAATATTAGAAGCACAAGCATGGCACAAGCAAACACATATATCATAATACCAACAATTAATAAGCATGGCAAAAGATAATTAGGAACACATATTAAGTCATTCATTGATAGAAAATGATTATGTCAACCCATAATCATTGTTACAAAAGCCATAAATATAGAATACTAAGACTAAGTATAGTATCCTATTGTGCTAACAAGGAGTGTCACCAAACTTTCTTGAATCCCAAAATGGTTGAAGAGTTTTATTTGAAAATGAGAAACATAAGCATATAAAATGCTTGGTGGTTTAGTGGAGATAAACTTTTGGTTGCATGGATGTTGGCGAGTTTGAAGATGTGGAACTTATAGGTGGTGGGTTAGAAGTAGGGTTTGTTGATTGAGGGTTTTGATGTTGTTCAAGTGATGGTGTTTGTTGAGATCTTGTAAGAAGATACTCAATCCAAGTGAAGTGCACATTCAAAGCAATGGTTTGTTGTTGAAGGAAGATGCAACAAGGGAAATTGTTAACATGCTTCTCAATTTGGTTGATGTTGTGTGGTGATGATGGTGAGCTTGATTGTGGTGGATCCAAATTGCGTTGAGCAAAATGTAATGCTAAAAGAGCACTAAGCTCATGAGCCTCTTTTAGCTCCTCAATGAACTTCAAGTGTTCGGAGGAAGGTGATGATGGTGGAACATGATGGTTGTCTTGGGTGAAGGTTTGAACATGCAACATGTAACACCCCCAAAATACCGCAGCGGAAGACTGTGTCATAGGGGTGCTACTTCATAATACAAAGTACAAGTTATAGAAAACGAACTCTAAATGAGACGTTTTGAAAAGTTTCCAAAGTATGATACATAAATGTATACAAAATGTTGAATCGTAAATGATAAAAGCGTAAGTCTTCAGAATATGCAGCTTGACTCTAAGTTCCACGCACTAGCTATCGCCTTACTAACCTGAGATAAACATGCTAAAGTGTCAACACAATGGTTGGTGAGTTCATAGAGTTTGTCTTAAAACAGTTGAAAAGCCTTAAAGAATGATCACACAGCAAAGGCATCGTGAATCCACTCAGTTGCAAGTCCCGCCATAAGAGACTTGTAACCTGTGTGTTCACAACCCACTGCTAAAGATAGTTTATACAATGCACCGGATTATATTCACCCAAGGTCAAGAATAGACACAAGGGCGGGGGCCTCTCCCCAAATAGTACTACGACATCCAAGGTCAAGTATAGACACAAGGGTAGGGGGCATCTTCCCATGAGTACTACCAATACCTCTCCGACAGAATAGAGTATTATGTATGCACGTAAATACGAATCTTGTATTTAAATTAAGCAAGTATAGTGTAACAAGTTTGTATAACGCAATCAAGTATAATGCCAATCAAGTATAACACAATCAAGTATAACACAATCAAGTATAAAGCAATCAAGTATAAATGTTTTGAATATTTGTACAAGTAAGCAAGTAGTTGAGCATGTATCCCCCCCAAGAGTTAAAACAAGTATGAAAAGAGTAGGGGCTATGACTCACCTTAAGCTTATGTAATGAGAAATGAAAGTGGTAGTCGAATTGCGAAAGTCTCTAAGAGCAGCCTATAATAGAACGTTGCGACTTAGGTTTGGAGTAACGTCTAAGAATACGAAGAATTGCCAATATATGTCTTGCATAATGTTCATGATGTGGTACTTAGTATATAGTGTAAGTCTTTGAATATAAGTGGTCTATGAAACATGTATAAGTTGTATATCTCTTACTACCGTTCGGGCCGACAAAATTCAGAAGTCATGGAGTAAACGTTCGAGGAGCCAGGACACTTTAACTCGTAAATCCACAACTCGTCTCGACGGCTTACTCAATGAACTCCTCACATGAGGCTCCCTACTATTGTAGTATTTGATAACATATATATATATATATATATATATATATATATATATATATATATATATATATATATATATATATATATATATATAAGCTTTTTGATCTTTAATAGTTATATGGTCTTTAGCCGTGGCTTTGCCATGACCTTGGTCATTGTTACCATGGTCTTGAGACTCAACCTTGGCTTTAGCCATGGTTGTGGTCTTGGCTTTAGGTCATTAGACCTCTTGGTCTCATCTAATTATAACAATTATATAGTTACTTTGGTCTAAAAATGGGCTATTAAGAATTTGAATAAATATCTCACTCAGAAAGCATTTTCAGGTCTCGAGCTTCTTTATTCCTGAACGAAAACGTTGTTCCGGACAACTTTCGTGTTTTAACTTTTTGATGAATCGGACCAGAAGTGGGACTTTCAAAATCAAAATTTGATCAGAATGCTATTTAGGCAGTTTTGCCGTTTTGGTTTCGCTAACTTCAAATGGTCATAACTTTTGACTCGTGTACTCGTTTTGGGTGATTCAAATTGCTATGTTTTCCTTGTTAAGTCCTCTTTAACAGTAAGTAAGTGTCAAATATCAAAGTTATACTATTGTGGTCGTGGTTTTCCATAAAAATCACTAGTTTGCTTGTTTGCTTGTCATAAGTTAACATATGTATACCAATACTCGTTTTACTAGTTTTTATACATCATGAACACAATACAAAGACCATATATAGCATGAAAGAAACATAATAAGCATGAAAATGATATTGAGCAAGAAAGTGTATAAGGGTTTCTTACAACTTTTGCCTTTCACTTAAGAAAGGAAGTCAAGTATAGAACTAGGACACTAAACCTAATCTTGTAAACCCTTTACCATAACTCTTGTAACCCTTGCTAGCCTTGATCTAACCCTTGTGAAAACCATTTAACTTCAGCCCTAGTAACCTTGTGTAGCTCCTAATTCAACCATGGAATCACCAAACAAACTTAAGAACTAGGTAGAGAATACTAAGACCTTGAACTTTGTAGTGTAACTTGTATATTGAAGATCAAAGGATCATGGTGCTATGATATAAGGGTGTGGCGTTTTTGTGGTGAAGAAAGGAAGCAAATGAGCTCTCTATTTATAGCAAGAATGAGGAGGTTAGGAAGCTTACTAGGAAAGTGCTTAAACTTGGAGACAAAGTTGTAATTAAAAATGATCTAATGGCTAAAGTCATGAGATGATGCCACAAGTGTGAATGCCCCCCCTAGTGGCGGTTCATGAACTTGGAGAACAAGATGTGGACTTTTGATGGTATTATCCTAAGTATGTAGCTAGTTTTGACTCCGTAAATCGCTAACCGTAAATGATTAAGCCTCAAAACGTAAAACCGGGTATCGTAAAAATATGAAATTTGAAAGTATTGTTAAACATGTCAATATAGTCCATAATAAAATATAAAATGAGTGGTAGGTTCTATCGGGTGCTAAAACCCTGCTAAAAACTGGAAACACGGGTCTAAAACGCGTAATTCGCGTAAAACGCTGAACTGGAAAACGTAAAATTCCGAAACTTTTGGAATTGTCATAAAATGAGAGAAAATCATATTTCTATTGTTTATAATGTTTTATGGATATATCGGGATGCTGGAAGGACGTTTAAACCTAAAAGTAAATCTCGGACACGGCTTTGTGATTTTTGCAGAAATGATCCGACGAGCGTCAAACTCTCGGATTATCGTTAAAATAGTTTAACTTACGAGAATATGAAATAAAAATTTCTGAGATGAATAGTGAAAAGTGAATAGTAAAATTTTCGGGAATAAAAGTTAACCTGAAATTGCGAATTGTTACACAACATAGGAATGGCATGTGAAGTTGTAGGATGTGGTGGTGGTATTCTTGGTGGTGGAGACATGGTTGAGCTTGGGTAGTCATGAAAACATGAAAAGGGTGGAAGAGTTTCTTCATGAGTGAGTGGTGTTTTTGTTGAATGAGCAACATGTGAAGTATTGATTGAGATGTTGGGATTGTTGTTTTGGGATTGAGCATGATCATCATAAGAAGAAGCATTAATGAGGGCATGAGTGGATGATGGGTTGTGAGATGACTCATTAGTGTGGGTTTGAAGTTTAGTTGTTGATTGACTTGGAACAACATCATTTGAGTTATGACAAGAATCAAGTTTTCTCCTCCAAACGGGTTTGACGGAGATCCTTGCGGTTCTTGAAATCTATGGTTTTTGGTTGTTGGGAGATGACATGTTTGGGTGTGATGGCATTAATGATGGGAAGAGGGTATTTATAGTGTATGAGAAATGTGGTTTAGGAAGGAAAATTTGAGGGATAGTGTGGGACAAAATATGTTTATGAATTTTGGGAAGTATAGGCTGAAATGGGTCAAAAAGTAATAAAGAAAACAGTATCCCCGACCATCAGATGGCCGGTCCCCTTAATAAGGGGCCGGTCCCCTTAATCATTAGGTGGGCCACCTTATATAATTAAGGGGGCCGCCCATTTGGTGATTCCCAGAATGCCAGAAATGGGTTTTTCGCAGAAAATTTTCAAAAAGGTTGTGTGTTTTGGATTTGGATTCAAGTAAGTTCAACTCTTTGAGGCAATATAGGGCATACTATTCATGAATGTAGAGAGTGATATAGAAATAATTAAATTTGGCAATTAATTTCTAGTAATCATGCTATCTATTAATTTATCAATTAAGATATGCAACTAAGGAGGCAATAAGGCAAATAAGTTAAATGTGTAACTATATGAAGATGATAACATTTAGTCTAGAGCAAACATATTGATGATTGTTAACAAGTAACAAATAGGTGGATATGATTATATGGACTTCAAGACTTGTTACAAACAAGATCCATATGGGCAAGCCATGATTCTCATGAAATGATTTGATTAAATTGTGAATGTCATTTCCAATAGAAGTGTATGACACATGTGAGAAAATCAAATGTGTTTTAAGTAAAACGTTTTTAGTTTTATTCAACAATGTTTTGAAGTAAATTCAAGTGTGCATTACAATAAAACAAATTGAATTTTGTTTCATAACGTGTAATAAAAAAAATTTTCAATCTTGTTTTTGATTAAAATAAGGTTATGAAAGAAATTTTAGTTAAGCAAATTGTTTCAAGAAAAATAATATAGATATTTAAAAGATTTTCATTCAAAAAGAGAGAAGTTTTAAACATGATGTTTTGATCATGATAATCAAGAAATTGCAAGTGAAGGATTTGAAATGGAAGCTTATCATGCTCAAGAGAATCAATTAAGCCCATTGTCACACATAATCATCTCTAATGACACCTAAAGATATGAAAGAGAGATGGTAGATATTTATGATCTAAATGCAATGAGATAGAAAGGAGCAAAGTAACTTATTCATGGATACAAGATAGACATATATATATATATATATATATATATATATATATATATATATATATATATATATATATATATATATATATATATATACAAAGAACATCATAATATCAAGTTACTAACAAGTCTCAATTATAATACATCTATTTATGCAACTAGTAAGATCATATAGCTTAAGTGGAAAGTATTCTACTATAGATCATAGAAGATTAAGAAAAATGATAATAGACTAAACAACAAGAAGGTTAATAATGCTAATATCATATATGCATATATTAGTATTAATGATCTAAAGGCATGGCAACTTATAAGTTAAATCATATTCACATACTAATTAAAGCATTCTAAAATATAATGTAATATTGGCAAGTTTTTGAAAAGAAAACTTATCTCAGGTCCAGCTTGTCTTTAAGAGTGGGCATGAGGGAAATAGAAGAAATCTTAAAAGTTTGTCCAAAACATGTCGAAGTAGCCAAGTAACATTCCAACGCAATAGAAATCAAGGGAGCTAGATCCCAGATGCTTAATCGATCACACCAATCATCACAAGTAGTGAAGGCAAATAAAAATTGTGCTTTGGAGGCTTCATCTTGAAATAGTAACGGACACACCATGAAACCAATACTCCAAGAGTGAAGAACAAAATGCCGAGACAAGAAGATTCCCGCAACGACGTCATAGGCGAAACATTTGCAGAATGTGAAACAACATGATAGAAACCAATAGCCGTCAAAGGTAATAGAGCGAGATGATTAAATCAACACGTAATAGACTCTTCGTTCGTTAATTACCTAAACATGATAAAAAGCTTGGTACCCAGATTCTCATGGGTCCTAGTTGGTTAGATGAGAGCATCCATTGCATTTGAATGCACATGATGCGGATGTCGTCGATAAGTACAAGAATTCATCAATAGTTTGTTTTAATAAACAAGCAATGACTTTCTTGACTAGAGTAATAAATAATGAGTGTTAATAGTATTAGTTCTAAATTTATTCACTAGGTTTAACAAATTTTATTTGTTTTGATACATTTGTTGAAGGATCATTTACGATAAATCCTAAGCCGGTTTTATCATAAAATGACTTTTGAATGTTGAGAAGATATTTTAAAGATTTAGAACTATTTTCGAATTTTGCCAATGTTTTTGCTTTTTCATTTTCCATTTTAATTTCATGTTTTTAGTCTTGACATTTTTTACATTCAAGATCAATTTTAATATTACTTTCAAGTCTAGACATTTTATCTTCTAAAATTATTTCTTTTTCAAAGTTGTTTTCAGCGGATGTTGGAGATTCGTTTTTAAAAATAATTTTTGAGCCAATGTTGCAAAAATGTTTGAAGTTGTTTTCAATTTTTAAAAATTCTAATATAAATTGATCATAGCAAAAATGTTTGGTTTTGGATTGTACCTTATTTGTAGTTGTACATTCTTCACATGCTATACGGTGATCAATTCCATTGTCCATGTCGCTCCATGTTTTGTTTGTAGTTTCGCTTGGAACTAGAAGCATGTAGTTCTTGCCATCAATACTTGTGTTCACATTTGTTTGAATATTCTCATAAGCCGTATTATCATCGTCTTCTTTGCACTTGTTGCACCATGATTTATTCACGCTCTTTCTTCGGATTTGGCTCATGTATTCTTCGTTATAGATACCTTCAATGATCACATTTGAACTAGTAGTACATGTGTTTATTTCAACTAAATATTTATTTACTAAACTTTCTAGATTAACTATTTCTTGTGCAATATCAAGTTTATTATCTTTGATTTTACATTTCTCTTGGTGAAACTTTAAAAGACATTTCCAAATATCATTTGCCATTTTACAACGAAATAATCTTTCATATTTAACTCTTGGTAGAGTTTTGAAAATAAGTAATTTGGCTTTAGTGTTTTTATCAATTTTGGTTTGAAGATTTTTATATTGATTTTCAAAATCTATTTTGGTTGGTTTAAGATCACCAATTGAAATGATATGCCAAAGATCAAGATCTATTGATTTCACATAATTTTCAAATTTGTTTTTCCATTCAAGAAAATGATCATTTTCAAATAATGGTGGTTGTTGTGTAAATTCCCCTTCTAAATATTTTTCAAATTCCATAGATCGTTACAAGTTTTAAAATACAATCTATTTTAAAAATCTTGCTAGACGTGGCTCTTGATACCAATTGTGGAAAACAAGAAGGGGGGGGGGGGGGGGTTGAATAGTTTTGCGTCTTTTTCGTTTAATAAAAGTTTGCTTTCAAAGAATTAATGGTAATCGTAAAAACCTTTGAAGCTAAAGTATAGATACAAATTAATTTACCTATATCACATAGATACTACTTATTTAAAGTGTTGAATAGAAATTATAATATCATATATCTCACTTAATTATAAGTAAGTATTTATATACGTATATGTGTTTTAATAAATGTATATACTTATATTTTACTAATGTATAATTAAGGTTTTAAATGGAACCTAGTTTGATCTTTATGTGAAATCAATATATGCACAACACACAATAATAATAATGTACGAGAAGCAAGTAAGTAAACAAGTAAAGAATGAGAGATGGAAAGATCAAAACCGAGAGACAAAGGATTTATAGTGGTTCGGCTACAAGGACACCTTCCTTGCCCTACTCCACTCCCCGAGCACCGAACTCGAGAGTTTTCTCCACTAAGTCAATAACTTCTCTTATGGCGGAGAAAACCGTACACACCAAAAGCTTACACCAATTAACTACACAAAGCAAAATGTCGAGTTCTAATCATAGCTAGAACTAATCTCACACCAAATATCACACCACAACTTCTTCACACCTTTTACTTCTTCTATACTTCTTCACACCACAAGTATCTTCACGCCCTCACAAAATACTTCACGACTTCTATGTCTTGCAACTTCACAACTTCAAAGCACCAACGTCTTCACAACTTCAAACCAATAATGTCTTTGCACCTTCAAGCCACTAGTGTCTTCACAACTTTATTCTACCAATGTCTTCTAGTCTTCTCCACTTGGAAGCTTCAATTACTTCACTACTAGTCACTATTGCTACTCTCTCCTATCTTCACTACTATCCAACACTATTTCTTCACTTCAAGTTTCACTTCACACTTACAACAATTCTAGATTCTACAACTAAATCTAGCTAACTAATACATACACCTTATTCACCAAAATATGAAAGATCAACAAGATGAAACAAACAAACAACTTAGATAGCAAGATGATACTAAGTTGTAATACTTCTAACATAAGTATTCTTCTCTTTGCATTTGAGTGTTGAGGCTTGAATCACTTTGAAAAAAAGATCAAAGTATATAAGATCAAAGGATTTTTAGAGGATGGAGAAGGATGTTTAGATCAGAAAGTTTATAGTGCAAAAAGGTGAGAAAAATATGTAGAATGATCCAATATCTATAGGACCAGAAAATACTGTTCTGGAGCGTGCCGGTCCCCTTAATTAGGGGGCGTTCCCCTTAATGATTAAGGGGGCCGCCTAGTAAAATTAAGGGGGCCGCCCTCCTGAACGTTGGATTTTCTTGTCCTTTTGTGAGAGAAATTTTTCTGGATTAGATTTGCCATTTTTGGTTGAAAATTTGAATTCACAAATTTGTAATGAATTAAACATATTCTTTTAATGCCAAAAATGTTTTACAAAAGATACAAAATGTTTTGTGACATTTAATAAATATCTAGTGATTAACAAAAGTGTTCCTTTGATCTTATAATACATTAGACACTTTGTTCATTCATACCTTAAGTGATTAATTGGAAAAGATGAGTATTTACTACTAAATACTTGTTTATGTCATAATCTTTGGTTTGATGAGTTTTCGTTTTGTGATTATTAAAACATAGAGATATCGAAAGATATGAATAACGTTTTTAGTCATTTATTTATATCAACAATACGCACTCAAAAACGCAATCAAAATTTGGCGCCGCTGCCGGGAAGGTTGTGTTGCGACAATATCGTTACGATTTTAACGATTAGTGACTTGTAGAACCTTCGTCAAGAATTTATCGGTTTCAAAAAAAATAAAAAACACAAAAATATTTTCCTTTTCTTTTGTATATATACTTATCATATAAAAATACAAAAAGATTTTCCGGTTTGATTTGTTTAAATTAAAATGAACATAAAAAACAACCGCCGAAAATCAAGGCAGAACACCTACCAACTGGGGGTGTGAACATTAATAAGTCCCCAAACTAAAAATTCAAAACTTGCCTTTGTATCACTTGCGTTTTGGAAAACTTTTAAACAATAAACAAACTTTAAGAGGAGTCGAAACGGTATAGGGCGATCCAACGAACTTCGCCCTAGCGAGAGATCCTTTCTTCTCTCCCGCTCCTTTGTGCGTTTATCCTTAATAGTTAACCTTGAGTTTGTGATTATTGATTTAAGTTCACAATTGTCTTTTAAGTTGGTCTTGTTTTAATTGAGTTGTTTTTTATAGTGCATGCGCACTCGTTCGTCTACGTCAACAAGTCCTTTAAAATCGCTCAACAACATTCCTAGAAGGCGTAATCGACGACGTACCAACCCAATAGTCGAACCCGAGGTTCGTACTATTCCTCCAAACATGGCCGATAATCGTACCATGTCCGAGCTTCTCCAAGCACCCACCGAGGGTTATGTAGAGGCCATCGTTGTTCCGGCAATCGTTGCCGATAATTTTGAACTCAAGACTGGGTTGCTACAATTAGTAACTTCGAGTCAATACTTCGGTTTTGAGAGGGACGATCCTCATTCTCACATTCGATGGTTTAACAAGATCACATCCACCATCAAATACAAAAACGTCCCTCAAAAAGCTATCAAGCTTCTTCTTTTTCCTTTCTCTCTCGTGGGTACGGCCCGGATTTGGCTTGAAAAACAACCCCCTCGTTCTATTGAGACATGGGAAGACCTCCTGTTGAAATTTGTGAATGAATTCTTTCCCCCGTCTAAAACAACAAACTTAAAGAATGAAATCACAAAGTTTACTCAAAACTTTGATGAGTTTTTTAGTGAGGCATGGGATCATTTTAAGGATGTGCTTCGCAAGTGTCCTCATCATGGTTTTTCTGAATTGCACCAAATTGATACTTTCTACAATGGTTTGAACCAAACCGATCAAGATTCTTTGAACAATGCCGCAGCTGGCAATCTCTTGAATCGGACTCCTAGAGATGCTTTAGCTATAATTGAAAACAAGTCTAAGGTTTGCACTTCACGAAACAAGTCCATTGTTTCCCAAGTGAATGCAACCTCGTCTAGATCATCTCTCATGAACAATTCTAGCACCGATGCTAAGATTGACAAACTCATGGAAGCTATTCAAGCATTGGTTCTTTCCAAGCAAAAGAAACTATCATCACCACAAACTTCTTCACCCGCTCAAGTCAAAGCAGTTGATGAAACTTGTGTCGCTTGTGGTGGACCTCGTGCTTATTACAATTGTACTACCACTGATGGTAGTCAATTTGATGTAAAAGCCATAGCCGGGTCTTACAACCAAGGAGGTAACCAATACCGTCCTCAAGTTGACCTGAACTATCGTGCTAGCAATCAAAATGGTCCACCCAGCTTTTCTCAACCCAATAATCCAAATCGATTCAACCATAATCAACAACAAAGAAATCAAAATGTTCAAAATCAATTTCATGCCCCGATTAACCAATTTCCTAATCAAGGGGGTAATTTCAAACAAGGTTTTCAAGCTCCTAATTTTCAAGCCCCTAATGTTGCTTCAAGTAAACTCGCTAATTACATCAAAGAAAATGAGGCTAACATGAGGGGAATGCAAAATCAAATCAACACTTTGAAGAATGATTTTCAATCTTCAATGTCGAGACAAGGCAATGAGCTTAAAAATGAACTTCGAAACACAAATCACAAGATTTAACAATCTCAAAGCAAGATTGAGAACATGTTTGCTAGTCTTATGAATCAAATGAATCAAGCTTCTACTTCGGGTACTCTCCCGGGAAATACCATTCCTAACCCGAAGGGTGAATTGAAAGCTATTACCACTCGTAGTGGTAAAGCTTATGATGGACCCTCGACTCCTATTCCTCCACCAATGAAGGAAGCGGAAAGAGAATCCGAGGTTATAATATCTTTGGATCCGTTTGGTTTGTAGTAATAACAACAAGGACCTTTCATGTAATTTTTCTGTTTTTATAGGGGCTGGAAATGTAACTTTTCCAAAGTTGTCATGAGGGTGAAACTTGCCAAGGTTGAATAGTACAAGGACCAATTTTGATTTTCCAATTTTAATCCCAGTGACTAAAACTGTCAAACTCTGAAACTTGGACGACCAAACTTGCAATTTTCTCAAACTTTTCACCAAAGGACTAAACTTGATAATCTTTGTATTTCCAAGGACCATTGTTGACTTTTCATCCAAATCCAATGCTCAAGGGCCATTTCTACCAATTTTGAAAGTACAGGGACAAAACTTGTAAACTTTTGAAATTTTTCACCAAAGGACTAATTATGACAACTTGTGATTTAAAAAGGACCTTTGGTGACTTTTCTTACAAAAAAAATGCCTAGGGACTGAATTTGACAAGTTTTGAAAGTTGAAGGACTAAAACTGCTAATTTTGCAAACTTTGTTCATTTATCATCTGTTTTCAATCATTTTGCATCTGAAACATATAAAACGCAATCCTGGGATATTTTCTGTATTTTGATGTATTTCTGAGTGTTTTTGGATGTTTTGGCAGTTCAGATACGACAAAAATGATGAGTATTTACACACTCATCAGCAGCTCCCTGAAGTTGTTTCAGAGGAGGAAGTGATGCTTGGGAATCAAACTTAGATTTAGTGATGGACTCAGTATGACTGGATTCATCAGTGACTCCTAGCATTTCCTTAATGGCCTGACTTTTAGGCTCCAAAATTCTTCCATTGTTGAAATTTGGCATTTTACTATCAGGATTGACTCTTTCAATCCAATCACTTGGTTTTGGTGCAAGTTCTATGCTAGAGAGTTTGTTAGCTGATAGAAAGGATGTTGCATGGTTACTCTCCCCAGATACTTCAGTGAGTTGGTCTTCACCCAGTCCAACCTTTTTGGAACTTGTTGTGAGACTCAACGTGTCAAAGAGTTTGGGGTTCTTTTGAGTCCAACTCCAAATGACAGCCTTTTCTTTCTTAAGTTCTTCCTGAAGAGCTTGATCTTGTTTTACAAGTTCAGAGTTTTGAATTTGAAGTGTAACATTTTCAAGTTTGGCTTGTTTTAAAGCAAGAAGTTCATCTCTTCATTGATTTAGCTCAAAACTCAATATGTTATATTTTGAAAACAAATCTAATCTCTGTTCTTCAACATACTTAAGATCAACATTTCTATAATGTAAGTAAGATTTCAAACCTTTCTCATGGTGATGCTCACCTACTCTCCATTTCTTGCATGATTCTTTCCCACATATAGTTTGTTCTCTTCTGAGAGTGCCATCAGGGCACTGACATGAACTTCTTCATCTTCAGAGGACACATCTTCCTCGTCCCAATCGAAGGTTTCAGCAACTAGCCCTTTGTTTTTAGCCTGAGCAAGTTTAGGAGCCTGAGGTGACTGAGTGACTGAAGAGGCTGACTCAAGAAGAGCAAGTTTGGCTTGGCCTTTCTATATTTAGCTTTAAAATCTTTTTTAGGAATTTTTTCAATCTTGTTTTGAAAAGTTTGACTAGATTGAAGCATTTTTGGCTGAAACTTGCTAGTTCCTGAGAAAGAGTTGTTTCCTGAGAATTTGTCAGATGGTTTTGAGGTTGTTTTTTGAGAAATAGTCTTTTGCAAAATGACCCTTTTTACCACATTTAAAACATTCAGTGTTGTCATTTGCTTTTGTGTTTGAAAAGTTTTTGTTTCTTTTAATAAATCTTTTTAAGTTTGCAAGGAGTGCCCTTTCATGAAATTCAATTTGTAAATCATTCAAGTACTCCTCACTGGTTCTTACATCCACCTCATCATCAGATCCATCTTGAAAATCCTGCACAACACCATTGAAATAGAAAGTAGTGGATATGGGTGAGGAGTTCAGGGTCTTTTTAGTCTCTTGAGCCTTTTTGGAATCAGGGTATCTCCTTGAGATTAGGTTATCCTCATAGAGAAATTTACCATAGATCTCAGGAAGCTCAAGATTTTGAAGGTGATTTGCATTTCTCAGACCCTGAGAGAAGTTTAACCACTTCTTAGGGAGACTGTTGACAAAGCCAACATTGATTTCATGCTTAGACAGGGTGACACCATTTTGGTCAGTTCATTGAGGAGGGTCTTATACCAGGTGTAGGTCTCTGAGAGACTTTCAGAGTCTTTGGCCCTGAAAGTATTGTACTCAAGTTTCAGGTCCATGATCCTGTTTTCCTTTGTATCTGAGGGGCCTTCATAGCTATGAACCAAGTCAGTCCATATCTGCTTGTCATGTGCGTAGGGTTGCACCAAGCTTTACCACTCGAGGGATATCGAGAAGCTTACAACCCCCACCAGGCAATGTACCTGATCGATGTAGTATAGTATAATGACAAGTACCGGGGGATTGATCGTTCAGCTAGGAATAGTGTCGCTAGGATTAGAAAACCTAAAGACTAGGTCTAGAGATGAGGGATGATTCTTTTTGTATTTTTATATTTTTTAGAAAGCAAGTAAAAATCTCGGGTTTGAAGGATTTGGGCGGAATTAGTTGCTAGTCAACTAACCCAATACTAAAGATGCAATCAAAATAAAATACTAAAAATGAAATAAAACTAATTATACTAAAGTTGTGAGCAATATGTGGGAGAAATGTGTTTACTTAGATTTCACTACTCCCTAGATATCTTTTACACGTTAATTACTTGTTATAGTTGCATAGATGACGGATTGTATTCCTTAATACCATTCATGGGGTGGCGTACTTACTTCCCCAATCCTATGAGTGCCTACTTCACTCCAATGTCGAGCCGGCTAAGAAGCTCCTAACATGGGATCATTAGAATTTACTCATTCATTAAATACAACCAATAAAACCTAGTACACATCGGTTCATGTTTCCTAAGACGTTCAAGAATGTTACCAATTGGAGATCTGCCAGTTTTCTTAAGCCTAACATTGAAATCATTAATCCAATACAACCATAAACAAGTAATCAACAAATAATTAACATCTAGGTTTCATTAGATCTAAGCAAACACAAGATAAATCTAGCCTAGCATGTTGAAATCAAGACAAGTACGAGATATAGACAACCAACACATAGACATATTGATTGAATTAAGAGAAGACTTATCTTAATAGCACATGAAAGGGTTCAAGGGGTGAAAACCCTTGAAAAAGCTGTAAAATATGTACAAGGTTCGGCCCTAGGGTTTCTCCACACAAGTTCCTCTCAATGAATGAAAATGAGAAAACTATATATAGATTTAAAAAGGTGACGGCGTCAAGAACAAAGGGCTGACGCCGTCATCTCGCCGCCAAATAATTCCTAGGACTGCCTAGATCTGGATTTGACGCCGTCATGTGTACTCCTTATGCAGGCCGTCATGATTTTAACTCTTGACGCTCTTCATGTGACGCCTTCAGGTTTCTTCTGGGTCGTCATGGAGTTTACTCTTGACGCCGTCAAATGTTTCCTCTTGACGCCGTCATACACTGTTCTCAGCATGGAAAATTAAGTCTTTGGCGTTTTCTTCACTTTTATGCTCCAAAAACGTCCGAATTGCTTCCTTTTCCAGATTTCTCTCCCAAAGTACCTAAAATCACAAAAGAAACGATTTAGGGCAATATTTGATCAAATAAATTCAATTCCGGGCTTAAATGACCCCCTAAAAGTGGTTCATTTTTCGCCTCATCATATACCCTTACACTTGAGATTTGCTTGTCCTCAAGCAAATGCGCTTTTATTCTAATCAAAATACAAGTTAGGGGTCATTTAACACTAATATAAAAGTAATTACAACAAATAATCATTCCACTAAAGACTAATAGACAAGCATGGAGGTCATACACTAGCACCTCACAAATAGTGTTTAGATACTCACATCTCTCGGGTGTAATAAAGTATAAATTACAATATGGAAACGGAAGATATCTCTCACTACCTGTCATAGCAAAATAGATTACCATAGGCTTAGGAAAGGATCAAACCTCCACCACATGGCGTAAGCACGTAGGATAAACTATCAAAGAGGTCTTTTAAAGGGTTGTAACTAGGGCTGGCATAATAGGTCACACGAACCTGTTAAGACACGAACCTGTTAAGACACGAACCTGTTAAGGTCAAACACGAACACGACCTGTTAACTAATCGTGTCATTTTTCTCAAACACGAACACGACACGAAAATTAACAGGTGCACCTGTTAAGACCTGTTAAGGGACCTGTTAACAAAATCCGACTAATCTAAATCCCAGGTTATAAATTCGACTATATATCCGACTAATCTAATCCGACTAATTAGATCCGACTATAAATCCGACTTTAAATCCGACTAATCTAATCAGACTAATTAAACAAAAAATCCACAACCAAAAGAAGCTTGAAAGATCAATGACAGTCGAAACATAAAGTATTAAAGATCAAAATCATTAAATCAATAACAGGTAAAACATAAAGATCAAAATCAATAACAATCGAAACATAAAGCTTTCGATCTCAGATCAATCACAGTCGAAACATAAAGTATTCGATCTCATATATCTTCATCAATCTATAAAGGTTTCTTCATCAAACATATGAAAACATAAAGTGTTCGATCTCAGATATCTTCATCAATCTATAAATATTTCTTCATCAATCATACGAAAACATAAAGTATTCGATCTCTCTTCATCAATCTGTTATGATGACTTGTATATACATATAGAATGATGATGTGAATTATCAAATGCTATATTTCTCATATTTGATAAAGATAGAATGATAGATCAGATTTGATATTCTTGTGGGAGAGATAAGGCAGGAGAGAGGTAGGTAAGATGGGGGCGGACAAATATTTAGGGTTAGGATTTTCGAATTTATATATACAACATCATAACAGGTCATAACAGGTCTTAACAGGTCAGACCTGTTAAGACACGAATATTAACAGGTCTTAACAGGTCAGACCTGTTAAGACACGAAACCTGTTAAGGTCAAACACGAAACCTGTTAAGAACAGGTCGTGTCGTGTCGTGTTAACAGGTTTCGTGTCAAAATTGCCGGCCTTAGTTGTAACGTTAGGTGTAGGGATATAAAATACACGGTTTTGTTAGATATAGGCAGTCTTTACTGGTGGCGAGTTAACAATCTTGGTTAATTACATGTATAGTATGGCGTTGCTAAGCCAAGACTAGACTCGACTTAAGCTAATAAATGAAAAATAACAAAAACATAAAATAAACATAGAATGAAACGGGATGGTAGTCCGTATTTTTTTTTTTTTTTTTTTTTTTTTTTTTTTTTTGCATACACTCTTACCCTACCATCCAAAATAATACATCATAGGGAATGAAAATTCCCCTTACACTTGAATTTTTACATACTTTACAATAAACTAATCTAATGACTCGAATTAAGAAAATCAAAACACTTGGAGTACTTTTAAGATTAACGCACATATAGGGGTAATATATGATGTTCTTTCCCATTACTCCATAAAATAAGTACTTTGCCCATGAGTCCCAATCGTCCCAAAATATTATGTACAAGGATATGACTCGACTTAGCAACCATGTAATCAATTAGATAGTTAACTTAGGGTTTAAACAAATAACAATAATGCACTAAAGATGAGTGCATACACGGAAGGCTAAGGCGATTTGGGTGTACATTTAAGTGGGGTGTAAAAAATTCTTCCTTTAAGTAAGATGCTTAAAGTTAGAAACGAAAACATAGGCTCGGAGGGGTGTACTAGGGGTTTCGTGTACTAAAAATGAGTACAACGCTAATGGTGTAGGAAAAATTAATTGACTTAACTAGCTAAGTAATATGACTTAAATGGTCAAGTAATTATAATACGGGTTTAACACAAGGGTGATCCTAATGCCTCTTATCATGTAGTAAATCCTACTACACGAATGTAGTCTCACTAGCGGTCTCGGGATGCATCACTAACGCAAGTTCTAGAATCTAAATGCTACCGGCACACTCATAAGCACTAATAGTAAATGCTTTTCCTATCAAATCTAAAGGCGAACCTCACGTATTTTGGTGGAAAATTTTTCTGAATAGTACGGTTATGTGCTAGTCATACAATCTCCTATCCATGAGACGCTTGCTATGGCTAAAGTTTCACTCCTAAATGTTGTAAAAAATTTTAAATTTGGCGCTAAAATTGCACTAACAAGTATTTCTCATAGTTTTATTACATATTTACTATCAAACAAACAAACTCAAGCGAAAGTGTATCTGTAAGGTATCATCATTTTACCCTCCCCTTACACTTAAGATGAACATTGTCCCAAATGTTCAAGTAAAGAATGTAAAAGTGAAATAAGGAAAAAGGATGAAATCAAATACTCCCCTGATTCGCTCGGTATGGATAATAAGGTGGCCAGGTTAGATCTTCCTCCAAGAAAATGAACAATCAAAGCTTCCCTTCCAGAATATAAATCATCTTCTTGTCATACATAACCTGTTAAACCTGAGAAAACAATCACAAAAACCCAACGCATCAATCCGAACAAAGAAAACTCACAACTAGATGTAATTCCACACTTAGGAATAAAAACAAAACAATTAAAGATATAATGCTTGTGGAATGAATGTTTGCAGATTTCCTGGAGTTTATAAAACTAAAGAATCAACAAAAACTTTAAGAGTCCGGTATAAACAAAACTAGCAAAATTTCCAGAATTTTACACGTGACGCCATCAAGAGTAAACTCGTGACGCCGTCAGAAGTGACCTGCAGAAATTCTTATGTTAAGTTTCAGGAAAATTTCTGGAAAAACTTCGTCCTACTTCCTGGAAAATCCTGCGAAACATCATTATGACTCGATACAAGCATTTGACTCTATACATGTTCATTTAATATTGTTGTGGATCATGCTTAATTTCATTCTTATAAACAAATTTGGGCCTCCTCTTACACTTAGCTTTTGCAAAATACCTTTGGATGAAGTTAAGACTAGGCCAAACAACAAAGTAAAGTATTTTCACTAATTTAGTTTTGAAACATGATCTACCAACAATAAAAATGAAGCATGCATACGGAAACAAATAAAGTCAAAACAAACAAACAAACAAACAAATAAATAAAACTTGGGTTGCCTCCCAATAAGCGCTTGTTTTTGTTCGAGTCACGAGCCTGACTCTACCCTTATTTAACGGAAATAGGGGATGTTTTCCCTACACTTTGAATTAAGTGCGGGTGGAAGTAGCGATACACACCCTTAGGGTAGAAATATGCCTCGTGAGGAAAGAGTGGTGGATGAATTATTTGCTCAAAGGGGTGTGCTATCATCATAACCTTACCAAATTCAATTGGGTTAACGGGTGGATTAAGATTTTCTCCTAAAAAGGGATTATTTTCTATCAACTTCAAGACACTACTAGTTGGGGATCCATCTTTACCTAATAAACCCGGTTAAAACCCATAATGTTTCTTGTTATTGATCATGAATGGGTGATGTAAGCATGTAAGGTCATTTTCCACTCCTATATTGGCTTCCTCTCTACAAGGATTAGAATCCACTACCTTTATCCTAAGACTACCCGGACTATATGGTTTGATGGGTGGATCAAAACCTATTTCAATTCCTAAATTTTCATCCAAGGATGGAAGATTAGGTAACGGTTTTGCTTGAGGCTCTGGTTCATCAAAACTAGGAACTTCCCTAGAACTAAGAGTAAGGTTATCATTATAAGTATTCAAACCTATATCCTCTAGTTGTGTTTGGTTCAAAGGTTCTACCTCAATTGGGATTCCTAAAGTCTTATCTACTTCATCCGAATAAGTCACGGGCGGTGTGTATGCCTTAAATGATGGTAGGACTTGTGGGGTACTTGGTGGGCTTATGTTATTTACTTCATCATTCCTTGTGTCAAGATCACCTATATCCTCAACATGTGTTTCATTATAATCCAACCCTAACATTTTCCCAAGTATCTCAAGTGCTTCTCTAGGCATCTTAAATTCTATTTCCGAATCATAAGGATCATCCTCAATATTATGACTACTATATACAAATTGCCCAAAAGATTCATCATCTGTTTCTTGTGATTCATCATCATCGATCATAAAACCTAGGTCTTTTTTTATCAATGTGATCATGTTCGGCTACATCCTCCATCACATCAAGGTCACCTATGTGTTCATCCTGTATTATGGTAGGGCCTAACCATGACATGCAGCTAGGTGGCTCATACGAAACTATCCTAGGTGAAGGCTCATATGGTGCATAGTTTTCACTAAGTCAGGCATTTTGAGGGGTTGATGGAGCTCCTAAGGTGAATTCTTTAAAAGCATTATGTACTTGGCCTCTTTTCTCAAGGTACTCAATAAAATCAATATAAAATCCTGTCCTCCTCATTTCATTCCTCCATCTTGTTATATCCAAACTAGTGTAATTATATTTTTTCTGGTAAAACTCTAGTGTCGGACTTGGTGGATTCGCGTTCTCCATAATGGCTAACGGAATAGTCAATGGAAATGTTTTTACAAACAAAGACACAAAGAAAAGATAGACTAAAGAGAACCTAAAAATAAAAATAAAATCTTACTAGAAAGGAATCTAGCAAGTAGACCTAATAAAAAGAAATCCTAACCTAGACAATAACTATTCCCCAGGCTGCAGCGCCAAAAACTTGATGTACGTAGGGTTGCACCAAGCTTTACCTCTCGAGGGATCTCGAGAAGCTTACAACCCCCACCAGGCAGTGTACCTGATCGATGTAGTATAGTATAATGACAAGTACCGGGGGATTGATCGTTCAGCTAGGAATAGTGTCGCTAGGATTAGAAAACCTAAAGACTAGGTCTAGAGATGAGGGATGATACTTTTTGTATTTTTATATTTTTTAGAAAGCAAGTAAAAATCTCGGGTTTGAAGGATTTGGGCGGAATTAGTTGCTAGTCAACTAACCCAATACTAAAGATGCAATCAAAATAAAATACTAAAAATGAAATAAAACTAATTATACTAAAGTTGTGAGCAATATGTGGGAGAAATGTGTTTACTTAGATTTCACTACTCCCTAGATATCTTTTACACATTAATTACTTGTTATAGTTGCACGGATGACAGATTGTATTCCTTAATACCATTCATGGGGTGGCGTACTTACTTCCCCAAAGCTATGAGTGCCTACTTCACTCCTATGTCGAGCCGGCTAAGAAGCTCCTAACATGGGATCATTAGAATTTACTCATGCATTAAATACAACCAATAAAACCTAGTACACATCGGTTCATGTTTCCTAAGACGTTCAAGCATGTTACCAATTGGAGATCTGCCAGTTTTCTTAAGCCTAACATTGAAATCATTCATCAAATACAACCATAAACAAGTAATCAACACATAATTAACATCTAGGTTTCATTAGATCTAAGCAAACACAAGATAAATCTAGCCTAGCATGTTGAAATCAAAACAAGTACGAGATATAGACAACCAACACATAGACATATTGATTGAATTAAGAGAAGACATATTGAAAATGCTGTAAAATACGTACAAGGTTCGGCCCTAGGGTTTCTCCACACTAGTTCCTCTCAATGAATGAAAATTAGAAAACTATATATAGATTTAAGAAGGTGACGGCGTCAAGACCAAAGGGTTGACGCCGTCATCTCACCGCAAAATAATTCCTCGGACTGCCTAGATCAGGATCTGACGCCGTGATGTGTACTCCTTATGCAGGCCGTCATGATTTTAACTCTTGACGCTCTTCATGTGACGCCTTCAGGTTTCTTCTGGGTCGTCATGGATTTTACTCTTGACGCCGTCAAATGCTTCCTCTTGACGCCGTCATACACTGTTCTCAGCATGGAAAATTAAGTCTTTGGCGTTTTCTTCACTTTTATGCTCCAAAAACGTCCGAATTGCTTCCTTTTCCAGATTTCTCTCCCAAAGTACCTAAAATCACAAAAAGAACGATTTAGGGCAATATTTGATCAAATAAATTCAATTCCGGGCTTAAATGACCCCCTAAAAGTGGTTCATTTTTCGCCTCATCAGCTTGGCAGTAGGACAGTTGATTACTGATTCCATTATACAGTCAGGAAGACAAGATATAATGATGCTTTTCAGGCATTGGTCTTGGTTGACCACCCTCCTCTCATCTTGGGTCCACAGAGCTTCAGGTTTGATTAAACCTTGAGAAGTTTTAGGGACATATGGACCATTATTAATAAGCTTAATGTAATATGGTTCCATCCTAGTCAAGTAGCAAAGCATGCGCTTTTTCCACTTGTTGAATTGACCAACCTCAAGTCCAGGGGCAGTAGCAGAATAGCTTCCACCCTTTTTATCGACAAGTTGGGGAACATCAATGTCAGCCATGGTAGGATCTTGATTTAAAAAACTTTGAGCATTCTTTAGTTTTGAAAAACAAATTTTGTAAAGTTTTACAAATCAGAGGCTCTAACACCACTTGTTGGTCCCTTTTACAAGGTTAATAGTAACTAACGAGTTAAACTAACCAAGTTCCATGACTTTGAACAAAGATGTAAATGATTAACAACAAATAAAACGTAAAGATAAGAGATAATATTTTCAACGCTTAATTCTTATTAGAATTTAATCAAAGAATTATACCTAAGTGTTTGCGGAATAACACTTGGGATTGAAATGACAAGTATGGTATGACTCCTCTCTAAACCCAAACTATGTTTGAGTGACAACTAAAGGTCCTACTGAGCTATCTCAAGGACTGTGTTGTTCTTTGGAGGAATAAAAGTTGTTTGTGAATGTCTAAGCTTTAATTGGACAAACTTGTCAACTTTTACTCCTCACTTATGCTACCTATTTATACACAAGTAAATTAAAACATTATTGTTAAAGAAAATTAATAACCTAAGCTAGTAGAGACAAAATACTTACATATTTTGTCTATGTTACAATGAACTATATTGGGTAAAAGACTATGTGCCTTTCTGATCCACAGTGATGACACTATCCCGACTTAATGCCTTTCAGGGAAAGTTTGACTTCAGGTTGATAGGGAGACCCATTTATAGTTTCAAACGTTTCCTGCTTTGTCCCGCCCATTCTTCAGTCTTCAAGTCTTCAGTCTTCAGTACATCAATAGTTGTTGAGGAGTCCTGGGGGTTCAGTGAGTTATTGTTATCCTTACTGAACCCATCACCTTCTTCTTTGGCTTAGATGCCACTCACTGAGTTCCGTCTCACTGAATGGGGAACCTTTCATCTTAGGCTCGTTCTAAGCATCCTGAAGATGACTCACTGAGCAACTGTTCAAAAATATGCTTTAATCTATACTTAATATGTTAAATTTAAAAATTTTCTAGCATGTTTTTGTTAAATCTAAGTTGCATAGCCGCACACATAACTTTATTTTCCAATTATTTTTGTGCCTGTGACTAGTAAACTTTAGAACTTGGCTTGTATACTATTCGAGACCACCCTAATGAGTATTATTGACATAATTGGAGTGACTTTTATAACTTAATAAATTTCAAGGATTACACCCAAATAGCCTTTATATGTTATTTTTATTAACTAACTACACTGGTTAGTTAACCCCCGTATAAAACCCTTTTATTACTCTTATTTTTAGAGTAAGATACTCCTAGAAAAACCCTCAGAGCCATTCCTTTCGTTTCTTACAACTTTGTTAAATGTTTCATTACACCTTTACACCTTAGCTTACCCAGTAGATTAATGTCCGTGGTTAGTTGCTTTAGGCAAAGTGTGTTTTCTTGCGTTACCTATGTTCGTGTGCGTAAATTCATTATATTTGGTTAGGTTGGGAAATTGCACAATGCAATTGAAAGAGAAAGTAAATATTGTATTGATGAGGTGAAAAATGAACCACTTTTAGGGGGTCATTTAAGCCTGGAATTGAATTTATTGATCAAATATTACCCTAAATCGTTCCTTTTGTGATTTTAGGTACTTTGGGAGTGAAATCTGGAAAAGGAAGCATTTCGGACGTTTTTGGAGCATAAAAGTGAAGAAAATGCCAAAGACTTAATTTTCCATGCTGGGAACAGTGTATGACGGCGTCAAGAGTAACAATCTGACGGCGTCAAGAGTAATTTTCATGACGGCCCAGTACAGAAATGAAGGCGTCACAAGGAAGTGCGTCAAGAGTAAAATACGTGACGGCCTGGAAAAATATATAACGTGACGGCGTCAGATGTAGATCAAGGCAGTCCGAGAATTCTTTTGGCGGCGAGATGACGGCGTCACCTATTTGGTCTTGACACCGTCAGCCTCAATTTCCTATATATAGTTTTCTAATTTTCATTCATTAGGAGGAACAAGTTTGGAGAAACCCTAAGGCCGAACCATATACGATTTTTACAGGTTTTTCAAGGGTTTTCAGCCCTTGAACCCTTACATGTGTAATTGAGATAAGTGTTCTGCTAATTCAATCAATATGTCAATGTGTTGGTTGTCTATATCTTGTGCTTGTCTTAATTCCACCATGCTAGGCTAGATTTATCTTGTGTTTGATTAGATCTAATGAAACCTAGATGTTGATTATGTGTTGATTACTTGTTTATGGTTGTATTGGATGAATGATTTCGATGTTAGGCTTAAGAAAACCGGCAGATCTCCAAATGGTAACATGCTTGAACGTCTTAGGAAACATGAACCAATGTGTACTAGGTTTTATTGGTTGTATTTAATGCATGAGTAAATTCTAATGATCCCATGTTAGGAGCTTCTTAGCCGGCTCGACATAGGAGTGAAGTAGGCACTCATAGGATTGGGGAGTTAAGTGCGCCACCCCATGAATGATATTAAGGAATACAATCCGTCATCCACGCAACTATAACAAGTAATTAACGTGTAAAAGATATCTAGGGAGTAGTGAAATCTAAGTAAACACATTTTCTCCACTTATTGCTCACAACCTTAGTTTAATGTACTTTTATTTTCATTTCTAGTAGTTTCTTTTGATTGCATTTTTAGTATTGGGTTAGTTGACTAGCAACTAATTCCGCCCAAATCCTTCAAACCCGAGATATTTACTTGCTTTCTAAAAAATATAAAAATACAAAAATAATCATCCATCATCTTTAGAACTAGTATTTAGGTTTTCTAATCCTAGCAACACTATTCCTAGCTGAACGATCAATTCCCCGGTACTTGTCACTATACTATACTACAACGATCAGGTACACTGCCTGGTGGGGGTTGTAAGCTTCTCAAGATCCCTTGAGAGGTAAAGCCTGGTGCAATCCCTACGCATCAAGTTTTTGGCGCCGCTGCCGGGGAATAGTTATTGTCTAGGTTAGAATCTCTTTTTATTAGATCTACTTGCTAGATTCCTTTCTAGTAAGATTTTATTTTTATTTTTAGGTATTCTTTAGTCTATCTTATTTCTTTGTGTTTTTGTTCGTAACTCTTCACCACCCGACATCATGGACGATGGGAACATCTTTAAACCCGTCATCCCACCACAACAAAACCCACCACTAGAACCTCTTAGGCCCCGAACCTTAGGATAGTATTCCCGACCTAGCCACCAAGGCTACCGAAACACCATTGAGCTCACCGGAGCCAATGTGACCCCCTTGCGATCCGACACCATCCGGTTGGTGCAAAGCGGATGTGCATTCCATGGACTTCGTTCCGAAGATCCAAATCAACATCTTAAGGACTTCCTTAAAATCGCAGATTCCATAGACCTAGATGTTGAAACTAGAGAGACAACCCGATTACGCCTATTCCAATTCTCTCTACGGGATCAAGCTAGTCAATGGCTTGAGCGTTTACCCGCGGGATCCATCACCACATGGGATGATCTCACCACTCGTTTCCTTGCTCAATTTTTCTCACCAGGGAGAACTACTAAGCTTAGAAATGACATCTTGATGTTCCAACAACGTCAAAATGAATCTCTTTATGAAGCATGGACTCGTTTCAAGGACTTACTCCAAAAAGTCCCTCATCATGGCATAGATCTTTGGCTCCAAGTCCAAATCTTTTATGACCATATCGATCTCTCCACGAGGCGAGCCATTGACCAATCGGCCGGTGGTAAGCTACGTGATCTAATTGCGGAACAATCATGGGAACTCATAGAAGATCTTGCTCTCTATGACAATGAAAGTTGGAATGATCCCCGTGATTTGAACAAAACAGTCAAGGCAATATCTTTGCCTTCAAACAACTCTAGCACCCCTGACCGTAGGATCATGGAACTTGAAGGTCGAGTCAAGTCTCTCATGAAATCTTACGAAGCTCAAAAACCTTCAAGCCAAGTAAGCAGAATCGCTTCTACATGTAAATTATGTAATGGCCCTCACGAGACTCATAACTGCATGGAGCTTCCAAAACGTGCTTATAACGAATTCACATCGTCACACGTGGGTCGAGGCCCTCGAACTTCTGACGAGGCCTATAAGGCATGGAAGGATAAACCTAATTTCAGAGGGTACCAAACGCGGAGCGTATCCTTCAATGACTCCTCACCACTCACTTGGTCCGAGCATTTTCCATCACAAAGCATTCCTAGGCAAAGCTGTGAAGATGCTCTGCAAAAATTCATTCTATCTCAATAATTACAGCTCTCTACGCTCGAGGCTAAATTTAGACAACAACAGGCCGAAATGAATAACAAGATTTGTAATCTGTTAATTGCTATCAAAGAGCATGCTGCTAATAAACCTATTCACGTTGATGAGGTCAAATCTGTTACCATCATGAGTCCGCCAACCTCCCCTGTGAAAATAAAAAGTCCTAGTAAGCTATTCAAACATCTATCACCAAAAGAAAAAGAACCTGTCAACCCCTAGGACCAATCCATTTCGTAAACACCATCACCACGATATCTGCTTCTACACTTAACCTAAACCAACAACAAACTAAAAAAATTGGTCATACAGCTAAAGATGAGACCTCAAGGGTGAACCACGATTTGGCCAGAAGCCCTACCAGCTCGTCTGAGCAGTGCGTCGCGCAAGAATCTAGCAAATCGGATGAAGGGAAAGAGAGATCGGAAAAGCATACGAGAAATCTAGCCATTTTGGGTAAATCTATTCTAGAGGAGCCCGAGAGAAAAATGGAGGATGTTACCAGTGGGAGTAGCGATAGGACTAATGAAAGCAACCCTAAAGTTTTTAAGATTTCCTGCACCATTGGGGAAAAGCTCTTAACTGATAGTCATATAGATCCTAGTTTCCCAGACAACATAATACCCCTTTACCTATACCAAGAAGCCTTTCCAGAACGCATAGTGTGCGAGAGAGTCGATGATGCAAGGGTAATAAGAAATTTATCAATCATGATTGGAGAACTTGTTTACAATATTGCCCTCACCGTGGTCGATGATGTGGACCCTCTCACTAATCGAACATTAACCAACCTTATTCTTGGGAAACCATTTATCAATGAATCAGGAGTAATCCTTGATGAGAAGGATGGAAGTGCATTGTTCACCAATTGTGTTAAGAAGGTAATTTTTCGTAGGGGTAATGAGGACGTATACGAGTATCGTCCTTCCCTTGAGGGGAATCTATATGGATCAAGGGATGGAGAATCGGGGAAGATAAGACGGCGTGACCCGAATAATCTCAAAATTCCCTGCATGATCGGTCATAAGTATTTCGATAATGTCTACATTAACGTATTCCTGCCAAAGAATTTTATGTCCCTATTCCATTATAACAATATCTTCAGATGGGGAATGTTTACAAGGGAGAGAAAGTGGTTGGTAAAGATCATGAAATCCAGGTGTTCGTAGGATATATGGCATTCACTATGGAATTCACGATTGTGGACAACATCGAAGACTATGTCGACCCTAGGTTATCACAAGTCATTTTTGGAGCACCATTTTGTGAAATCACTAATTTGATAGTTGATGACCGAAACGGAATCATGACCTTCGCTGATGGAATTAGGAGGGTTTCATACCAAACACCGTACAAGAGAAAAGACCTTAAGGAAATCGATTGTGACGGGCTTGATAAGATAAGTTCCCAACTTATTTTGTGTGATGAAGATGTTAGGAGAGGGTGTAAGAACACTTCTGATTTATCATGTGTATTCTTTAAGGATGTTAGTAAGCTTGATTCTAAGTATCGAGAAGATGTCTTCGAATTTGAGGACCCGAAGTACTTACACTATGAAAGCGATACTAGCTTAGAAAACGACCTAGAGAGTAGAACCAACGATGAGGTCACGTAGTAACCCATGACCTTGAGTCTAGCTACAAGACTCGTAAATAAAGAAAAGCGCTTCTTGGGAGGCAACCCATGCTTTGTGTGATTTTATTTTGTTTGTTTGTTATTTGCTTCCGTATGCATGCTTTATTTTTATTGTTGGTAGATCATGTTTCTAAACTAAAAAGTGGAAATACTTTACTTTGTTGTTTTGGCCTAGTCTTAACTCCACCTAAAAGTATTTTTGCAAAAGATAAGTGTAAGGGGAAACCCCAAATATGTTTTTAAGAAACAAACCGATCATGATTCTCCACAATATTAAATGAACATGTATACTCGTATCTGTTAGAGTCAAATGCTTGTATCGAGTCATAATGAAGTTTTGCAGGATTTTCCAGGAAGTAGGACCAAGTTTTTCCAGAAATTTTCCGGAAACTTAACACAAGAATTTCTGCAGGTCACTTCTGACGGCGTCACGTGTAAAAATCTGGAAATTTTACCAGTTTTGTTTTTCTAATGGAATTTTAAGGTTTTTGTTGAATTATTAAGTTTTATAATCTCCAGGAAATCTGCAAACTTCATTCCACAAGCATTATATCTTATCTTGTTTTCTAGGATTTAGTAACTTATATAGATTGCCGCCGATTTTATGCGAGGTTGTTTTGTTTGTTTTCAAAGGATTTACAGGTTATGTTATGACAAGAAGATGATTTATATTCTGGAAGGGAAGCTTTGATTGTTCATTTTCTTGGAGGAAGATCTAACCTGGCCACCTTATTATCCATACCGAGCGAATCAGGGGAGTATTTGATTTCATTCTTTTTACTTATTTCACTTTTACATTCTTTACTTGAACATTGGGGACAATGTTCATCTTAAGTGTAAGGGGAGGGTAAAATGATGATACCTTACAAATACACTTTCGCTTGAGTTTGTTTGTTTAATAGTAGATGTGTAATAAAACTATGAGAAACACTTGTTAGTGCAATTTTAGCGCCAAATTTAAAAATTTTTGCAACATTTAGGAGTGAAACTTTAGCCATAGCAAGCGTCTCATGGATAGGAGATTGTATGACTAGCACATAACCGTACTTTCAGAAAAATTTTCCACCCAAGTATGTGAGGTTCGCCTTTAGATTTGATAGGAAAAGCATTTATTATTAGTACTTATGAGTGTACCGGTAGCATTTAGATTCTAGAACTTGCGTTAGTGATGCATCCCGAGACCGCTAGTGAGACTACATTCGTGTAGTAGGATTTACTACATGATAAGAGGCATTAGGATCACCCTTGTGTTAAACCCGTATCATAATTACTTGACCATTTAAGTCATATTACTTGACTAGTTAAGTCAACTAATTTTTCCTACACCCTTAGCGTTGTACTCATTTTTAGTACACGAAACCCCTAGTACACCCCTCCGAGCCTATCTTTTCGTTTCTAACTTTAAGCATTTTACTTAAAGGAAGAATTTGTTACACCCCACTTAAATGTACACCCAAATCGCCTTAGCCTTCCGTGTATGCGCTCATTTTTAGTGCATTATTGTTATTTGTTAAAACCCTAAGTTAACTATCTAATTGATTACATGGTTGCTAAGTCGAGTCATATCCTTGTACATATTGTTTTGGGACGATTGGGACTCATGGGTAAATTACTTATTTATGGAGTAATGGGGAAGAACATCATTTATTACCCCCATACGTACATTAATCTTAAAAGTGCTCCAAGTGTTTTGATTTTCTTAATTCGAGTCATTAGACTAGTTTATTGTAAAGTATTTAAAGATTCAAGTGTAAGGGGAATGTTCATTCCCTATGATGTATTATTTTGGATGGTAGGGTAAGACTGTATGCAACAAAAAAAAAATAAAAAATAAATAAAAAAAAAATCGAAAAATCGAAAAATCAAGAAAAAGAAAAAAAAAGTAGAAAAAAAAGAGAAAAAACATACGGACTACCATCCCTTTTTATTCTATGTTCATTTTATGTTTTTGTTATTTTTGATTTATTAGCTTAAGTCGAGTCTAGTCTTGGCTTAGCAATGCCGTATTGTACATGTAATTGACCAAGATTGTTAACTCGCCACTAGTAAAGACTGCCTATATCCAACAAAACCGTGTATTTCATATCCCTACACCTAACGTTACAACCCTTTAAAAGACCTCTTTGATAGTTTATCCTAGGTGCTTACGCCATGTGGTGGAGGTTTGATCCTTTCCCAAGCCTATGGTAATCTATTTTGCTATGACAGGTAGTGAGAAATATCTTCCGTTTCCATATTGTAATTTATACTTTATTACACCCGAGAGATGTGAGTATCTAAACACTATTTGTGAGGTGCTAGTGTATGACCTCCGTGCTTGTCTTTGGTCTTTAGTGGAACGATTATTTGTTGTAATTACTTTTATATTAGTGTTAAATGACCCCTAACTTGTATTTTGATTAGAATAAAAGCGCATTTGCTTGAGGACAAGCAAATCTCAAGTGTAAGGGTATATGATGAGGCGAAAAATGAACCACTTTTAAGGGGTCATTTAAGCTCGGAATTGAATTTATTTGATCAAATATTACCCTAAATCGTTTCTTTTATGATTTTAGGTACTTTGGGAGTGAAATCTGGAAAAGGTAGTAATTCGGACGTTTTTGGAGCATAAAAGTGAAGAAAACGCCAAAGACTTAATTTGCCATGCCGGGAACAGTGTATGACGGCGTCAAGAGTAACAATCTGACGGCGTCAAGAGTAATTTTCATGACGGCCCAGTACAGAAATGAAGGTGTCACAAGGAAGAGCGTCAAGAGTAAAATACGTGACGGCCTGGAAAAATATATAACGTGACGGCGTCAGATGTAGATCAAGGCTGTCCGAGAATTCTTTTGGCGGCGAGATGACGGCGTCACCTATTTGGTCTTGACACCGTCAGCCTCAATTTCTTATATATACTTTTCTAATTTTCATTCATTAGGAGGAACAAGTTTGGAGAAACCCTAAGGCCGAACCATATACGATTTTTACAGGTTTTTCAAGGGTTTTCAGCCCTTGAACCCTTACATGTGTAATTGAGATAAGTGTTCTTCTAATTCAATCAATACGTCTATGTGTTGGTTGTCTATATCTTGTACTTGTCTTAATTCCACCATGCTAGGCTAGATTTATCTTGTGTTTGCTTAGATCTAATGAAACCTAGATGTTGATCATGTGTTGATTACTTGTTTATGGTTGTATTGGTTGAATGATTTCGATGTTAGGCTTAAGAAAACTGGCAGATCTCCAAATGGTAACATGCTTGAACGTCTTAGGAAACATGAACCGATGTGTACTAGGTTTTATTGGTTGTATTTAATCCATGAGTAAATTCTAATGATCCCATGCTAGGAGCTTCTTAGCCGGCTCGACATAGGAGTGAAGTAGGCACTCATAGGATTGGGGAGTTAAGTGCGCCACCCCATGAATGATATTAAGGAATACAATCCATCATCCACGCAACTATAACAAGTAATTAACGTGTAAAAGATATCTAGGGAGTAGTGAAATCTAAGTAAACACATTTACTCCACTTATTGCTCACAACCTTAGTTTAATTTCTTTTTATTTTCATTTCTAGTAGTTTATTTTGATTGCATTTTTAGTATTTGGTTCCCGAGATATTTACTTGCTTTCTAAAAAATATGAAAATACAAAAATAATCATCCATCATCTTTAGAACTAGTATTTAGGTTTTCTAATCCTAGCGACACTATTCCTAGCTGAACGATCAATCCCCCGGTACTTGTCACTATACTATACTACAACGATCAGGTACACTGCCTGGTGGGGGTTGTAAGCTTCTCAAGATTCCTTGAGAGGTAAAGCCTGGTGCAATCCCTACGCATCATGTATATTTTTAGTCTTGATTTTTGTGTGTTTACTGCTTTTACTATTATCGTTATTTCTAAAGTCATGAAAAGTATGAAAAAATCATCCAGAGTTATCGTTATAAGTGATGTGGTGAAATTTTCACCATTTATGTTTTTGGTTTTAAAAAAAGAAAAAAAAAAGTTGGTAAGTTTGTTAAACCAACGATTGTAAAGTTTTGCATTAATTGGCTGATATCGCCACTATTATTGTTGTACTATATTTATGGAGTGAATGGGAGTTGGCCGTTATTGGAACGCCAACTAAGGATTGTTCTTTGTTTAAGATTTTATTGAGTATAATTCGTGTCTACCTAAAGCGTGAGTTACAAGTGTCAAAAAGCGTGAGTTATTCAATGATAAAAGTTTTTGTAACACCTCAAATTTTAAAACATGCAAAAATGACCAAAATGCCCTTAAGTTTAAAAATTTGTAATAAAACTTAAATAATACCAAGAAAAACTCAATAAATTTGAAATTTGGCAACATATGATCAAAATAAATTATGTAAAATAAAATATGTCACTTTTATAAAGGTGGAAAAAAAGAAAATTTTGTATAAAAATATTATGGGTTGAATTATATATAATTAATTATTTATATATTATTTATAAAATAGAAAAAATCCCAAATAGTTAGGAAACTTATACATTATCCAAATTTGGAATTATCATAATATTTTCCAGCTAAAGTAAAATACAAGTTAGAGAAACCCCAACTAATATTACACTATAAAAATATGATGCCAAAGATCTTATAACCTACGTTAAGTGTGAGTATATCTAATGACTATAGTCGACAGAGAGTCTCTAGCTCCCATTCTTTCCTCCATACCTCTTTTTAGTGTTCAAATCCCGTGTTATTTGCTTTCTTACTGAATTTTTCCCAAACATCGTAACTATTACATCATCTCTTATCACTTAATAAAAAACCAAATAACCTTAACCCTTTATGTCTTCTTCTCTTTCTTTTTCTAATCTATAAATTAGATTTTATATGTTATACTGATAACTTACGTCCAATTTTAAAATGCAAAATATCGTGTATAATGACATTGAATTAGTAGCATACTTTTGTTTTACTCTTACTTTTAATAAGAACATGAAGTGTCATTCCACTAATATTTGTTTGTGTGTTAGGTTAACATAGAAAAAAAATTAAACACAAACCTTTTGTGTCTATTGAGGTGGTCTACATGGCTAATGAAAATCTGTTTTATGTAAACATTCAATTGAACTATAGTAACTTTAACTATAAAAAGTTATTGGCTATAAAAACGTTTTGGGATAATTGTCTAAAAATACATCGAACTTGTCACCTTTTACTATTGTATGTATCGAACTTTTTTTTCTTTCTTATTGTATTCACAAACTTTCTTAATCTTCCTATTGTAGCAATGAATCTGACTTAGGATGGAGTTAATTACATAAATTTACATAAATCGTCCCTGTGGCTCAAAACAATTACACCATTCGTCCTTTAAACAATTACATAAAAGATCCATGTAGCTCAAGAGTTAAAATATTTGCATTGTTAGTCCTCATTCAGTTAAAATATTTGCATCGTTAGTCCTCATTGACTATAAAGTTAAAATATTTGCATCGTTAGTCCTCATTGAGTTAAAATATTTGCATCGTTAGTCCTCGTTGAGTTAAAATATTTGCATTGTTAGTACTCATTGACTATTCTTACGTTTTTATCCCTTTTCATCCGTTTCTTACATTTTCGTCCGTTTTTCTCATGTTTTCATGGGTTTTTATCAGTTTTCGTCCGTTTTTACACGTTTTCATCCATTTCTCTCATGTTTTTATCAAATATTTTGCCACACTTTTAAACCACATTTTTTTATCAAACCTTTTGCCACACTTTTTTATCAAATATTTTGCCATATTTTTTATTCGTTTTCGTTTTTGTTTAGGGTTTAGGGTTTAAACCCTAAACTCTAAACCCTTCTGATCCGAGTCATTAAAAGTGTAAAACACGAAAGTTGTCCTGAATGATGCTTTACATAAAACTCGTGAGATTTTAACCTGAAATTGCAAAACAATGACTGTTTACTACCAAAATTAAGCGGTTTTCGACAAAATTCATAACTTATTAACTTATAAACTCTTGTAAATCTTATAAGTTATAAGTTGTGTAAATCATCAAATTTATAAGATTTACAAGAGTTTATAAGTTTATAAGTTATGAATTTGGTTGAAAACCGTTTAAGTTTTGATAGTAAACAGCCATTGTTTTGAAATTTTAGATTAAAATCACGCGAGTGTTGATGTAAAACATTATTCCGGACAACTTTCGTGCTTTACAGTTTTGATGATTCGGACCAGAAAGGGGCCAAAATCGTGATTTAAAATCGATACAGAAACATTTTTATCAAATGTCAAGTTTTCATACGTTTTTATTTATTTTCATATATTTTTATCTGTTTTCATACATAATATATGTATAAAAATGGATGAAAACGGATAAAAACATTAAAAAAAATGGATGAAAACGTAAAATAATAGATGAAACAAATAAAAGTGTATGAACAATGATAAAGACGTATGAAAACATTAGAAAAATGGAAGAAACAGATAAAACAAGAGAAAATGGAAGAAACGGATAAAAACATAAGAAAATGGATGAAAACGTATAAAAACGGACGAAAACGTAAGAAAAACGGCCGAAAAGGGATAAAAACGTAAGAATAGTCAATGTGTACAAACGATGCAAATATTTTAACTTAACGAAGACTAACGATGCAAATATTTAAACTCAATGAGGACTAACGATGAAAATATTTTAACTCTATAGTCAATTAGGACTAACGATGCAAATATTTTAACCGAATGAGGACTAACGATGCAAATATTTTAACTCTTGATCTACAGGGACCTTTTATATAATTGTTTCAAGGACGAATGGTGTAATTGTTTTGAGCCACAGGGACGATTTATGTAAAGTTATGTAATTAACTCCATGCCACGTCAGATTCATTGCTACAATAGGAAGATTAAGAAAGTTTGTGAATACAATAGGAAAAAAAAAGTTCGATGCATACAATAGTAAAAGGTGGCAAGTTCGATGTATTTTTAGACAATTTTCCTAAACGTTTTATGCATATCAACATGTATAGAGTGAGGATTAAATAAGAAATAAAAATAAAATAAAAATAAGGGTAAATTGTAAATTTAGTCATGAGGTTCTGCGAAAGTGCAAAAAATACACTGAGTCATAAAGACATGCAAAAACGCTACTCACGTTCCAGATAAGTGCAAAAAATCAACCGAGACCAACTCTCATTATTTTCCTCGTTAACTGCCACGTCACTGAGGGTAGTATTGCCTTTTTACTATTTTTCCCGCCAATCACCTCAATTGCCAGTGTTTTGTTTTACAAATTTAGTCCTTTAAAGCAATACTTTATATATGTGCCTCAATTTCTTCCATGAACATTAATTTCCCAAGTAAGGATCTTGAGAATGGTTAAGCTTTGGCAAAATCGCGCACGCAGTACCCCGATACCTGATTTAGAAATCCTTTATGGTAAGCATACTCTGTTCAATCTTCGTGTTTTCCATTTAAACTTGTTATTGTTATTGGAAGTTATCGATGTTTTATGTGTTGCACAGATTTGAATGAAACAATCTTTACTTTGCAAATCCATCACAATGGTGAATTTACCTCAACACCAGGAAGAAGATATCTCTTTGGAGATAAAGATTGGTTTGACGGAGTTCACTGTGACGTTTTCTCCATAGACTCATTGGGCGAAATGTTAGAGGATTTAGGTTACACGGATCGTACCCTTGTGTTTACTCATTTTAGGATACCTGGGGAGTCAACTGGATGATGGTTTGCTACCACTAAAGTCTGACGAAGATGTGAGCAGACTTGTGGAGTATGTTCCTATATTTACAGAATTGGAGTTGTATATTGAAACCGGTGTTTCATTGGTAGAGTGTGAGATGATGGAGCGAATGATGACTAAGGGCAAGGGTGTGGTGTAGAAGAAATTGGGGATCATGATGTGAATGATGCTGTTGGAAAGGATGTTGATGGTGAGACTAGAAACAGTGGGAAATTCCTATTGCTAAAATGGCATAAAGAGTGGCATAAGACAAGCCAACCTAAGAAAGCCGGACATGTTTATGATACTCATTATGACAATGACTTCCCACCAGCATTTTATGCTGAAAAATGATTGCAAATCATACAAAAAGGTTGAGTGATGAGTTTCAATTCAAGAGGTTATTAGAAGAGATTGACCAAGAGTTTATGGTGGAGGATTCAAGTGAGGATTCCCTAGGGTCTACAGATATGCTCGATTTTGATGATCTCGATTTTGATAATGCGTATTATGATGACACAAGTAATGGTGTTAATATTAGTGGAAACGAATGAGATCTTCACACTTGGATTAGTGATGAAGAGGTGGATCAAGGAATATATGTTGAATGGCAAGATGATCCATACTATTTAATTGATGTTCCTGACCCTGAAGAGCCTCATGAGCCTGAAGAGCCTCAAGAGCTTGAAGAGCCTTAAGAGATTAGTAAGATGTTTGTTGAAATAGATCAAGCATTGGATGAACTTGAAGACGTAGTTGCAGCTGAAGAAGGAACACAGATGTATGCTATTTTTTGTTGAACCAATTAGTTTCAGTTTGGTTCCACTTATGGTCGTTAGTAAAGAAATGTTTGCAATTTTGGATGTTGCTGATGATGTTAGTAATGATGGTGATGATGTTGTTGATGGTGATGATGGTGGATGAATAGTTTGTGATGGGGCTGTGATTCCAGATGATCTATGTGTTGAAGTAGTTGGAGATGAGGGATTTATCTCAGCTGTTGATGGAGATGTGATTACAGATAAAGTGGTTGCTAAACAAGGAGATGAGCCAGATGAAGTGCTTGCAAGACATGGAGTTGGGCAAGATGTAGTGCTTGCAGAGGAAAAGTTTGAAGACCAAGGAAGATCAATTAAAAGGATAAGACTGATGGCTGACAAGCAAACTAAGGATGATGCTAAATAATGCTTATGCTTTCATGTTTAGGTCAATAATCTGTTATACTTCTGCTATGGTGTTGTAGTGGAAGATTATAACACTATCTAGTAGTTCTAAAATTTATCTACCGGTTGTGTTATAGTAAATGCTTGCATAACCTTTTCTCTAATCTGATGGAAGCCAGCAAACTAGGAAATTTTGGGTAATTATGTGCAAATATATTCATTTGATTAGAAACAAAGAATCCGAATTAATCAACAAAATATAACTTCATTAATAAAGCAACATAATATAATTTTTCCTTGATCCTTTTGAAAATACATTATAATTCAAAAGGAACCAAATACATCATGTTTACCATATCCCAATCACATACTCTTAAAGTCCTTTAACAAATGTGTGCTTGTTATGAACCTTCAGCTTCACTTCGAAAATCTTCTTCTTCAATTCCAAAAGCTCGATAACGTCGGACTTTTGAAGCTTCTTAAAATACTCCAAACACTTGAACATCCGCACCGTGGGATATACAAGTCCTATTTCATCTATGTACTTCTTCCTTTGATTAACAATATCAAGCAACTCCTCATATGCGTTTGTCAGATCTTTCGAATACGTCATATCCCGCTGTGTCTCCCTATCAAAATAAATAGTCATTTCATATGGTAACTCACTTGAGTTAGCAGCCGCCACTAGTTCGTCAAGAAGCACAAAACAAGACATTCTAATACCTTTTGCTACAACTTATGTTTGTGTGTTTTTGTTAATGGATGAATTAGGAAGTTATTTGGGTTATATCATATAAATAGTTGGGATAATTACATAAGGAAATGTATTTTAGGCATGTTTGGGTAATAAATTCTAAATGGTTGGGTTGCCAAGTTGAATAGTCAACAGATGAGAAAATGGAGGGTAAAGATCTTGTAAACAGTTGGGTTGCCTCGTTGCATACTTGTTACCAACATATACATCCTAACCCTATTTCTCCTTAAAACAACCACGATTGGTAACTACCAAACCATTAAGAATGTCAACAAATAATAAGATCAAGTATGTGTACCTTGCAAAAGTCAAACAAGATTGTCAAATTGGGCAATTCTGGGTAATTTGGTGCATGTACAATCATGTGCAAAAGTCAAACATGATTGTCAATTTGTGCAAGTCTATGTACTTTGCAAAGGTCAAACAAGATTGTCAAATTGGGCAATTCTGGGTTATTTGGTGCCTGTAGAATCATGTGCAAAAGTCAAACATGATTGTCAATTTGGGCAATTTTGGGTAATTACTATGAAAAGATAACTATTAACCAAAACTAAGTTAAATTTACAACCATAGAGTTAGCCATTCACCAAAAGATTAGTTACATAAACCACTACAAACAAAAGACAAACATTCAACTAACAAACTAGATTAACTGCCACAAAATGACCAAACACCATCCTCAAAACAAACACCCTCCAACAACAACGACACAAACCCATTGCCTTCATCCGGAACCATCACATTTCTGACATCATCCATAGGTGGAGGTGGCAGCACGCTCTGGTACTCCTGGTACTCTGGCGGAACAAAAGTGGTAACATAACCCGAAGTGGTGGTGGGGTTCATGAGTTTTTTTTCTTTTAGTGTTTTTTGAGTACCACCTCCAACAGGGATGTTCCAGAAAACACCACCATAAGTCCAGTGGGCAGCTACGACAAAAGTGACGAGGCTGTGAAGTGGTGTAGTTGTTGTAGTAACAGAATTTTGTGTCTTGTGAATGACAACGTGGACATGGACATTGTTGTGGGGGTTGTTTAACAGTTTTTCTGGTGATCAACGTTGATGTTTCTTGATGTGTGTTGGTGGCGGTGGTTATGGTGGTGGTGATTATTGCGGTGTTCGGTGACTGCGGTGGTGATTATTGCATTTTAGAAGACCGTGTTTTTTTAGTCTTAACTCGACTTGTGCTTTACAAGCTCTGGGTTGTAGGGGTTTATGGGTGTAAAAGTTTTAAGTTACTTTGTAAATTCAGATATTGAGGTCATGTCGCATTGATATCCAAAAACAGAGGTGATTATGGCGGAAATTGAATAAGTATGAACAGTAAAAAGACAATACTACCCTCAATGACGTGGCAGTTAACGAGAAAAATAAAGAGAGTTAGGTCTCGGTGGCTTTTTTGCACTTATCTAGAACGTGAGTGGCGTTTTTGCATGCCTTTATGACTCAGTGTATTTTTTACACTTTCGCAGAACCTCAGTGACTAAATTTGCAATTTACCCTAAAAAGAATGAGAAATAACCACAGCTGCATAATTCAGATGCACTTTCGAAAAAAAATGGTTTTTTCATAAATTTCTCTCTTTCTTTATTTAAAATAGGGCTGAGCAAAACCGACCGAAACCGAAAAACCGGCCGAAATCGAGTGTCCCGATACCGAATTAGTGAAAGTCGGGTCGGTACTCGGTTATAATGATTAGTGAAAGTCGGTTTTGGATCGGGTCGGTATGAAACCCGACATTATCCCGACATAAGTCCGACATCCCGATTCCCTTTTGATATAACCCTACCTTATATCATTTCCCAACCCTACACACACAGATCTCAACCTCTCACCTGATAGCCTCTCACCTAACAGATCTCAACCAAAAAAAAAAGAAGATAGAACGCTTTTCATCAAGAACATCTCATCTCATCTCATCATCTAATCTCAATCAAGAACATCAAGAACATATCATCAGGTGCTTTACTGTAACAAATTTCTTTCAAGAACGGCTTTTAGATTGTGAACCCAACGTATGAAGACAAGCAAACATTAACTTTGAAATCAGTGAAATTCGTATGATGAGTTTTATTGTCAAAGAATCTGCAGCTGTTAAAAGAATGGAGGAAATATGGAATGTAAAGATGATAAGAGTTAGGAATGCAAATTAGTTAATATTGTCTGCTGATATGGTTTGTATGTGTGGCTATATGGTATAACCGAATTTGTAATGGGCTCATTTTTTGCATTTTTGGATGGGCTATTTTTTTGCATTCGGGACAAATTGCAAATACTGACACCTGGCCCGATATAACCAAATTAAACTGAACCGACCCGACTAATAATCAGTTCAGTATCGGTATGGGTTTTTGCCTTGTTACAGTATCGAGATTTGCCGGGTCGGGCCAGGATCGGTCAGGATCCAGCCTGATGCTCAACTTTAATTTAAAATATGGGGTTATAAATATTTATTTATTCTCTTTTTCACTACATCAATGTAAGTCGCTCTCGCTCATAATCTATATGAAAAACTAGTGTACCCCCTGCTACTCTACACTGACAAATTATAAAGGTGGAGTGTTTGACTGCTAAATCACCAAACATGATTGTCATATGCGAAAATTACTGACATACCCCTGCACGGAGGGGTATGTCACAAAATACCCCAAATCTTAGCCGTTTTCAAAAATACCCCATCATTCCCCTTAAATCCATACGCGACACCAGGGGAGGACACGTGTCAAGATTCTAGCTCGGGCCAAAAATATATATATATATATATATATATATATATATATATATATATATATATATATATATATATATATATATATATATGGCATGTCGCGTATGGATGTACGCGACACCCTTAAATCCATACGCGACATGCTTAAAGTTGTGCATGGGGAAGGAGCATTTGCATGGGGAATGAGCATTTTGCATGGGGAATGATCGTTTGACTGGAAAAGTTGCATGGATGGGACGGATGAAAGAATTTGAAGGATATATGGGCATGTCGTGTATGTTGATACACATAACCTAAAAAAAAAACTTCCATACGGTGGTGTATTGTTGTTTGGTTTTGGTGTTGTTTGGTTGTTACCGGTGGTGTATTGTTGGTGGTGCAGTGGTGGTTCAGTGGTGGTGCAATATTGTTGGTGGTGTGGAGTTGTGGTGTAACATTTGTTGCTGGTGCAGTGGTGGTGTGGCATTTTGGTAGTGGTCTGTGGTGGTGGTGTGGTTGTTGCTGGTGGTCTTGTTGTGTTGGTGGGGTGGTGCTGTAGTTGTTGCTGGTGGAGTTGTGTCGTTGTTGTGGTGGTCTTATGTTAGTGGCTGTTGTAGTTGAGTAGTGTGTCATAGTGACTGTTGGAAGAATCATTTGCATGTGTAATTTTAGAAGAAACAAAATTTAAATGTGAAGAGCGTGTCCGATATCTACATGAAATGGTAGAGAAAAATAACAAACGTGAAGAGCGTGTCCGGTTTAACATTGAACGAAAAAAAAAAAAAAAAAAAAAAAAAAAAAAAAAAAAAAAAAAAAAAAAAACCTACCTCGCCGTATTCACAAACCATTTTCAATTTTATTGTTCACAATAATGGTCATCTGGTTTGCAATGAAGGAAATATAGAGTATGTAAATGGTTGGAAGATGAACATCAACATTCCAAGAATGAAGCTCGATGAGCTAAAACAATACTTGTCTAACATTCTCGATACGAAGATTCATGCTCTTTATTATGAAGTTCCGCACACTGGGTATTCAATCACCGTCAAGCTAAGAAACAACTATGATATGCATGTGATGTTTGATATTTTAGCATCACAAGGCGGCCAGTTGCAAGTTTATGTTGACCATTGCGGAGTCAATTTTATTATTGAAAAGTATGTATGCCCAAATGCTACTTTAGCAAAAATGATGGATCATGTGATAACAGACTACCCAAATGAAAACGAAGACGGAAGAAAAATCATACAACAATCGGATTACACTTTAGATCAAATGGTTGAATGGGCGGAACAAGAACACTTTCAAAATGAGGAAACTAAAGCAGATGAACGTCATAAAGCCCTATGGAAGAATCGTTTCAATTATTAAGAATATCAATCAATAAGTGTGTTGTATGCCTTAAGAATGTCATCTATATATGATCTGTTTTATCAGTGATTCAATAAACATTGCCATAAGTATCCAAATTAAAAAATTTATTCAAATAAGAGTACAAACGTTCATTAACAAAATACAAACCACTTAACATAAAACTAGATAAGCTCAATCGTCTTATTTGTTGGGTTGAACAACATACAATTGTGCCACCCCAGCAGTAGCAGCACAAGCACATTCAACAAAAAACATTACCTCATCATCCTCAGTAATGTCAATACGATAATTAAACGAAGCCAACTTACAGGACAAATTAATCGGAATATTTGGATCTAAATTGAATTTCTTCAACACCAACCCAACTAACCCTGAGTACGTCAAATCATTATACATAATGACACCTCGATGCTGATCATCATAATGTAACACACATTTAAACTTCATAATGTTGGAATCCATGGATACTGTAAAGAGAAGTAACAATTATGTGTATATACCAAATCATAGCTACATTATAAAGCAATTGAGGTCAGACAATTTTTTAAAGGTTATGACACTTTGAAATGACAAGTCACTGACAATGTCGTGTACGCTTAAAAGTTTACACAAAATATGACACTTAGAAATGACAAGTCACTGACAATGTCGTGTACGCTTAAAAGTTTACACGAAATATGACACTTTGAAATGACAAGTCACTGACAATGTCGTGTACGCTTAAAAGTTTACACAAAATATGACACTTTGAAATGATAAGTCACTGACAATGTCGTGTACGAAATATGAGTAAGCTTTTCCATTTGCTTCTAAAGTTTTTTTTCAGGTATTTTGTAGTGATACCACTATAAATTAATCACCAACATTCCACACATAAACCAAACAGGTTTCTCTAAAAATTAAAACGAAACAATGTCACACAACAATTCACCAGGTAACAAGGGGGATGATAAAAATCACGTGGTGCATCAACAAAACTTGGTTGAGCAGCAAAATAACATTGTAGAGACGCATCAGCAAAACATGTCGGAGGAGCAGCGAAAAAGGTTTTTGGATAGCTTGGTGGAGGAACAAGTCTCAAAGCCTATAGAGCGGCATGAAATGTTGAATTTCGTAAGTAGGATTAGGGCTCTTAACATTTACTATGAACTATTGAAAGAAACAAAGGATGAGACGAAAAGGGATGCAAGCAGGGAAGAGAGCTCTGGTTCTAGCCGGTTGGGGTGAAAGTTTGATGATTATGGTGTTTGTAATATTTTAGTATGTTGTAACCTGGTTTTTATTTAATGTATCGTATGGTAGCTACTTTTTACTCCTTGATTGTAATAGTACCTTCTTTAATTCTACCAGTTCCGTTTTTTATGTAATGTGAAATTGTAGTCAATGCAAGTATATTAACCATAACATTTATATTACTTGAAACAACAACTACAACAATAACATACGATATGATAACTAAGAAACAGAAATTCAAACAACTAAAAAACAATACGATAAATAAACATAAAACTATGATTCAATTAAATGAATCATCCGACACATATCCCTCGTGACTCGAGTAGGAGGCACTTGAGTCGTCCTCACTCGATGGCACAGGTGGAAGACCCCGAGCCCAACGCCTTTCGGCTCTTCTGTTCCTCCGATCCCGTTTTCCTTTGAGGTACGCCTCACGCTCCCTATTCTGACGGGCTTGCTCAGCTTCATGCTCCCGTAGCACTTCCATATCCAGCTCATACTGTTCGTCCTCAGTCAATTGACGAATCATGGGTTGGTTTATCTCTGGAAACATTACTTCTGGTGGAATGGCAGGTGGTGGGTTGTCATGTACTTGGAAGCTCGGAAACAAATCTTGGGGTGGAGTGGGAGGTGGTGGGTTGTCATGCACTTGGAAGTACTGCCACAGTTCTTGTGGTGTAAACGCAGGTGGTAGCTGCTGTGGTGGGTTGTCATTCACGTGGTAAAACGGAAACAGATACGGTGGTGGAGTGCCAGGTGGTGTGTGAAACGAATCATTTTCAGGTGATGCATGGTTTGACATTGTGTTTGAGGAAGAAAACTCAGTTAGTATGTAAATTGTGTGTGTATTCACCATACAACAATACCTATTTATAGACCCAAAAAAGTGAACCATGCCTACTAAACGCTAAAACTGAAACCCTAAACCCTAATAATAAGACGTAACATACTTTTCCCATTCCCCATGCAAATTAAATGCATGACGCGTATGGATTTAAGGGTGTCGCGTACATCCATACGCGACATGCCATATATATATATATATATATATATATATATATATATATATATATATATATATATATATATATATATATATATTTTTGGCCCGAGCTAGAATTTTGACATGTGTCCTCCCCTGATGTCGCGTATGGATTTAAGAGGAATGATGGGGTATTTTTGAAAACGGCTGAGATTTGTGGTATTCTGTGACATACCCCTCCGTGCAGGGGTATGTCAGTAATTTTCGCTTGTCATATTTACTACACTCATTCATCAAGTGTTTATGGCCAGCCATACTTATATTAGTCGGTACTTTAGTTAAATCATAAATGTTCAATATGATCAATGACTTTAAACAATTAAACATATATTTGCAAATTTTGAGAAAATGATGCCTATATTCTAACGAGTATTAATTGGCATGGCTAACCGGTATGCTTAATTATATGTCTAAACCTATGTGTCATGATTTTATTGGTGGACAACACGGGACTTACTTTTTCACAAACAAATAACATATTGACACATCCATTTAGGCGCATAATTAGTCACATTTTTAGACACCCCAATCATTTTTCTATTCTAATATAGTCAATTATTGGTACATTTTCTTTGTAAAAAATTTAAATAATTTATAGTTCAGTTCCTGCATACATATTTTCTCCAATTCCTCCTCTTTTTTAAATGAAATGAAAATTGCTTAAATTGTAATGTAGACATCATTTTCTTATATTTTGGAAAGAATAATAATAATAATAATAATAATAATAATAATAATAATAATAATAATAATAATAATAATAATAATAATAATAATAATAATAATAAATCACCAAAATCTTTTATATAATAAAATAATTACATTATTTTTGAGTGATTTTGCAAAACCTTTCTCAATAAAAAAAAATAAAATAAATAAAAAAAATTGGAGTAATAGGAAAACTCAATTTTGCCACGTAGGTAAAATCAAGTAATATGATTGGTCAATAGAAAGTCAAAATTGAATTGATTTTGGTCAAATTTTAATAAATTTAGTGGAGAAATTTAGTTAAAAAAAACACATAAAAATATTTGTGTTAAATTTGTGAAAACAAAAACTTAAAAAAAGAGAAAGAAATTAATAAAACTTTAGTGTTGAATTTTACCTAAATTATATAGAGTTGAGTCTAAAATTACAAGTTACCATATTTTAATAACTTTATAAAATAATAAATAACCCCTTACATTTTATACCTCTTATAATTTATAAGATAACTTTATTTAAAATTACATGAGTATTAGTATTTTTCAGACTTTTATTTATTAAAATTACAAAATTTTATAAATATACGAATCAATTTTAATATACGTTAAATGTTTTTTAAAACTAATATTAGTTTTAGACTTTCATCCATTAAAATATTTTTTTTTACTCTATACGTTAAATAAGAACTTATGTTACTTTATTCTAAAAGTTTAATTTATGCGTACACGTACTTGAATATTAGATAAGGCTAAACTATTGTTAACGGGAATATGCAATCAAATGTAAGCACGGATTATTGTGAAATGTGATATGAAAATAAATATACACTATTGTACTTAGAACAATGACTAATGAAATTCTTATTTAAAGTTTATATATGGATATCAAGAAAAACATTTTTAAAAAACTTTTTAACTTCACAAAAAAGACTTCCCTCATTCCGAAAAGTGTCCCGTGGATGGCGTATTGATATATCTCATATTCGTGCTGATTATGTGCTACTAAACTCGCACATTTTATTAAACATGATATGAGTAGTTAAAGTTAAACAACAATATCAACCTCAACCACAACATCTATATCAGTTAAAGAAAGTTATATCGTTTAAGCAACAAATTTTTTTACAAAATCCTATTGTAATAGATAATAACATAATTAAAAATATTGGACAAGTATTAGTTATACTTATATCATATTTTTTATGGGTAAATTCTTATATGTTCATATACTAAACTAAAATTTTAAAATAAATTCGATTTATGTGTAAATCCCGTGCGTGCACGAAACTTATAGCTGGTAAGCTAAACATCAATCAAACTTTTATCAACAAAACTTATTCCAAATTATTAGAAAATAACAGTCAAACGATATGAGTCTCTTTTAAGTATTGTTACATAACTCTGTTTACTAAAGCAAAGTCGTATAATATATAATGTATTATCTGTCATATATATCGTCTCTTGATAAATAAACCAAATGTTACATATGCTAAGTTGGCTCGAATCAAGAACGAGATGTTATAGATACAGTTCATAGAACTTATATTACCAATCACGCAAAAATAAAATTAAAATGTGAAAAAAGCACAAAGAAAGAACCTAAGTTATTAAGAGAATTAACCCACACAACAACTGGACATACTTGATAAATAAGGTAATACCCGGAAATAACCAAAATAGTGACTCACTAATATTAGATCGAGGAACGAAACAATAATGCTCTATTAATCGACGATCGATATGAAGTCAAGAATCTACTGCACAAAACCATGACATAATTTTTGTGTATCATCTTTCTTGAGATGAAGATACACAACTACGCAAGCTATAATGGATATCAGAGATGAAAATGATATATTTGCTTGCTATACTTGTTTCTTTTTCTTCGGTCTTGACCAAAACATGAGATAATGAAGTACTTACGGTCTTCTTCTTTCACAAGTTATATGAAACCACCATCTTGCATGACCACACAAACCAACAACAAAACCTAAAAAATAAGGCAAAGTTACTATATAAAACCATTCTAGAGAAAAAAGATAGAAGAAGAGATATGGTTTACCAATGTAAATTGTTGAAGGCTCGCACATCAGTTGTTGAAGGTCCGTACAATAGATAAAAGATCTTGCTATAGGCAAAGAGTGCACATCCCTATACAACTTTTTTGAATCAAATGTAAACTCGCTAACAACACAAAGTTGATAAAACTATGAAGCGAAAAAGGAAGAAGAAAAGTATACCTTGTGAGATCAATTGCAGGAAGTGAAGGTAGTAAATGGTAGAGTATTTATCAATTGATGGCTTAGAAAAATATGGTAAAGCTACTCTTAAGTCTTAACTCTTCTTTCATATCAACGCAACATCAGCTTTCTCTGTTTCACCACCATCTTATTTTTCACTCCCACCCATCTTACACCACTTCATCTTTCAATACATTCTTTTATTTATTAAAACTAGACGAGTACCCGTGCATAACAACGGGATTTTATAGCGACAGATATTTTATTGATAAAAAAAAGTTTGTAGGTTATAAATGAAAAATAATAAAAGTTTGAAGATTTGAGAATTAAACATAATGTTTGGAAACCCGGTTCGACCCGGGTGGTTCAACCGGTTGAACCGTTTCGGTCGAAAAATTGGTCGATTTAAACCGGGTCAACTTGCTAGGTTGGGTCGAAAACGGGTCAAATTAAACAGGTTTAACCCGTCAGGTTTGAAGCGTCCTGGGTCAACCCGGTTTGTGATTTGTATTAATTGTTTTAATTGGTTGTATCTAATTTAGTATATATGTTTTTAATTGGTTGTACAATGTGAATAAATCATTGCACTTTTAAGTAATGAAGTGTTTTAATAAGAGTATTAATTACATTTCATAATTTCTTTTAATAAGACTTCTCAACATTTTACATTACTTGACTTTTCACTTTTTCATTTTTCCACTTTGACCATTTTTCCTGTATATGTAGTATATATACTTCACTAAATATCTCACACACACTTACAAACTAAAAAACAAATGATAAAAACACTATAAAGGTCCACATTTACACGGAACCCAAAAGGTGAAACCTTCACCTTTCGCTGAGCTTGCCATCTTCTCACACCCAACATCCAATGGGTTTTGCCGCATGATCCATGCCTTGCCCAGTGTTGTAAAAATCGGCCATGGCGGCCGATATGGCGACACCATGGCAGTTGGCGGTGGTCCACCGCCACGATATTTTCCATATCGGTCTAACTTGTCGGTTTTGGTCAATGGCGGTCCAAAATCGGCCATGGCGACGGTCGGTCAACAACAGTCAACGCCGGTCAACTTTAGATCTAGGGTTTTTCACCCTATTCACGCCGGTCAACTTCGATTTTCTTGATTTTGTTTTAATTTGATGACCAAATCATGAAGCTTTTATAGGGTATGTTAGAGAAGAAGGAGATTTATAATTATATAACAAAAGATATACAATTAAAAATAATAAAAACATTAATATTGCTAATATTTACTTTTTTAAAAATAAATTCCTTTATAATTTATGTCTTCGCCATGGCGCTGCCATATCGCCGCCAAGACTGATATGGTGCTTGGCGGGGGTTGACCGCCACAGTACCGTCGAGCGATATTTACAACCTTGGCCTTGCTAACTGCTCACGCCCAGCATTGGGAGCAGCCTAACAGTGTTAAACTATTTGCGGCCTATGCGACAAAACTTCAAGGCAATAATAGTAAATTTCAACCTTTTCTTATATAACGAGGTTTGAAGCCCCTGTGCTTCGCAGCGAAACTTTTGAATACAAAATTATCGATTTCCGTTGCGTTTGGCCGTGGAGTGTGAGAGAATAACTCTGTAACAAATTGATAACCCCAAGGACTATTTTCGTAAATTGTCCTTACGTTAGTGTTTCCTTGCAAAGTTAGTCATGAAGGACTGACTTTGCAATTGTTACATGAAGGACCAATTACGTAAAATCTATGTTGGTTTCTTGTTCTTAATATTAAATATAATGATTGTTAATAGATACTGTTATTAGTTAACAACCGTTAGTTACTGTTCCTATTGGATGTGGCTTTAGAAAAAACAGGGTTAGCAATAGCGATCCTGATAAAAATGTAGTATTATATTAATAGTAATCTTTTATATAATAAAACAAAACCCCTATTGGGAATTTTTTATTTTAAAATAATGCATTCATACCTTATTTAGTAATATTTTTTTATTCTGATTTTTTAAAAAGCTTTTTATTTATTAAAAAAGCCTTAAAATTTTCTATATTTGACCAAAAAAATATAAAATTTTTATTTTTATACTCAAACATTAAAAGGGGTAAAAATACACATGTGTTTCATGGTTATTTTTTATAGTTTCAGGGTTAACATTTTAAATATTTTTAGAAAACGGAGGTCCCAAAAACACACCCACAAATCCATCAGTGAAAAACATACACATCTTTTAACCTAATAAGCTTAATCAATCCTTTTGTTCAATCCCTTTCTTTCATTCAATCCTTGATTCATCATTAAACCACCACTGTACAACTAAAAGCTATACTCATGCTCCTGGTGTTAATAGTTCCTACTCCTTCCTTTTCTCTCTTTGAAGATCAAGTTGGATTCATGGACTGGTATTTTTTTTTATCCAATCCGATTTTCAATAATCAAATCGTGTCCAGATGCTTAATAACAACCAATTGCTGTAAGAGGAAGAGTTTAAGGCAAATTTTTATAATTAGTTTATGATTTATTGATTTGAATTTGATTGAGATTTTGTGTTATTCAAAACTTAATTTAATTAAGATTAATTGTTCTGTTTTAATTAAGATTAATTGTGTTATTCCAAATTTCATGTTCCTGATAAAATAAGCTATCTGCTTTAGAACCTCATAAACATGTCCCTATGATTAAACTAATCGATAGCATCATGTTACACCAAATAAACACTTTATCAGGTCCTCTTAAATTGGTGTGATGGAAAGTGCATAATAGATTGGAATTATGGTTTATGCAACAAAATAGAAAGAACGTTTTTTCCACCTGTAGATGTTACGATAATCAAAAGAGTAGGTAGATTACGAATTCAACAGTATTAGAATTAAAGACGGTAATGGATTATGTAATGTAACGAACTTAAGGACACATTCTTCAGTTGTGTTGTTGCTATGTTTAGAGTTATCATGGATTTGTCATCGTATAATGTATAAGTTTCTTCGTTTAACATTGATTAGCCCTGTGTGACACCTAATAGTAGTAATTGACTATGAATTGATTGTACAGGGGATTTGTGTCAACCGAATGTTGTGACAGAGCTAGAAGAAGTGATAAAATAGCCTGAGTTCAGTTTTTCTTGCTGATTATTCTGGTTCTACTAGAACATCAAAAGCTACACTTTTTTGCTCAAGAATTTAAGATGATTCGTCATCTATCAATGGTTCAGAAGCCAGTGTCACACAACATCTAGAACACAAGGAAAATACTACTTTGAGCTTGGAACATAAGGCTACAGTTGTCATTCAGATAGCTTTTAGAAGTTTTATGGTCATTTAAAAACCAAACCCAAACACGGTTCCATCTATGACCAATGGTCGTTCTTTCCAGAGTACAACTCAGGCAAGTGATCATCTGATGAATGCAGCATCGGAACTCAAACCATATGTCTATGTTATTTGAAAACTTTTTTACATTTTCTTGGACTAAACTGTAATTTCTTTAAAAAATCCAGGCTTCTTAATACAAAACCAGTTTAAATTGTATTACAATTGTAATTCTAATCTAACAGGGACTTAACCGAAGCATTATATAAACTCAATTGATTGACCAATTTTTTTATTCCAGCGAATTTTTAATCAAAGTTATCTGCAGATCATTCAATGAAACTCAACAAATCATCGGGTTTTTCAGTGCTTGAGTTATAATATAGGATTTCAGTGCTTGACTTTAGTGGTATTCTAGCAGGTTTAGTTTTTGTGCTTACATTATTTTATTTTGCTAAAAAGGTATATAGGTTTTTATTAACCCGTGCCCCCTTTACATCGATAGAATCAACATTGGGAATTTGAAGCATGTCATTCTTAGTGTGGGTCAAAATGGGTGGTGCGGGTTAGGTTGACCTGTATACACTTTTCATCATTTCGTGTTTAATTTGGTATGAATAATTAATGTGTTAATGACGATTAAAAATAGCGGTATTACAATTATATTCTTAAATCTTTGAATAAAAAGGATTTAGGAAGGTGTATGCATTAAAATTATAGTTTAACTATAGGTGTAAGATGAGTTTATTTGACTTTGTAGCAGTATGTTGTAGTTGAAAGAAAAGTCTTGCTAAAAGGTGCTTCATTTTTGAACCATTAAATGTTGATGCTTTTGATTCAGTTGATAGTAACCTGTTATAGTAATTCTCATGTATTCTTATATAGTCATGTTATTTTTAACTACTTAATTTGACACTACTGACGAGATCTTAATAGCTAGCCAACTCCATGAATCAAGCGAAACGACAGTTCGTCATCAAACAGATGCATAGGTAAGAATTCCATGGCAAATACCTTAATTCTATACTTGTCGGCATAGGTGGCAAGATGCGCGAGTTGGGCAATGGGATTGATTAGAATGGGTCACCTTTATTTTAAGTCAAAATGTGCAGGTTAGTGGTTAGTTTGTGTACTTTATCTAAAAATATATGTTTTATCTTTTTTTTGTATTTTCATAAATTATATTGGAGTTGTTAGACCATTGTAATGAGAATTATGACATGCTGATAATCTGCTACTATATTATAACATGTAGATGTGTAATGTGATCAATCTTGACTAAGAGCTTAGGTGATTTAATTGCATAGATTAAGAATGTTTGAGTGTTGAGAAATAAGAAGTTAGAAACGAAAAAAATAAAGAAAGAGGTTGCTAAAACTTACAAATAACATTGTGATTAACATAAATAGTTTTGACATGTTTAGCACTAGAAATAAACATATCTTCACTAATCTGTTATCATAGTTGCCAATAATATGCCTACTAGAACTATATCAGTGTCTCGGCCATTGTTGGTTACTACATTATATAATCTAAATGAGACCAAAACCAAATATTATTGAATGTCAATGTTGATTATTTTATTTATGTGGGATAAACAAGAGCCAAAAATAGAATGTTGACTTTGATTTATAACTTTGTCATCAAATTGTCAAAAAGATTATATTTACTGATTATTTGTGTTTGCTTAGATCAAATTTAAAAGGTTAAAACATTTTATTTGATCGCATACCTATATACAATGCACATTTCAACCCTTTTTCAAGTTTCTCTCACGAAACATCCCAATTCTTGATAAATCTTTGATGCGTGGGAATCGCAACAGGCTTTACCTCTCGAGGGATCTCGAGAAGCTTACAACCCTCACCAGGCAGTGTACCTGATCGTTGTAGTATAGTATAGTGACAAGTACCGGGGGATTGATCATTCAGCTTAGGAATAGTGTCGCTAGGATTAGAAAGCCTAAATACTAGTTCTAAAGGTGAAGGATGATTATTTTTGTATTTTTATATTTTTTAGAAAGCAAGTAAAAATCTCGGGTTTTGGAAGAGTGTGCGGAATTAGTTGCTATTCAACTAACCCAATACTAAGATGCAATCAAAATAAAATACTGGAAAAGAAAATAAACTAATTTATACTAAAGTTGTGAGCAGTAATTGGAGAAAATGTGTTTACTTAGATTTCACTACTCCTATATATCTTTTACACGTTAATTACTTGTTATAATTGCATGGATGACGGATCGTATTCCTTAATACCATTCATGGGGTGGCACACATAACTCCCCAATTCTATGAGCTCTTATCTCCTCCTACACCATGCCCAGCACAACTATAGGGATTGTAAACAGTGGCTCATGCATTAAATACAACCAATAAAGACCTAGTGCGCGTTGGTTCATGTTTCTTAAGACGTTCAAGCATGTTACCAATTGGAGATCTGCCAGTTTTCTTAAGCCTAACATATAAATCATTCATCCAAGACAAGAATAAACAAGTAATCAACACATAATCAATATCTAGGTTTCATTAGATCTAAGCAAACACAAAGGAGATCTAGCCTAGCATGATAGGATTAAGACAAGAACATGATATAGACAACCAACACATAGACATATTGATTGAATTAGAAGAACACTTATCTTGATTAATCATGCAAGGTATCAAGGGGTTGGAACCCTTGAAAAACCTGTAAAGTTACACCAAAATCGTACTTAGGGTTTCTCCCAAAACTTCTTTTTTTTAAATGTGAAAAATTAGAAAACTATATATAGAAAAATAGGTTTGACGGCGTCAAGAATAAACTTGTGACGCCGTCACCTCGCCGCCAAAACAATCATCGGACTGCCTAGATCTACATCTGACGCCGTCAAGACTTATACACTTCCAGGCCGTCATGACTCTTTTACTCTTGACGCCCTTCCTACGTGACGCCGTCAAAACTCTTTTGGGTCATCATGGACTTTTACTCTTGACGCCGTCAAGAAACTCCTCTTGACGCCGTCATGCACTGTTCCCAGCATGGAAAATTAAGACTTTGGCGTTTTCTTCACTTTTATGCTCCAAAAACGTCCGAATTGCTTCCTTTTCCAGATTTCACTCCCAAAGTATCTAAAATCAAAAAAGGAACGACTTAGGGCAATATTTGATCAAATAAATTCGAATTCAGGCTTAAATGACCCCCTAAAAACGGATCATTTTTCGCCTCATCATATACCCTTACACTTGAGATTTGCTTGTCCTCAAGCAAATGCGCTTTTATTCTACTCAAAAGACAAGTTAGGGGTCATTAACACTAATATAAAAGTAATTACAACAAATAATCGTTCCACTAAAGACTATTAGACAAGCACGGAGGTCATACGCTAGCACCTCACAAATAGTGTTTAGATACTCACATCTCTCGGGTGTAATAAAGTGTAAATTACAATATGGAAATGGAAGTTATCTCTCACTACCTGTCATAGCAAAATAGATTACCATAGGCTTGGGAAAGGATCAAACCTCCACCACATGGCGTAAGCACCTAGGATAAACTATCAAAGAGGTCTTTTAAAGGGTTGTAACGTTAGGTGTAGGGATATGAAATACACGGTTTTGTTGGATAAAGGAAGTTTTACTGGTGGCGAGTTAACAATCTTGGTTAATTACATGTACAATATGGCGTTGCTAAGCCAAGACTAGACTCGACTTAAGCTAATAAATGAGAAATAACAAAAACATAAAATGAACATAGAATGAAAACGGATGGTAGTCCGTATATATATTTTTTTTTCTTTTTCCTTTTTCTATTTTTTTTTCTTTTCTTTTTTTTTTCTTAATTTTTTTTTCTTTTTTCTTGATTTTTTCGATTTTTTTTTTTTTTTTTTTTACATACACTCTTACCCTACCATCCAAAATAATACATCATAGGGGATGAGAATTCCCCTTACACTTGAATTTTTACATACTTTACATTTAACTAATCTAATGACTCGAATTAAGAAAATCAAAACACTTGGAGCACTTATAAGATTAACGTACATATGGGGGTAATATATGATGTTCTTCCCCATTACTTCATAAAATAAGTACTTACCCATGAGTCCCAATCGTCCCAAAACAATATGTACAAGGATATGACTCGACTTAGCAACCATGTAATCAATTAGAAAGTTAACTTAGGGTTTAAACAAATAACAATAATGCACTAAAAATGAGCGCATACACGGAAGGCTAAGGCGATTTGGTTGTACATTTAAGTGGGGTGTAACAAATTCTTCCTTTAAGTAAAATGCTTAAAGTTAGAAACGAAAAGATAGGCTCGGAGGGGTGTACTAGGGGTTTCGTGTACTAAAAATGAGTACAACGCTAAGGGTGTGAGAAAAATTAGTTGACTTAACTAGCCAAGTAATATGACTTAAATGGTTAAGTAATTATAATACGGGTTTAACACAAGGGTAATCCTAATGCCTCTTATCATATAGTAAATCCTACTACACGAATGTAGTCTCACTAGCGGTCTCGGGATGCATCACTAACGCAAGTTCTAGAATCTAAATGCTACCGGTACACTCATAAGCACTAATAGTGAATGCTTTTCCTATCAAATCTAAAGGCGAACCTCACATTTTTGGGTGGAAAATTTTTTTGAATATACGGTTATGTGCTAGTCATACAATCTCCTATCCATGAGACGCTTGCTATGGCTAAAGTTTCACTCCTAAATGTTGTAAAAAAATTTAAATTTGGCGCTAAAATTGCACTAACAAGTATTTCTCATAGTTTTATTACACATCTACCATTAAACAAAATAAACTCAAGCGAAAGTGCATATGTAAGGTATCATCTTTTTACCCTCCCCTTACACTTAAGATGAACATTGTCCCCAGTGTTCAAGTAAAGAATGTAAAAGTAAAGAAGTAAAGAGAATGAAATCAAATACTCCCCTGATTCGCTCGGTATGGATAATAGGATGGCCAGGTTAAATCTTCCTCCAAGAAAATGAACAATCAAAGCTTCCCTTCCAGAATATAAATCATCTTCTTGTCATACATAACCTGTAAAACCTGACAAAATAGACAAGACAACCTCGCGTAAAATCGGCGGCATCCTATATAAGTTTCTAAATCCTAGAAAACAAGATAAGATATAATGCTTGTGGAATGAAGTTTACAGATCTCCTGGAGATTATAAAACTTAATAATTCACAAAAACCATAAGACTCCGTTAGAAAAACAAAACCGGTAAAATTTCCAGATTTTAACTCCTGACGCCGTCAAGAGTAAACCCCTGACGCCGTCAGAATTGACCTGCAGAAATCCTTATGTTAAGTTTCCGGAAAATTTCTGGAAAAACTTGGTCATACTTCCTGGAAAATCCTGCAAAACTTCATTATGACTCAATACAAGCATTTGATTCTAACAAATACGAATATACATGCTCATTTAATATTGTGGAGAATCATGATCGGTTTGTTTCTTAAAAACATATTTGGGGTTTCCCCTTACACTTATCTTTTGCAAAAATACTTCTAGGTGGAGTTAAGACTAGGCCAAAACAACAAAGTAAAGTATTTCCACATTTTAGTTTAGAAACATGATCTACCAACAATAAAAATAAAGCATGCATACGGAAGTAAATAACAATCAAACAAATAAAATCACACAAAACATGGGTTGCCTCCCAAGAAGCGCTTTTCTTTATTTACGAGTCTTGTAGCTAGACTCAAGGTCATGGGTTACTACGTGATTTCATCATTGGTTCCATTCTCTAGGTCGTCTTCTAAACCAGTTTTGTATTCCGGACCTAGTTGTAAGCATTCTTTATAGAAACCAAGCATCCTATTCTTTACATATTCTACTCCTCTACGTCTATCCTCCTCATTCCTATAATAAGCCGCTTGCTTGTGTTCTTTTTCGAAATTAGAGAGAAGGCGGTATTGTTCAATCTTGTAGGGCATTTGATAGGCAACCTCATCGTTCTCTTTCTTAAATCTAACTATCCCTAAAGTCGGATTATAACTCATCCTAGTGGCTTCAACAAATGGTTTTCCGAATACTATTTGGCTTAGGCAAGCATCTATCACCGGACGAATGTCTTCCACTATCATAAAATCGATTTCATAGGTGAGATTCCCTATAATCACATGTAATCCCTTCACTCTTCCTGCAAAATTACTTATCAGATTCCTACCGGGCATCATCCTAAAATTAAGTTGCTTCTTCATCACCCAATTGTAATAAGTCCTAGTCATGATGTTCACGGGGGATCTAAGGTCGATGTAAGCTTTCCATATATGCATGTGCCCGATATTGCATGGGATGTTAATGTTAGAGGGGTCTCCCATTTTGATAAGGGGTGTGCCGAAGATATATGGTCTCTCGGGACTATCGAATAGATCCTTATGGTACTCTCGTTCTTCCTCGGTGGGCAACTTATCAAAGTATTTTTCTATAGGCTCTACCTCCTCTAACTCCTCTTCCTTGTTAACCTTAACTTTCCTACTCTCATCCTTAATCTCGGCCTCTACTCTAACTTCACCCTGGTCACTCCTCTCTATCTCCTTATCTATCGGTTTAATGGTGACAACATTGACAAAGTGGACATGTTTGGATGATGAGGGATCCTTAATTTGGGTTCCACTATTGGTGTCCCTAGTGTCCTTCCTAGGTGTGATTAACGCTTGGTTGTTGAGGGCTTTCAACAAGTTGTCAATCTTGTTGGTCATCTCCGTTTGTTGTTTGTTGAATTCGGTTTCAAACCTAGCTATGCGGGCTTCTTGAGATGCCATGAACTTTGACATCAATCCTTCAAGATTGTTGGTACTACCATAGTTGTTAGAAGGATTGTTGTTGAAAGTACGGTTGGATGGTGGACCGTTTGGTTGGTAACGATTAGGCGGATTGGAAGAATTGGGTTGATTTTGTTTCCACCTAAGGTTTGGGTGATTTTTCCAAGAGGGTTGTATGAATCACCGTAAGTGTTTGGCTCGGGCTTGAAAGTGCACCACTTATCTCCCGCTTCGTCGGTACGCGTGGATGCGTAGTCCGCAAAAGCTGTTCCGGGGAGTTCCACACAATCACGAGTGTCATAGGGACCACTACATAATTCGCATGAAGAAGTGATTTTGTTCACTTGGCTTGAAGGCTTCGGAGCTTCGTAAGATTTCATGAGAAACTTGACTTGGTCCTCAAGTTCCATGATCCTACGGTCGGGAGTGCTAGAATTGTTCGAAGGCAAAGATATTGCCTTGACCGTTTTGTTCAAATCACGGGGATCATTCCAACTTTCGTTGTCATAGAGGGCAAGATCTTCTATGAGTTCCCATGATTGTTCCGCACTAAGATCACGTAGCTTACCACCGGCCGATTGGTCAATGGCTCGCCTCGTGGAGATATCGATATGGTCATAGAAAATTTGGACTTGGAGCCAAAGATCTATACCATGATGAGGGACTTTTTGGAGTAAGTCCTTGAAACGAGTCCATGCTTCATAAAGGGATTCATTTTGACGTTGTTGGAACATCAAGATGTCATTTCTAAGCTTAGTAGTTCTCCCCGGTGGGAAAAATTGAGCAAGGAAACGAGTGGTGAGATCATCCCATGTGGTGATGGATCCCGCGGGTAAACGCTCAAGCCATTGACTAGCTTGATCCCGTAGAGAGAATTGGAATAGGCGTAATCGGGTTGTCTCTCTAGTTTCAACATCTAAGTCTATGGAGTCTACGATTTTGAGAAAGTCCTTAAGATGTTGGTTTGGATCTTCGGAACGAAGTCCATGGAATGCACATCCGCTTTGCACCAACCGGATGGTGTCGGATCGCAAGGGGGTCACATTGGCTCCGGTGAGCTCAATGGTGTTTCGGTAGCCTTGGTGGCTAGGTCGGGAATACTCTCCTAAGGTTCGGGGCCTAAGGGGTTCTAATGGTGGGTTTTGTTGTGGTGGGATGACGGGTTCAAAGATGTTCCCGTTGTCCATGATGTCGGATGGTAAAGAGTTACGAACAAAGGCACGAAGAAATAAGATAGACTAAAGAGAACCTAAAAATAAAAATAAAATCTTACTAGAAAGGAATCTAGCAAGTAGACCTAATAAAAAGAAATTCTAACCTAGACAATAACTATTCCCCAGGCTGCGGCGCCAAAAACTTGATGCGTGGGAATCGCAACAGGCTTTACCTCTCGAGGGATCTCGAGAAGCTTACAACCCCCACCAGGCAGTGTACCTGATCGTTGTAGTATAGTATAGTGACAAGTACCGGGGGATTGATCGTTCAGCTTAGAAATAGTGTTGCTAGGATTAGAAAGCCTAAATACTAGTTCTAAAGGTAAATGATGATTATTTTTGTATTTTTATATTTTTTAGAAAGCAAGTAAAAATCTCGGGTTTTGGAAGAGTGGGCGGAATTAGTTGCTATTCAACTAACCCAATACTAAGATGCAATCAAAATAAAATACTGGAAAAGAAAATAAACTAATTTATACTAAAGTTGTGAGCAGTAATTGGAGAAAATGTGTTTACTTAGATTTCACTACTCCTATATATCTTTTACACGTTAATTACTTGTTATAATTGCATGGATGACGGATCGTATTCCTTAATACCATTCATGGGGTGGCACACATAACTCCCCAATTCTATGAGCTCTTATCTCCTCCTACACCATGCCCAGCACAACTATAGGGATTGTAAACAGTGGCTCATGCATTAAATACAACCAATAAAGACCTAGTGCACGTTGGTTCATGTTTCTTAAGACGTTCAAGCATGTTACCAATTGGAGATCTGCCAGTTTTCTTAAGCCTAACATATAAATCATTCATCCAAGACAAGAATAAACAAGTAATCAACACATAATCAATATCTAGGTTTCATTAGATCTAAGCAAACACAAAGGAGATCTAGCCTAGCATGATAGGATTAAGACAAGAACATGATATAGACAACCAACACATAGACATATTGATTGAATTAGAAGAACACTTATCTTGATTAATCATGCAAGGTATCAAGGGGTTGGAACCCTTGAAAAACCTGTAAAGTTACACCAAAATCGTACTTAGGGTTTCTCCCAAAACTTCTTTTTTTTTTTAAATGTGAAAAATTAGAAAACTATATATAGAAAAATAGGTTTGACGGCGTCAAGAATAAACTTGTGACGCCGTCACCTCGCCGCCAAAACAATCCTCGGACTGCCTAGATCTACATCTGACGCCGTCAAGACTTATACACTTCCAGGCCGTCATGACTCTTTTACTCTTGACGCCCTTCCTACGTGACGCCGTCAAAACTCTTCTGGGTCGTCACGGACTTTTACTCTTGACGCCGTCAAGAAACTCCTCTTGACGCCGTCATGCACTGTTCCCAGCATGGAAAATTAAGACTTTGGCGTTTTCTTCACTTTTATGCTCCAAAAACGTCCGAATTGCTTCCTTTTCCAGATTTCACTCCCAAAGTACCTAAAATCAAAAAAGGAACGATTTAGGGCAATATTTGATCAAATAAATTCGAATTCGGGCTTAAATGACCCCCTAAAAACGGATCATTTTTCGCCTCATCAATCTTGCATAATTAGTCCTTTTGACTAGCGGATGTTAAGTATTGTTGTTCAATAAGTGTTTATTCCGTAAAGCACTTTGTAATTCTTTGATTTATTCAATAATATGTGTTGTTAGATTATTTGTTTTTCTTTTATTCCTTTTAACATGCTAGGCTAGATTTATTTTGATATGGTGAAAATGTGATTGGTTTAGCTATTGTGGCACTTGGTGATGAGTTTTAATGGTGGACATTTAAAGCCACTAGTTATCGAACTATAATGGAGAATGCAGGTACTCTCTATTCTCACTTATATTTACCACCACCTTATTAAATTACAACGAATCTAGATTAAAAGTTGTATGACGATTAATCATGATAATTTGGGGTTATCTTCAGGCCCAAAAGTAATAGATTTTTAAAACGATCATTTATGACAATAGAATATTTGGCAATTGTATGCTAAATTGTTTTTTGCAAGGATAAAAAAAAGGCAACTTCTTTGGATTGACCCCGGACAGTTTATTTGAGTTGACAAGTGTTGTTGGGAGTACTAGACTCTCATAATGTTTGACAATGATCATCTCAAAAACATATGTCATATTGTGAAATAAGCAAGATCTAGCTCTTACTGCATATAAAAAACAACTTATCTCCAGGTGTTTGGGATACTCATAAAATCTGTTAAGTCATAACTTCGGATAGTGCTAAAATGTTGTATCATTTCTGTTAAGGGATCGATTATTTGTTAAACATCTTACAGACTTTATGAGGAAGATAGGCTCAAGTATTATGATGTTTTTGACGAGCCAAAATTCTGTCATTTAGATTTTAGAACATCTTATGGTTGATGTATTCACTTCAAAAGTACAAAGGCAAGGAATTCCATGCCACATTCGCGTGCCATGATTGCGTAAAAGATATGTTCATCATATATCTTATATGTATTTACTGAAAACTAAAAAGTGAACCATTGTAGTTTTGAAGATCGGGTTATGTCTTAATCTTCTTTCTCCATACATATCGCTATTGGTCCTAAATGACAATTAGGTTTGTTTGGTTGTTTGTAACTATTTAGAATTAAATATTGTAGTAATCATCTTTGTGGTACATGTTTAACATGATAAATAGAACTTTAAGATATATCAGAACATTCCCAAGAACTATAAATGAGTTCATGATCGATATCAGTTAGACAGTCACTAAAGAATAATGCCAACATTTATCAATCTAAAACATGCAAGAAGCATTAGCACTAATATGTTTAGAGCCAATCATTTGTTGTTATCTAGATGTTATATATATTTGTTGTTTGAATTTGTAGTGTTTAGTAATTGCACGCCACTAAAAATTGTTTAAATTTGATTTTTGAAAACATGATTATAAAAAATTGACAATGTTTGATTTAAACAATCCCAATCTTTCAGCAATTTCTAAATATAAATTAAAAATAATATATTGTCTACTGATGTGTTCTATAAACTCTATTGTATTTTGCAGTTGGAGAGCAGAGGAGAATGCCATATTAGCAAAAAACTGTATGGCCAAATTTAAGCTGCTTCTAGAGCAACTAAAAGCTCATATCAAGGCCAAAACAATTCATATATAGTAAGAGGATGTACAAGAGAGGCAAAAGGAAAATATGGATTGTGTGTACTGCTAATTCTCAGTTAAGACTACTTGAGAATTATAATCAATAATATGTCTTTTGTTTGTAGTTAAGATTGCCATGAGCATAAGAGATGCAAACATATACCCAACACCAATTCTCGCCTTAAATCCATGTTGCGTACATTAAGTTCCGTTTCTTTTACTATTTCGAGGAGATATCACAATATTGTTCATTTTTTAAATATGATATTGATTATGGTTATCTCAAATAAAAAAATAGTTATATTGCACTCTAATGTTGTTATGTTGTTGTTAATCCACATACATTTTTCCGAAGCGATGAAGGAGATAGCATTAGCTTATTCTTTTTGGAGACTAGATAGCTTTTGTATTTAGTTTGGGGTACAAAATATATATGGCTTACTTATATGTAACAATATGATTCATCTGCGACGTCCTATATTTAGTGTGGGTGCAACGTTTAGGTGGCTAAAAGGTAAAGCTTAGCTTAGAGTTTTGTGAAGTATCAGTTTATCTTTATCGTATTGTCGGAAGAAACAATATTTAGCAGGTACAGATATTTAGAATCTTTATATGCATTCAAGGACATGTTTGCGTAAGTATTCGGAAGTGATTAAATGATACTTTTTGATCAAAATGAAGAAAACTAGGTGTGCTAAAAGGGATTGTTCAAGATAGTGTTTCCATATGATCGGAATTATATTCCAAAATTAGTCGATTCTGTTCTTTTTTTTAATCCTTTAATTTTACCCGTTAGGCACAAGAGATTCACAAAATTAACAAATTATGTAAGTATGTGGTATTGGGTACTCATTTTTACCCGTTAGGACCGGAAAGACTTACAAAATTGACCCATTGGAACTTATAATTTTAATACTTTGTTGAGTAAGAGATCATTGATTAACACATGTGCAAAACTAAAAGGTAATAACATATCGCTTTTTGTTCTTTTTAAGTTAGTATTTAGTTTATGTTCGTGTATGTGCTTTACGTGGTAATATATTTTTGTTTATGTTTTTAGTGCTTTAATACGAGACAACTTATGAACCTCTAATAAAGATCTCTCAAAATTTGATCAAGTATTATTTGTGTTACAACATGTATGAAACTTATTCTTACCCACTTTTTCTTTCAACTTATTGTTCCAATTCGAATATGTTTCAATATGATTGTTGTTGCAGTGATTCAGAAGATAGTTTATATGGAGGAACAAAAGCTCTTTCAATTCTTTACCGTCTACAAAAACCTATAAAAAATTACAATTACAATAGTTGAACTAACAAGAGTAACATGCTAACCATAATCAAAACAGAAAATAAACTATTTGTTTTTAATAGATGTAATTGCATTATTTAGAAATTTAGAAAAAAACCCTGTGCGTGCACAGGCATTATAACTAGTAGTAACAGTAATAAGTAATAGAAAGATATAACAATGTCTTAAAAATTAATAAGTACTACCTTAGATGCATATAATACAAGTTAATCTCAAAAGTCCTTGATAATAAATACTCTTTCTGTTTCAAAATTATTGTGAGTAGACAAAATCATACAGTTTAATAAAAGTGAGACCACTACAATTTTCAACAACTCAAATAAAATATTCTCTTATTAAATTCTCTCTTTATTACTTAAAATAAAAATGAATAATTTTTTTAAAATATCTCAAAAATAAAATATGGATAATAATTGTGATACAGAGGGACTATAAGATTAGCTTGATCAAAAGTAATTAAATAATTTAAAATTGTTATTGTAGCCGATAATTATTACGAGTAATAAATAATTAAAGACACATAATCTCATTAACAGGTTTAGGTCACGTTTGTAAGGACAGTTTTAGGTGGTGTCGAATTCACTCTTTAGATAAACATGCTACAAAAATCAACATTTTTGCATCACCAAAAAATTATTGTGTTCTTGACGCATTCTCTGATGTTGTCGCATAACGCGGCTTAACTGTTAGTTATATTCAATGCGTTTATACAAAAATAATTTATGTTGAAATTCCGATATAGACACCGAATTACTAAAAAGGTGGTTATACTTGCAAATATTTGTTTTGAGAAAAATGCGAAATTTTGTATTTTATTTATTTTATTTTTCTAGTATTTGTGTTTGTATTTAGATGTGGTTTACCAAGTTGACTTATAGGTTAAAACTTAACACGTGATCTCCTTTTATTTGACTGGTGTAAAGGTCTCATGCTCAAATATCTTAACATTAAAGGGAGTGGTCATACTCTCTCACCTTTCACATTAGCAGCACTTCAGCTTTCTCTCTTCACCCATTCCTTCTCATCTTTTACACGTGGTGATCACACTAATCCCTCACATTTTATTAAAATACTCACTTTATATAAATATAGCTCACACACAGTTACAAGCCAAATAAAAAACAATAAAATACTCATTTTATGCACAAAAACCAAGAGATGACCGAGTCACCGCTATCTCTCTTTTTGTCGCATCTCACGCGTGAAAATTGTCAAAGGGAATGGGTTGTGTGGTGAGGTGGGATTGTGTGGTGAGGGTTCAAACCACCAAGGTTGGTCCAATGTGCGACCCTCATTTAATACCACCTAGAGTTAGCATAGTTATCTCATTAACTTATCTGTAGAAATCTATTTTTTTTATTTAACCAACATAATGAGAAAAAAGAGTACGACATAATCAATATACAACATAACGGCATAACATCTTTAAAGTTTGAGCCCACCGCTAACTTAATCTAAATGTTCAGATCTGGATCCCAGTTCAAGGTCGGTTATACCACCTTTGCGCTGTTTGATCCATTGCCAACCTATTCAATTAAATAGGGACAATATGGATAACAAAAGGATATGAAATCTGAAAATACGGGGAAACCTAACAAATACGAATTTTTCAAACATAACGTGAAAATTCTAACTAATTGGGCAATATAAATCAATTGCACGTTAGGGCGTGTCACAAGTAATGTTCACGTCTGGGCGTGATGACCAAAACCAGTTTAAATGACCGCAAGAAGCCCAGTAATAATATCTCATCACATATTCCTGTTAATCTTAAACCATATTGACCCACCTAGCTTACCTTCCACTGGGTTCAAAGCATATGTCCAAGCATTGCAAATCAGTTGAAGAGTCAGCTTTCTCAATACCAACAAATGTACAAGTACGACACAACAACACTCGGTTCCACAAGCCATACAACCAGAGAAGATGTATACATAATATCAAATCCTCACGCATTGGGTAGAAACGGCTTACTTTTTAAGTTAAAATACGCCCGAGAAAGGTATAACACATGTATCTAAGACGTTTTAGTATTAGTGCTCTGACTTAACAAGTTACAGTGTACATTAAAGAATTTTAACTTCTGTTTCACGAGGCCCACAGTTAACCGTGGTGCACCGGGGTTGCATGTTTCCACCAGTGACAAGAAACAACCTAGGCTTTCTACTTTCCTGGAGAGACCAAGGAACCACGGTGCACCGGGTTGCCTGGTTTGACCATTGACAACAAGCTACATTGGCTTTCTTTGTTTCTTTTTTTTTTTTCTCTCTGGGGAGGTATTCACACTGATGAAATAGTACAAGGAATTTGAAATTAGAGAGGGATATAGTGACAGTTTCTATATATGTATAGTAGAGATAGAGCGGCCATCAGGTGGTGCTGGTTTCAGTTGGGGTAGAGCAAGGAGCAAGTGTGTTTGAAGGCAGGTGTACTCCTGCACCTTTCACGGATATGTTAGGGGTTCTAAAAGAGCTAGCCCTGCTCATAAGGTTTGAATCGAGAAAGAGCACGACCACTGTGATGTCATCATGAAAATGACGGCGGACACCACGATCGATCTTTTTTAAGTCAGAGTATCTCATTTCCCTCTTCTTTGCTGCTTCCTGCAATGCAAGTTTTACCAATCTCTTAGCACTTCCCTGCATCAATGAAAAGGCATATTGTGTCAAACAACATCTTTTAAGGGTAAAAAGTCCCCATCGAAATAAAGAGACGCCTAGTCAGCTATGTGACTTCGGAGGGAAAATTGAACAACTTCGACCGCATGATCAATGTTAAAAACTTTAAAAGAAAGATGAATGGAATACATTGAAAGCAAGACAACCAAGGGGCTTGTCCCAATGGTACACCATGTGTGAGAATGCTCCCCAACAAAATTAGAGCTGGCATATCGTGCTGACACGACACGATAAGACACGAACACGATAAGACCTAAACACAAACACGACACGATAACAAATCGTGTCACTTTTTTCGAACACGAACACGACACGATAAGTTAACAGGTTACACGACACGAACACGAACACACATAAAAACTTGCGTTCTGATTTTATCAGCTAGTGTCTTAGGCTGTTTTTATGCTACAAATACTTGTGAGGGATAAATTTGGTCAAATTTAGACTCAACAGTATCCATGGTGTGTTGGATACGCCGTATAAACATCTTGTAGAAAATAAATAAGTACTAATCAGGGTCCAATATGCCATATCCCCAAAACAGGGATACACTGTATCCTGAAAAAAACAATACTCCGTATCAGAGGACAAGGCAAAAATCCAAACAAAGTATTAAAGTACTAAAAAAGAAATAACTAAAAGTTTAAACAAGTCCTGGTAGTCGAATAAAATTATGGGTTTTATCTTACTAAACGGCAACTCTTCATCTTTTACATGTAAACCCACATTTATATCACGTTTTTAATCAAAACCCAACAAAAAGAAAGAAATATAACGAGGTCAAAAGAAAGAAATATTGGCGCGTGTAGTAGTGGATCGAGAAGAGGAGGTGATGGGGAATCGAATGGTGGTGGTCGTGTGGTGTGGTGACCGGCGGTGAGGTGATGGCGGCCGGAAAAAGGGTCCGATGCTAGGGTTTTTGGTTGAGAGAAAAGAAGAAGATGTGTGGTTGTGTTAATGTGTTTGTGTTGTGTTTGTGTTGTGTTGTTGTGTTTGTGACCGACTGACCATATATCCATCTTATGTTAATATCCATATGTAAACCCCACACAAGTATCAGGTCTTTATAAGCCCACACAAGTACCATATATCCATCTTTAATAAGCCCACACAAGTACCATATATCCATCTTTAATAATATTGTAACAGTAACAGGTCTTTATCGTGTCTTAACAGGTCCGGACCTGTTAAGACACGAAACCTGTTAATTTCATTCGTGTCTTAACAGGTCCGGACCTGTTAAGACACGAAACCTGTTAAGACCTGACACGAAACCTGTTAAGAACAGGTCGTGTCGTGTCGTGTTAACAGGTTTCGTGTCAAAATTGCCGGCTCTAAACAAAATGGTTGTGTTTAGGACATGTGAGATAGATTTGTGGTGTATATATTGTGAGATAGACTTACCGTTAAAAAAAATGTTGGAGACATCATATTTTATGATTCAACATCCAGAAAAAATCTATTAAAATTTAAACATGAAATTAATAAGTTTAACCTCTGCGGAGTAATATAAACTTTTAGGAGGTGCTTGGTTCATCTTAAGTAATGGAAATGGGAATACTAAGGAATATAACGAATATTTCTATTATAATTGATGGTGCTTGGTTTATAATGTGAAAAAACTAACGAATTTCTTATAAATTACTGTAACTACTTTGAAATGAATAAAACTACCTAAATCAAGATCTTGCAAATGATTTGAATCAATCTACACCTTCTAAATATTTACAAATTAAGTACTAATATTTGAAGAGGAAAATTATTCATATGAATAATTTGGTATATAGATGATCATCAAATGTTGTTACTGCAACGAATAACCACACAAAAACTCTATATTAGAACAAATCTATTCTATAAAAGTAGCAACCATCATTACTTTTGTTTAGTTAAGTCAGAAAACAATAAAGAAAAAATGAAATTAGATGAATAGAAAATTAAAACGTGGTGGTAGATGCATAGTTGTCAAAAGCGAGTGCGATTGCAAGGCGCAAAGACCCAAAATCTCGCCTAGGCTAGAGGCGCATAAAAAGCGCGGGCCCGAAAAAAAAAAGCGCACTAACTTAATTGGATTATAACACTCTAAATCAAAAAATTCCAAATCGTACCATGAACCCTAATTTCCAAAATCAAACCAAACGTGTTTCTGGGTATGATTCGATCCTTGTATCATGTTTATAACATGATTCAGACCAAAACCCACTAACTTAATTGGATTAAAACACTTTAAATCAAAAAATCCCAAATCGTACCATGAACCCTAATTTCCAAAATCAAACCAAACGTGTTTCAAGGTATGATTCGATCCTTGTATCATGTTTATAACATGATTCCGACCAAAACCCACCCATTTAATCACACTCCTAGGCCCAAATCGTCACTCTAAATGTATGTGAGCCTGAGCCTAGGGTTTTGTGCGTTGTGGGTCCGCCTCGCCGTCGCATGTCGCACAAGGCGCTCGCCTTTGACAACACTGGGTAGATGTGAGGAGAAAAAGAAGGGAAAAAGAAAATTATGGATAAAAAGCATTACTTGGTTCATTACCCCCAAATTATAGAGGAATGGTGGATTACCCTAGGTAATGGCTCATTACATTATAGCAAACCAACCACCATTAATCATTACCATTTTTATTCCTCACCCACTAAGCGAACCCTTAGTTTAGAGAGCAGGTCAAATTTTACTAGTGACTCAAACATTCAGAAATCGACAGAAAACACCGAAGACAAGTCCATCCAAAACAAAAACCAGAAGAAGAAAAACCGACTTTTGAGGTTTAACCGGAAAATTTTTCATCAAATGACTGATGTATGATTTTTAAAACCTAAATAAAAATGAACGAAGCACCATCAAAAATCTTTATATATAATAAATGAAAACATTTTTGAATTCCACTTCCCCTATGCTGATGTCATATTTATGACGTGTCACTTTCTGAACACATGTGCTGACATCATATTGAGTTACCTATTATTTAAATGACACCCTCATTTTATTAATAAGTACAATAATGCCTCAGTTACCTTTAAACTTTGAATTAAAACTCCATTACTTCTCTCCAGCATTTTATAATTATTTTATTTATGTTTTTGTTTATATTCTAAAATGATGTAACACGTATGTGTTCATGATTTTATTGGTTCTAAGTTCTAACTATTCTTGATATAGGTTTTATTTATGTTTAATTCGTCAAAGGAATTATTAATTTCACTTTTTCAAATGACTAATTTTAAATACTGCTTTGATTTGGTTACTATGTCTTGGGATATATTGCATAGCGTGGAATTTTAAATATAAATGTGCCAAGTGTTTTGTTAATAGCAATTAGATTGCATGCATTTGGTTAGACCCGGTTATGATTATATCTAAATTGATTTCATTAGTTATGATTTTTTTAAATAATCTTGATTTAATCTATAGTATTTGCCAGATTAAAGATCATTAATGATTGTTTTCATGGTAATGTTTGTGAATCTTCTCTGTCTTTATGTCTTGTGACATTGAACTATAATCTTTATCTCAAATTTAAGGTGGCAAACAGAAATACGTATGCTTTATGAATAAAAAATGTTTTTTCTACGTATTGGTTTATGACATGGTCAAATACAATATATGTTAGTTGTAATCTCATGTTGAGTAATTGTTTGTTAAGATTGCTAACTTTTTCATTCGTGATCTCTTTAGTAGCAAGTCATGAATTCACGGGTCTATGATCCATTTTCAAAATCTTGCAACAATGAACCGTCACATACATTATTTTCTATTGTGCAAAATTCAACACACTGCTTAGTGTTTACGAGCTAAACAAATTTTACATTTCTCATTATATTTAATATCCCATCAAGCAACTGTGATTGAATACTCGTAATCTTTTATAGTTCCCATGAGTTAATATTTATTATAATCTTTGTAGATTCTGTGTTTCATATTTTTATTATAACCTTAAGAAATATTTGTTAGACTTTAAACTTTTCTTCCGGAGCTTTATGATAACCTTATGAAATATTTGTTATACTTTAAACATTGTAAATCTTAAAGAAGTTTTTCCTCATCAATTTAATAATGACAAGAACTGTACTGTGTGAACTTATATCTCATAAACACTGCTTATACTACTATAATTTGACTTAACACCAATACTGTGTTTTTAAGTTTAAAGTAAAAGAAAAGATAAAAGATAGGAAAAATATGGAAAGTGCCAAACATTGGGAAGTACCCGGGGAGGAGTTAGGAAGAGGAACAAGGAGAAGCGAGAACCACTTAAATGGAAAAGAAAAAAGAAAGGTATATGAAATGTTAGTTGATATGTTCTTAGGATGGAGGAAAGAAAAATGAAAGTAACCATAAATCATGTTCTTAAGTTTGAGGAAAGGGATAATAGCTTATTTAAATTACTTGTATGACTTTTAGTTATTGTTATCAAATCTTAAAAATATATGTATATGTATATGTATATGTATATGTATATATATAGGGATAGGATCAAATGAGAAGAAAACTTAAAATGAGAAGGATGAGAAATAACGAAAACCACAAATTAGAGATGCATCGACTTGAATTAGATGCATCCTTAATCTTTTAGATGCACCCTAATATATTTTCTAGCAAAAAATTAGATGCAAATACATATATTAGATGCATTTCATCAAGTTAGGCGGAACCTATGTATTTTTCGTCCCCTGCGGGTTAAATTTGTTGCTAGTACTACTTTGCGTCGTTTTAACTTCAAGATCACTTTCAAAACTAATTAGGATGCAGCTAAGTGAATAGAGATACATCTAATTCAAGTCGGCGCATCTAAAATATGAGGTAATAATTATTTCTCATTTTAAGTTTTCTTCTCATTGGATCCTTATATATATATATATATATATATATATATATATATATATATATATATATATATATATATATATATATATATATATATATATTATATATATATATATATATATATATATATATATATATATATATATATATATATGGAGTTGATACTCCCACCACATTTTTTGATGCTTGCACCACAACTTGTGCATTACAGTATTGTACGTACAACACTGCAATGCACAGTTGTGGTATTTGTATCAAAAAATAAGGTGGGAGTATCAACTCCCATATATATATATATATATATATATATATATATATATATATATATATATATAGTGAGACTTTCTTACGAGAACCATCTTATCTGCGAGAACTGAGAGAACTACTAAAAACATATATGCATGTCTTCAATAATTGTATTTTTGCACATATGTTCTAAAAACAACATATATGTTTTAAAAAAAACATAGTTGTTCTAAAGAATTTGATTAGAAATTGGAAATACAAAATTTTTCTTTGAAGGTGTGCATGTATGTTCTTATAAGGCGTGCAACGACAATATTGCAGTATGTAAGGTTTTTGTGAAAAAAGAGGATGAGTTCATGATGATATTGAAGAACATAGGTGGATACTTACGATTGTTGATGATTTGCATGTATTTTTATTTTATTTTAAAAGGCGTGCATGTATGTTTTTTATGGTTCTCTCAGTTCTCGCAGATAAGATGGTTCTCGTAAGAAAGTCTCCCTATATATATATATATATATATATATATATATATATATATATATATATATATATATATATATATATATATATATATATTAAGATTCCTTTTCCCTTTTCCTCCCAAAAATGGGGTTTAAAATTTTTTTAAGTAAAAATCTTTTCATTTTTTCTTTTTAATTTTTATCTTTTACAAAAAACTCTAGAACACAAAAAACTTTCATTTTTCTTTCTTTCCCTTCAAATTGTAACTCAAGAACACAGTGTAACCAAATATGTTAACTTAAAAAAAGATAACATGTGGATTCACCGTGTTTTACATTTTTTATAAAAAGGGTAACCAACTCTATGCACCAGCCAGTCTCGCGGCAATATAAAAGAGATAAATCACGTAACTTCATGATTAAAACGATATTGGGAAAAGTTCACACAACTATTTAACTTTCACTAACTAATATATACTGCAATGCTTTTACTGATTTTTTTTTTTTTTTTTTTTTTTTTTTTTTTTGTGCCCTAACCACCTGTAAATTTTACGGGTCTATAGTCTAGTATAGATATACTACAAACATCAATTTATGGAGTTAAAACTTAAATAAAAATGAATGGAGTACCAACAAAATTTTTAAAAATCTAGGGAGTTAAAACTAGGTTGGACTACCAAATCAAATAGCATAACAGAAGTATTGAGTTAAGCATCTTACATTGCGCGGGTGATTTTGAACAATATCAACAGCTTCTTGGTTAGTAAAGTGCTCCCAGAGACCATCTGAAGCAAATATGATAAATTGATCATGTGGCTCCAACTGGTGTACCGACACTGATGGATCTGAGCTCAATATTGGTCTTTTAAAAGGTTCACGAAGGCGAAACTTGGCATATAGAGGTGCCCTATTGAATTCTGCCTTCTTTAAGTATACATCACCAATGGATCTTGAAATCTGCAGAAAGAGAACACAATATAATTTCTTGGAAATTGTAATAAATGCTCACAACATAAACTTTACAGGTGAAAATTTCGACCCTTACTTATTAATGGGTCGATTTGGGTTATGTATCACCTTCAATGAGACAGATGGGTAAAACATAAACTATAGCTAAAAGGACAAGCGTTGAATGGGCCACTAAATCACTATACACAAGAAATTCGATTATCGTTGTAATCACATTTGATACCTTAACTACATATAAAAAGTGCTCGCAGATCAACTCAACTGTTACTAGAAGCTCATCCATGTTCATCTGTTGCCCACTTTGCCACCACTACCAACGTCTTTAGGAAAGCTTGTATTCGGAGAAGTTGATGAAAAGGTAAGGATGCTACCAATGACAAAGTTGAACAAGAAATGGGAGTGCCCATTTTTAATTGATTTAGATAAGCTAACACTGGTCTTTGTGCATACCTTGCAAGATTAGGCATGGAAAGTTCAGATATTAGGTCCACGGCCTTATATTTCAATTAAGATTGCTCTTTCTTGCTTTATATTCATCTAAGTTCAAGATTCATGTAATGCACGACACATCTGTTTATGGTGAAGTAAGATTCCAACGGGTGGATGGAAGGGAAGATTTTGTCTTGTTTCGTCTCCCTTTGTATAGTGCTTTTTTATGTTAATTTTATCTTTTGAGTTTTGTGTGTAAACATCAACTGAGATAATTATTGCTCATAGTTGGACGCACGTGAGACAAGAAGAGTTTATGAATAAAGGCAATATGAACAGTAGACAGAAGTTGAAAGTGGCACATTATGTCCATCACTTGGATTTTTGAAATTCGGCCCTAATTGAACAATAATGATGCAACAGTTAAGGTTTATGATCCAACGATGTGATTAGAAACTTCTTTTTGGGCAAGGTATCCAAGTAATAACCCAAGAAAACTCGATTAGTCTCTCCCGTATTAAGACGGATTTACATGGGGCAAATGAATTTAAGATGTTATCGCATTTTTAAATAATTGAAAGCTCCATCACTTTCCTATGGCTATCGGGACTGTTTCTATATTATAGAGTTCTACAAAAAACCTAGTTCCTTCAATGTTTCTCCTCTTCCTTTATTTAAAAATTAACCTGTCTAGCCTCAATTATCCAAGAAGATATATAGCAGACATAGATCTAAATTTTAACAAAACTACAAACTCGTTCATTCTCAAACAAGGCTGTTTTTGAATATACTCTTTTTTTAAATTTACCATCTTCTCGTACTTTTGGTCGAGCATGCAAATTTATACCTGAAAAACGAGCTTTTACTATCTAGATAACATGAAGTATTTCACACCTTCACTTGTAACTATGCATTAGTAAAACAATCAGTTGTTTTGTATTTTGGCCTGCGGAAAGCTGCATGTATAATCCTAGGGTAGTAACTAGTGAGAGATCAGATTTTCATCTGTCACCACAAGTCTATTGCTCCAACCATTTCCACTTGAATTTTGGACAAGGAAAAATGGCGTTTAGGACTTTTTACTATCAACATTGGGTATATCTTCTGACCATAGGAGATGCAAAGGCTATTATTGTAATTTATAAGTAGTTAAAGCCTAAAAGCCATAAGTAAAACATACATTTGGTGGTTTCCTTTGTGACTAAGTGAGAATATAGAACGGGGCCAAAGCAATCAAAAAACAAATTTATTCAATAGTTCAGAGTTTCAGACTATTATGAGCACATAGAGTTATATGTAACTCCTATGTACGACATGCACATACTTATGTCCAAAAGAATATATTTAAACTACAACGGTACAATCTATGACCTTAACTTCTTTCATTTCCTGCTAACAAACAGATCAGAAGTTACATCAAGATGAATTAGTACAACTTTATGTGCTTACACAATACTATTGTCAATGCAAGAACTACGTGTACTGAACACTAGAAAGTAACAGTAACCCATTGTTAATTAAAGGTATTAGGTATAAGAGGGGTTTACCTGTATAAGGCCTTTCACTCGCCACACGTTATGCTTCAAAACCACAATTTGGGAGTCATCTGGATGCGTAGAGTGTAACTCCTGTCTTACAGACTCTATACAGGCATTGTGTTCAGCAGAGAGCTGAATTGCAAGAACTTCCCCAGTTGCCTTTACAAGCCTACCAAGAACAGCCCGAGAATCTCCAAGATTAGCAATGTAAAGGTTCCCACCGCATATGACTCCAACAAGACAGCATGATCCAACAGCTGCTATTTGTGGCTGCATTGGCCATTGTTTGGTAACTAGAGAGAGAAAACCATCTTCCGTTGCTTGGAAAGCTTTCTTTATTACCTCCACTGACATTGATTGATTCTCAGAAGTAAACCCTAAAAATGAAAAGAAATAAAAATAAAATAACATTTCTAATTCGGTATATCCAATAAAAACTTGGATCAATACATCTTGCGTTTTGAGGTCAACACTAGCATACACATTGCAAACTGTCTGCCATTCGCCAGAAAAGTTTATACAAACATTTGTATATTAACCCTAGGTGTATATTATCATTTGTCTGTAGTTATTAATTTGCATGGAAAATTTTAATGTTCATATTAATTTAACAATTTGCTAAATTACTGGCATATCATAAAAGGCTAAAACTAGTACAAATGTTCCCGAACGGATAAAGGGGTTTGTTTACATTCTCAAAATATATAGACTTCCAAATATATATATATATATATATATATATATATATATATATATATATATATATATATATATATATATATATATATATATATAGTAATAACAAAAACTTAAGCTCCGGCTGTGAGAAATTATAATAGAAAGAAAAGGATCTGAATGTGAACTAAAGACACTGTTTGCTTATTTTTAGTTTTCACTATCATAGGTTAAATAACTAAATAAGTGGGTCCATAAAACAAATAAAGAAGATAGGGGAAACATTCAAACTGAAAAGGATAAACAACCTTTTAGTTGGATCTAATCAAAGACTGCAGATTTCATATGATGGCTCATTATATTAGTAGTATAGAATCTTTCTGAACCTAAAAACCACAATGATTCACAGTCCCACGGGCCACAGATAACAAATTTCAACTTTAGAAATAATGCATCACTAGTCACTTGCGGTTATTTACATATCAACACGATTGAAACATTTCTCAGTATTTAAGTGGCTAAAATATATCAGGATAACAAAACATCTAGTAGCATGATTGCATAACAAGCATTAACAGAACTTTATAAAGTTTCAAATGACTTACTCTTGAGATGTTGAAAGAGGTGACTATTAATAAACCGTGATGTCTCAGGACCACCATGCCCATCATACACTCCTACAAAGGTACCATAAGGTCCCGATTCTTGCAAACTCAAACACCCTGATTCAAGCTGACTCTGATCCTCTAATAAATTATTAGCTTGCACTACAGCCATAGAGAAATCTCCATTAAAATGTTGTCCTGTGTCTTTATACCATAATAGCCCGTCTTGACGACCACCCGAATCAGAACCATTGTGAACATGTCGGTCCGACCTTGGCCGGAAACAAGCCCACAAAAAGTTCATGAAACCAGATATCATAATACCTCATCTCATTAAAACCCCTCTTCGAATTATCCGCATTTAACTAAGATTTAAATAGCAATAACTTATTCCTCTCAATGTGTAACCTCGAACTTGAAATCCTACAAATTAGAAATGTACAAACATAAACTCAAATGTATATGCACTATAGACAATCAGATACTGTTTAAAATAAGCAATCGTATAAGCTATTTATATGTACAACTAGCTTGAAAATAATCAGAAAATATGCAATCAAATAATAATCTATGCGGGTGCTTGAGTTTGCTTATTTACTTTGATTTTTGTTCAATTAAGTTATGAACTATTTTTTGTTCACTTGGGTCACTGAACTTACAACACATGACATTTAGATCGCTATTCAATAACTTCAACATTAATTCAAGTGACATGAATGCATATTTTTAATAAGTTAAGTAACCTAAATCAGCGTTTTTTATAAGTTCAGTAATCTATACATATATTTTCTGCCAGTCAAGCGACTCAAATGTCGTGTTTAATAAGTTCAGTGACTACCTACTTAAACAAAAATATAGTTTAGTAACCTACGTGAACAAAAACGCAAAGTTCCATACTTCCATGTATAATAACCCTCTAAGTAGAAGCAGTCGCTTATCTGCTCATTTCAAAGTGCTAATTTCAAATGAAATGAAATTAATATTTTGTTCATTCAGCTTAATTCCAACAAATTATAAATTTGGCCTACAAAATAGTAGTAACTATTTACTGAGTGTTAATTTCTAAGCAGCAGCTTATAAATAATCACAATTTTATAATTTAACTGATGATCACAACAGTGTTACACTTGAAATTAACTAAAAAAAACAAGTCAAAGGTCAAACAATAAAAGAAAAGATAAAAATCCTAGTACGCACCTTTTATAATAACGTTGTAATCTAAAGAAGATCTGAAAACAAAATAGTTAGATCTAGAGATCAGACAGTAGTTGTACTTAATTATGATCGTCAATCTGAGGTTGTTATTAAAACAAAATTAAGGGTTGAAGATAATAGAGTGTGTGTGTGTGTGTGTTTGGGTGTTTTGTGAATTTGTGTGAGAGTTGAAAAGAGAGAAGAGAGAGAGGTTATCAACAGATACTTGAAAGAGATTATCACAAAGAAGATGATGATGATGATGATGAAATGATAGTGTTTATGAGTTGTCCAAGACGTGCACTTGACATCAGGACAAGTGGCACCGTAACTCTAATCAAACTCACACTCTATAGGTTGTCTTGCGTTTGTGGTCCCTTTTTCCAAACACTAGCTTCCCACCTCTCTTTAGTTAATTACATAATAAACAAAAATGCTAAATCCTCCTACTAAATTATCCTACAAAACTGTCTACTCGCAGGATCATGTCAAGTGACAGAATTAATAGTTTGGGATGCATAGAGAGAATGCGTAGAGAAAACTATTTAATATCGTTGTGTGTGTAGGAGGGTTTGTAGGATGATTTAGTAGGAGGATATAGCAAATTACATGTGATATCTTTCATTAGACTGCCCGCAATGAGTCGGTCGACCAAAAGGTAATTGAGTGTCGATGTTGGTTGCCGCCGCTGCTCAACATTCGGTTGAGAGAGTCGAGTTGTAATTCAATCGAGAACTCGACCTTGGTCGTGTGTTTATTTCAAAACAAAATAAAAAGTTTTTATATTATAAAAAAAATAATAATAAATAAATAAAATAGAACTTTTCAAAAAATTTAAAATTTTTAAACCCTTTTAACTTTATAAATATCTCATTCTTTGTTCTTCGAGTACGTGAAAGTAGAAGAAAGATCATGTGTGTCGTTGTGATATCGTATGAATAATACAAACACCAAGGAAGGTACTTGTGATTCGGTTTGAGTAGAAAATAATTAAAATGAGATGAAAGGATTATTTGTTGCTTTATTTGAACAAATAAGAACCATTGTGGTGTGCCTTTCTCAATTAAAATAAATAAATAAATAAAAAAAAAATGTGGTGTTGTGATTCGATTAAGAAGTAATAGAACAAATCAAGAAAAGTTTGATTTGATTGTGAGTTTCGGTTGTTATATATAAGAAATGGAGTGTATAATGACTACATATGTTTGTATGGCACTATCCAAATTGTTTGTGGACCGGGTATGCATAATTTTCGTTTGGGTTAAACAGATTTTATATACTCCGAATTTTGCTATTAAAAAAATGTCGGTCGTCTTACTGTGTCTAAAAGGTTGCATGCAGATCGCAGGAGAGAGAAGTACTCGATTAGATGCGTACATTTGATTAACGTATTATTCCTGAATAATATGAACGGAAAAAATCTCGATCTTTTATCATTTTTTTTTCTCAAATTGCATGTTCATCTTTGAGTGTTCATCTTATGACTGTCGTCTAGGTGCACCGTTTTTTTTTTTTTTTTTTTTTTTTTTTTTTTTTTTTTTTTTTTGGTAAACTTGGATGTCATATTCATCATTATATTAACTTGATCACTAAAACTAGTCTCCAAGTTTAAATGAAAGTTGTAAGTTGTAACTCTAGTACATAAGAAGCAAATATCAACTAATATGGTTTTTAAAAAGGTTAATATACAAATATATCACTAAACTTTTTGAAAAAGTGCGTCTAAAGTGACGAACTTTCATTTTGTACACTTGGTTATTGAACATAAAAATTGACATTTGAAATAATATTATATATTTTAAGTAAACTACAAAATACATCCTAGTGGTTTGCTACTTTTGACACTAAACTCCCTTTCAGAACTTTTGGCAATCCACATTACGTACCTATTAACAAACGATGTAATTTTATCTCCGTTACTTTTGTTATCTACCAAACGTCAAACATCCTTGTTGGTACGATCACTCCTAAACACCTCATTTATTCATTTTAATCATCTTTTCACCACCTCTATCACCCATTATCATCATCTTTTTCTCATAACTTCCACCACTACAAGATGGCTAGATCCATCACCAATAAATCACTTTCAACCACTACAAAATACCTAAGCTAATCATTATCTTCTTCTCACCACCTCCACCACCATCTATGACAACCCACTATATTACAGCTCAATATTTATTACAAAATTCTAATTTATTACTTTGAAGTTGTCAAGAATTACTTTTTACGTATAACTTTATAGTTAAATCTCGTAAGCAAGAAACACCGTCTTGTGCACTATGTGTAACAACCGTAAATATTACGTTAATGTTTACCTATAAACTTCAATGTATTACTTTAATCACTGTTAGTGCAAAAAAGTGTGATAGACATGGATTTTGGTTATGATTATGTATTGGGCCATTGGAACGAGCTACCGATGGGTCAAGCTTGTACTAATCCAAGTAATGAAATGATTCAATGCACAAATGAAAGCAAACCGTTAGCCTTACCATGGAGACGGACATCATGTTTGTCAGAGAATTATGTGTGTATTGGTATGTGTGAGAAAGTCATACCTCGCAAATGTGTTGAAAGTTTGCCTTTTATAGGCGAGTCGGGTACTAGGGTTTCCTAGTATTTCGCTTATTTTGTTAGTGGCCAGAGTTGGACCTTTGTCGGTCAAGGGTCCATAACTTAATCATGATTGCGGATACAGATCATCTTTCGCGGCCATTGGTTGGTTCGCTAGAGTACTGCGAAAGTGTCATTCAAATGATCTGCATGCGTCTTTGTGTGTCCGGACCGCATCCTACTCATTGTTGGGCTTGGTGGCGTTCGGTGCACTTGCTTGTTTGTTTTGTTGGGTCGGGGCCCAAATGTGTATAGTACGGTCCAGGCCTGCAATCCATATTATACGTCATCAACCCCCCCCCCCCCCCCCCCCAGTCTAGTTTGTTCATTGCGTGCGTCCCTGTTGGTAGTGTGCGATGAATGTTGTTAGACTAAGTTCCGTTGTAGTTCGCTCCGTGGTGAATTGCTTTGTTGATATAAATAATGTTTAAAAAGGTTATTAATATCTCTCAATAAACCTATGTTTTGATAATCACAAAACTCAAATCAAATTAAGTCAAGATTAAGACGTAAACAAGTATTTTGTAACAAATATTTACCTCTACATCTAATATCACTTAAGGTATGCATAAACTAAGCATCTTATGCATTACATGATCAAAAGAAATTTTGTCTTAAGACATAACATCTTATAAAATGATATAAACATTTTATATATATTTGTAAATCATTTTTGGTAATGTTATATTAAACCACAAAGATATGATTTCAAATTTCCAACCAAAAAGGGCAAATTTTATCCAGAAAAATTTTTTCAACGTTCAGGAGGGCGGCCCCCTTAATTTTACTAGGCGGCCCCCTTAATGATTAAGGGGACCGGCCCCTAATTAAGGGGACCGGCACGCTCCAGAACAGTAAAATCTGGCCCTATAAATATTGGATCATTTCACACATTTTTCTCACCTTTTTGCACTATAAACTTTCTGATCCAACCTCCATTTCTAAATCTAAAATCCTTTGATCATATAATTCATAAGTCTTTGTTTTCAAGTGATCCAAAGCTTCATCCATTCAAGTGCAAAAAGAAGAACACTCCTCTACATCCATCTAATTGTAGTAGTGTTGTGAATAGCTAGTTTCATATTGTAGTTGTGGTAGATATTTGTAAAAGTGTTGTGTAAATTTATTGATTATAGAAACTAGGTGTGTTGTAAAGTAGTTTAGTAGTTGTGAATTAGTTGTGCATAGAAGAAGGTGTGAAGCCTTGAAGAAGTTGTGAAGTTGTGAAGAAGGTGTGAAGCCTTGAAGAAGTCGTGAGATTGGTTCTAGCTACGATTAGAACTCGACATTTAGCTTAGTGTCGTTAACTCGTGTAAGTCAAGGTGTGTAAGGTTTCTCCACCATAAGGAGTTTGTTGACATAGTGAAGAAAACTCTCGAGTGTGGTACTCGGGGAGTGGAGTAGGGCAAGGAAGGTGTCCTTGTAGCCGAACCACTATAAATTCGCGTGTTGTGGTTTGATCTTTCTAACTCTATCTTTTCTCCATTACATTTCAATACTTTCATTACTTGATTAGAATTGCTTATATTGGTTGTCATTTGAATTCACTTGAGATCGAATCGAAAGTTTTTAATAACCTACAAAATATTTTGGTAATAAACTTTTAAAAGAACGTAAAACTATTCAACCCCCTTCTAGTTTTCCACAATTGGTGTCACACCCCCAATTTACCTGACTTGCAGCGGAATGGAATGCCTGAGGGTGTAACTGTCATAGCACCATAACAAGGAAATATTGAACGACCTAAAGTGTCGTTTGGAAAATACATATCGTTTGATTTATTTAAAAGCATCCAGTGCTACAAAACATAGGTCCCCAAAGGTTGAAATGTTTACAGAAAACAAGTTCAGGAAATGTCAAACGATAATTTACACAAGTGCATGAAAATCCAAAATGTAGTGCGTCATCCCTGGCACACCCTAATGTGACTCCATGCATGTAATATGATGATACCTTAGTTACCTGAAAATACATTGCGAAAACTGTCAACACGAATGTTGGTGAATAATCATAGGTTTATGAAATATAATGTTTGTACGGCCACCACAAGTATAAATGCATGACAAAAGTCACGTAAAAATAGTACAATAGCCTTAAGCTCATGACACCGAAGCTATGACTGATGAAATTCTATGCCCCTCCCGAATGTTCTGCCAAACACTCAAATGTAAAAGACATGACATGCATCCGCTTACTGTTGGTACTTACTACCACGGATGGAGGCGTCACCCTCGATAGATCTATCCACTCACTCTCGCTTAGCGGTAAATTAACGGTTCATGATATTACAGGGGACTTATCACATGGCAGACAAGCTACTTAAGCTATGTACATAGGTTTTGATACTTGGGCTCGTACTGAAATGGTGCAATGTATTCTCCCCCGTGGGATTTGAAAACAATAAAAATGTATACGGGGCTATGAATACTCACCTCAACTGATGATACTGCGATGATAATATGAAGTGAACAACAATGCACGGTTAACTGCCGCAACCTATAATGAATGATGAATGATCTCATTTAGATCACCAAATGATGTTATGAATGTCCATGCTCATGTTCCTATACCACTCTACTCTTTGGAAAAACACTTGTGTTATCAAAAATATATAATCCAAGAATTTGGAAAAATATTGCTATTAGAAAATATAATAAGCTAGTTGTAATATATATATACTTATATATATCGTATGTTTCCATGTTAGCGTTGAAATACTCGGGTTGTAATCCTTGAAATGATGAAAATATACTCGTAATAACTAATACTACATTAGTTATAAAGCTTGGTACTTAATATTACTTCTAGCTCAAAAATGTACTTCGTAGTTTTTGTGCCAATTTTATTAAAAAGCTGTCAAATATAAAATGGTTTTAGCCGATATTCAAACGTGAATATCTTTGTCGTTACTTGTCCGTTTTACTTGTTCTTTATGTCCACGGTTACGTCTTAGTATGTAGTAATATATTTTGGAAAGCTCGGCTCCTCCGGGTTACGTCTAAAGTCTCTTTTTGTCCAATGAAAAACGTCCAACAGCAAACAAATTTCCAGACAATACATTTCGTCAACAATCTTGCAAAAATCATAACTTCTTCGTTATAAGCTCTTTTTAATCCGTTCTTTCGCCTACGGATTCGTTTTTGAAAGTATTTTCTAAAAATTTTGCCAAAGTTTCCTTGGTGTTTACTGATTTTCCAGATTTTTACAAAACGGGACAGCATGTCTAAAATAGGTTCCAAATCAAGTTTTCAAGGTTTAAAACTAATTTCTACCATCACCAAACCTCTTGTAATCACCACATAGCTAATCTAATCCTACCATACACCTTCTTAGGGTGCCATGGACTCCTAACCAAGTTATTATAGCAAGGGGATTCATAACTAAAAAGTTAGGGTTGTATAGCTACTTGTACATGATTTTTAGCATGATACTTATGAAATACATGTAAAAATAAGATGATCCATGAAAAAATAAAGTTGATTACTTACTTGACAAAATGAGATGATTATAGGATGATTATGCTTGATGTTCTTGTGTTTTTGTTGCTTGATTCTTGATTAGGCATGTAAAATGAACAAGTTTAGTGTTTTAACTTATGAAAAATGATCACTTGATCTTTGTGTTAATTATGGGTCGTGAGGATGAAGAGAGAATGGAAGAGATGAGCAAGTTTTTGATCTTTCTAAAATGTTGGATTATGATTTAGGTATTTTGGTAAAGTTAGGTTATAAGAGGTTTATTAGTTAAATACAAATGAGTTAATGCTAGAGGTTAAAGGGGTGGTCTTGGGGCCGGTTTTTCAAGGGTAGAAGGGGGGGGGGGGGGGGTAGGGTGCTTGTGATTTAATTAGAAAACTTGTAAGAATTATGCACTAGTTTGTGTTATTCGTTAAAATCGGGTAACGGTTTTAATAGAAATAAATGTTCACGAAGTTAACCGGGATGAAATAAAGTCATAATAATGTTGAAAATATGTTAAAAATATGTTGGGTACATTTACTGAGTGATCGGGTGATTATTGTTTAGTTTTAACGAAAACCGTCGTTATATTCATACGCGTACGTTATAAATAAAATAAATTTCCAAAATACTGGGTAACTGAATGTTATAACTTTTATGATGTTAAAACGGATATAAAAATATGTCGGGACCATTGTGGGAATATTTAGATATATTCGTCGTGTATAAACCGGGTGTTAACGTTTACTATAAATACTTATACGTAAAAACGTTAAATGTACTGAATATAGAAATTTGAAAATCCTAAGAGTGGTATAACATGAAAATGCTGTTATGATGATATGCAGACTATCTCCAGTCCGTATGCAGTGTTAAGAACACTAATGAAATGAATTCGCACCTAAACCAATCCGGTTACGCGAATTTGAATACCCGTAAACTAAATTTACGATGAAATGAGTAATGCACGTGAATGATGAAATATTTTCCGGAAATGAATAGTGTTCAGTGAATAGTAAATTTCCCAAATGGTTCTCAGAATATCAAACTGACCTCGAAAATGATGAATAGTAAAACGATGAATAGTGTTTTGATGAATAGTGATTTATGAATAGTAAAAAGTCGAAGTTTGGGAAAATGACCTGAAATGGTATATGACGTGAAATGGTGAGTTGTGACATCCGCCCACCCAAATAAGAATTCAGTCCCTGAATTCAGCTAGTGTTGGTCTCGGTAATAGGTTTAGTGAAAAGGTGTGGATACTTGCGTTGCATTTGGTCCTCTCGTTCCCATGTAAACTCAGGACCTCTTCGAGAATTCCAGCGAACCTTAACGATCGGAATTCTACTCTGCTTTAACTGCTTGACCTCTCGGTCCATGATTTCAACCGGTTCCTCCACAAAGTTAAGCTTGTCATCTAGCTGAATCTCTTCTAATGGTATGACTGAAGACTCATCTGAAAGGCATTTCTTGAGGTTTGAGACATGAAATGTATTATGTACGTTGCTAAGTTCTGATGGTAGTTCAAGCTTGTAAGCTACTGGACCAATCCTTTCCAGTATCTTAAATGGACCAATGTATCTCGGATTCAACTTCCCACGCTTTCCGAATCGTATCACGCCCTTCCAAGGCGAGACTTTCAACATGACCTTGTCTCCAACTTGGAATTCCAATGGTTTACGTCTAACATCTGCGTAGCTCTTCTGTCGACTTCTAGCTGTTTCAAGCCTATCTCGAATCTGTATTATCTTTTCTGTTGTTTCCCTAACCATTTCTGGACCTGTGCATTGTACCTCTCCAACTTCTGCCCAACAAACTGGTGAACGACACTTACGACCATACAATGCCTCAAATGGTGCTGCTTTAATACTTGAATGATAACTGTTGTTATAAGAGAACTCGATTAATGGCAAATGGTTAGCCCAACCATTCCCAAAGTCAATCACACACGCTCGCAGCATGTCCTCCAGTGTCTGAATAGTTCTCTCACTCTGACCATCAGTCTGTGGATGGTAAGCAGTGCTCATGTCTAACTTGGATCCAAAGGAATCTTGTAATGACTTCCAAAAGTTTGAAGTAAAACGACTATCCCTGTCTGAAATGATAGAAACTGGTGCTCCATGCCTCGAGACTATTTCCTTGACATAAAGTCTAGCAAGCTGTTCCATGGAATAAGTCTCTCTAATGGGTATGAAATGTGCTGATTTAGTAAGACGATCAACAATTACCCATATAGCATCGAAACCTCCTGACGTCTTGGGTAGTTTAGTAACAAAGTCCATTGTAATACGTTCCCACTTCCATTGTGGAATTTCTGGTTGTTGAAGTAGTCCTGACGGTTTCTGGTACTCAGCTTTCACTTTAGCACAAGTAAGGCATTTGCTGACGTACGTAGCTATTTCTGCTTTCATGTTCGGCCACCAATACAACTTTTTGAGATCCTGATACATCTTGTCAGAACCTGGGTGAATAGAGTACTTTGACTTATGTGATTCATGCATAATCAAATCTCGTACTCCACCATAGAGTGGTATCCAACTTCGTTCCTTGAAGCATAACACTCCATCTGCTCTCTTAACAAAGCCATTCTTGTTTTCTGGCATACCATAAAGTTTCTCCTGTGGCCGATTTTCCTCCTTGAGAGCCTCAATCTGAGCTTCTAAGATTTTTGATGGTAATGGTGAAATAATAGTCATTCCTAATGACCTGACCCTCAAAGGTTTGAGTCGTTCCTTTCTGCTAAGTGCATCTGCTACAACATTTGCTTTTCCTGGGTGATATCGGATTTCACAATCGTAATCACTCAACAATTCTAGCCAACGACGTTGTCTCATGTTAAGTTCCTTCTGATCAAGTATATGCTGTAAGCTCTTGTGGTCGGTAAAAATTACACATTTAGTACCATAAAGGTAGTGTCTCCAAATCTTGAGTGCAAAAACAACAGCACCCAACTCCAAGTCGTGTGTAGTGTAATTCTTCTCGTGTGTCTTAAGCTGTCTAGATGCATAAGCTATCACCTTCTCGTTTTGCATTAGCACAGCTCCAAGCCCTTTATGCGAAGCATCGCAATATACCGCAAAGTTCTCAATACCTTCTGGTAGTGACAAAATCGGTGCACTACAAAGCTTCTGCTTCAATAACTGAAATGCAGATTCTTGTTTCTCTCCCCACTCGTACTTCTGATTCTTTTGTGTCAGCTTAGTCAGCGACTTCGCTATCTTAGAAAACCCTTCGATAAACCTTCTGTAATATCCTGCAAGTCCTAAGAATTGACGAATTTCTGTAGGAGACTTGGGCGTAGCCCAATCCTTTACTGCCTCAATCTTTGCTGGATCGACTTGTAATCCTTGGCTATCAATGACATGGCCAAGAAATTGAACTCTTTGTATCCAAAAGTCACACTTTGAAAATTTGGCATACAATTGCTCCTTCTTGAGTAGTTCCAATATTGTTCTGAGGTGTGCTTCATGCTCTTCCTTGCTCTTGGAATAAATCAGGATATCGTCAATGAACACAATCACATACTTATCAAGATATGGTTTGCATACTCTGTTCATGAGGTCCATGAATACCGCAGGTGCATTCGTTAATCCAAAAGGCATCACTTGAAACTCATAATGACCATAACGTGTTCTGAATGCTGTCTTCGGGATATCTTCTTCCCGAACTCTGAGTTGATGGTAACCTGATCTTAAATCAATCTTAGAATAAAAACAGGAACCTTGTAGCTGATCAAACAAGTCATCAATCCTAGGTAGTGGATAACGATTCTTCACCGTTAACTTGTTCAGCTCACGATAGTCTATGCACATTCTGAAAGATCCATCCTTCTTCTTCACGAACAAAACCGGTGCTCCCCAAGGCGAGGAACTCGGTCTAATGAATCCTTTGTCTAAAAGCTCTTGCAACTGGTTAGACAATTCTTGCATTTCAGAAGGTGCAAGTCTATATGGTGCTCGTGCAATTGGTGCAGCTCCTGGCACCAACTCAATCTGAAATTCAACCTGACGTGTAGGTGGCAGTCCTGGTAATTCTTCCGGAAAAACTTCTGGAAATTCCTTAACAATTGGCACATCTTCAAGTCGTTTCTCATCTGACTTCTTTTCCGTTATGTGTGCCAAGAATGCATAACAACCCTTCTTTATGTACTTCTCGGTTTTAATGCATGATATGATACTGAGTCTAGTTCCACTTCGCTCCCCGCGAACAACCAAAGTTTCACCTCCATAAGAAAGATGAACAACTTTCTCATCACAAATGATCCTTGCACGATGTCGAGACAACCAATCCATACCGATAACGATGTCAAAACTTCCAAGTTCTACGGGCATAAGGTCTATATTGAATGGGTGATTTAGGAAATTGATGGTGCAACCACGGATAACTGTGTTTGTGTTAACTAAAGACCCATCGGCTAATTCAACAATGTAGGGAATGTCTAAGGTAGTTGGTTCTATGTTAAGTAAAGGTGTAAATGTACTAGAAACAAAACTTCTATCTGCTCCTGAATCAAATAAAATGGATGCATAACGATTATTAACTAGGAACGTACCCGTAACAACATTCGGGTCCTCACGGGCATCTTCTCCTCCCATGACATAAGCCCTTCCTCGAGCTACTCCTCCCTGATTCCCAGCTCTTTGATCATTCCTCTTTGGGCAATTGTACTGGAAATGACCCAACTCTCCACAACCATAACATGCTCCTGGTTGGTTCTGATTAATTGTTCCTCGTGGTGCTTTGCAGTCCTTAGTCCAATGACCGACCTTTCCACAGTTCTGACAAGCTCTAGGACAATTCCCAGGGTTATGATGAGTTCGACATTTGTTACACTTGGGTAGTTTTCCAATGTATCCTTTTCCTTCTGTTGGTCCTGCAGCATAAACCTTTGCCGCTTCCTGCCTCTTAGGTGCTGGTTGGTTAGCGTTCCCACCTTGGTTATTATCAAACTTCCTCTTGTTGTTATTGTTGTTTTGGTTATTGGGGTAGTTGCGGTTTCGGTTATTGTTATAGTTGTTGTTGTTGTTGTTTCGAGTGTTGTTGTAGTTGGTATTGTTGGAACGGTTATTGTTGTTGTTTGCAGCAGACTTTCCTTTCAACACTTGGACCATAAGTTTCTGAGTTATACGAATGGCCTCCTCCATTGTTTGTGGGTCGAAAGACATCACATCCCCTCGGATGCTTTCGGGTAATCCCCCAGTAAAGTTCTCCATCTTTTTCTCAGCGTCCGGAACCATAGTTGGACACAGTGTAGCCAACTCCTGAAACTTCCTGATATAAGTTTCAATATCATCTCCTTTAGTTACTAACTGGTAGAACTCTGTTTCCAACTTTTGCACCTCAGTACGAGGGCAAAACTTCTTGGTCATCAGCTTTTTGAATTCAGCCCAAGTGAGTTTGTAAGCATTCTCCATACCAATGGGTTGAGCATACGAATTCCACCAAGACATGGCTTCATCCAGCAGCATACCTGTAGCAAACTTTACCTTGTTAACCTCCTGACAACCACACATGAGAAAAACGTTCTCAGTCTTCTCAAACCAGCGGATTAAAGCAACCGCTCCCTCAGTTCCCTTATACTTGATAGGATCACTAATCTTGAAATCCTTCCAAGTACATTCACGCCTAGTAGTGGGTTGAACCACTTCAGCAGTAGGTGGAACCTCAGCATTCCTAGCAGCAACTTCAGCTCTCTCAGTCTCTACAGCTTCTGCTATACTATCCCTGACCAACTTGCGGATAGCTGCTTGTGTCATAGCAGGTTTTGGCGCCATACTTCTGATAAATAATAATCGACAACAACCATGAGAAAACTATAATAGAAATAGTCATCGTACAAAAATATACGCCCACACACATGTATATATATACAACCACAACAAGTATAAATACAACCATGACATGTACGAGTATAACCACAACCTGTAATAATACAACCACGACACGTATAGATACGTTAACCATAAAGAGCAACCATGAAACATCATAAATATAATCACAACACATGAATATAATACATGAAAATTTCGGTCGACGTAGGCCGATATATATATAGCACAACATTTCCAACATAGTAGAGTCGCACTTGATATATTTGTTTGTACAACAACCAAAAGACTACAAGTTCTTGAACTACGTCCCACACCTCGGGACTAGGAAATAGTAAAAGCTAATATAATACTAGTCTATGTCTATGCTCCTCCTGGTGCTCTAGATGGTCCAGGAGCTCCAGATGCTCCAGGCTCTCCCCTCAAGCGGCGAATCTCACGATCCATCGCAACCACGATCTCCTCCAGATGCTGGACTCGTAACTGAGAAGAAACATCCCTGCGCTCCATCACTGTCAACCTCTCTCGAAACAATGCCAACTGATCTACCTGCTCCCACTGAGTCTCCTGTGTCGCCTGAGCTCTATCTCGAATCTCAGGTAACTCATCCCTAAGTAGCTCAATCTCCTCCTGGTGCCTCAACTGTCGTGCCTCAAGTCCATGGTATGTCACATCAATACCAACCCTGCCCTGAACCAAATCCTCAACCTGCTCCTCGACAGTCTCAAGTCGAGTAGTAATGATCTCATCAACTCTATACCCCAACCTATCTACTTGCTCCTGCTGAGCACCCATCTGATCCTCTAATGTGACGGGTGTAGGGCTCCTAGCTGCAGCCGCTCTAGAACTCTCACCTACGTGATATACTGGTGGTGGTTCTGCTGATTCTGACTCTGTAGTGGTAGGTGAATCTGGAGTGGTAAACCTAACACGCTTCCTAAGCGGTAAAAGTGAGGTGGATATAAGGGTAGCAGTGGGTATGGCTGGTGGTGGTGGTGTAGGCACAGTAGGACTAGGTAGGTTCCTATAAGTGGATGTAGCATAACGAACTCTCTTACTAGCAACCTGGATAGTCTTCTCCCTACGAAACATAAGCATAGGTTCTGGTGGACTAGTGGTAGCAGGGGATGATGTATCAGTGGGTGTACAGGTAATCTCGGGTGGTGCAATAGGGGCAACATGAGGAGTAGGAGCCGTCTCCTCATCCTCAAAAGGCTCTGTTTCCTCACCTGATGCCGAGAATGGCAACACAGGTACGAGAGGAATATGTGGTGGTGAACGGGCAGTAGAAGACATAGAGCCTTCAATATCGGAGTCTGAGATGGTGTACAGTATAACAACATTTGGGTTTGCAGACATGGTTCTGTGATAATCAAGGTGAAATAAAATAAATAACTCGTAATGAAATCACCTAAAACAATGAACATGCACTTATGATAAAATGATGAGATGCTATGATAATGTGGTTATAGTCTAGGGTCAATGATACATCCTAGTTCTCTATAACCTTAGCTCTGGTACCAATCTGTCACACCCCCAATTTACCTGACTTGCAGCGGAATGGAATGCCTGAGGGTGTAACTGTCATAGCACCATAACAAGGAAATATTGAACGACCTAAAGTGTCGTTTGGAAAATACATATCGTTTGATTTATTTAAAAGCATCCAGTGCTACAAAACATAGGTCCCCAAAGGTTGAAATGTTTACAGAAAACAAGTTCAGGAAATGTCAAACGATAATTTACACAAGTGCATGAAAATCCAAAATGTAGTGCGTCATCCCTGGCACACCCTAATGTGACTCCATGCATGTAATATGATGATACCTTAGTTACCTGAAAATACATTGCGAAAACTGTCAACACGAATGTTGGTGAATAATCATAGGTTTATGAAATATAATGTTTGTACGGCCACCACAAGTATAAATGCATGACAAAAGTCACGTAAAAATAGTACAATAGCCTTAAGCTCATGACACCGAAGCTATGACTGATGAAATTCTATGCCCCTCCCGAATGTTCTGCCAAACACTCAAATGTAAAAGACATGACATGCATCCGCTTACTGTTGGTACTTACTACCACGGATGGAGGCGTCACCCTCGATAGATCTATCCACTCACTCTCGCTTAGCGGTAAATTAACGGTTCATGATATTACAGGGGACTTATCACATGGCAGACAAGCTACTTAAGCTATGTACATAGGTTTTGATACTTGGGCTCGTACTGAAATGGTGCAATGTATTCTCCCCCGTGGGATTTGAAAACAATAAAAATGTATACGGGGCTATGAATACTCACCTCAACTGATGATACTGCGATGATAATATGAAGTGAACAACAATGCACGGTTAACTGCCGCAACCTATAATGAATGATGAATGATCTCATTTAGATCACCAAATGATGTTATGAATGTCCATGCTCATGTTCCTATACCACTCTACTCTTTGGAAAAACACTTGTGTTATCAAAAATATATAATCCAAGAATTTGGAAAAATATTGCTATTAGAAAATATAATAAGCTAGTTGTAATATATATATACTTATATATATCGTATGTTTCCATGTTAGCGTTGAAATACTCGGGTTGTAATCCTTGAAATGATGAAAATATACTCGTAATAACTAATACTACATTAGTTATAAAGCTTGGTACTTAATATTACTTCTAGCTCAAAAATGTACTTCGTAGTTTTTGTGCCAATTTTATTAAAAAGCTGTCAAATATAAAATGGTTTTAGCCGATATTCAAACGTGAATATCTTTGTCGTTACTTGTCCGTTTTACTTGTTCTTTATGTCCACGGTTACGTCTTAGTATGTAGTAATATATTTTGGAAAGCTCGGCTCCTCCGGGTTACGTCTAAAGTCTCTTTTTGTCCAATGAAAAACGTCCAACAGCAAACAAATTTCCAGAAAATACATTTCGTCAACAATCTTGCAAAAATCATAACTTCTTCGTTATAAGCTCTTTTTAATCCGTTCTTTCGCCTACGGATTCGTTTTTGAAAGTATTTTCTAAAAATTTTGCCAAAGTTTCCTTGGTGTTTACTGATTTTCCAGATTTTTACAAAACGGGACAGCATGTCTAAAATAGGTTCCAAATCAAGTTTTCAAGGTTTAAAACTAATTTCTACCATCACCAAACCTCTTGTAATCACCACATAGCTAATCTAATCCTACCATACACCTTCTTAGGGTGCCATGGACTCCTAACCAAGTTATTATAGCAAGGGGATTCATAACTAAAAAGTTAGGGTTTGTATGTTTCTTTTTAGACAAAATAAAGGGTGGTATAGCTACTTGTACATGATTTTTAGCATGATACTTATGAAATACATGTAAAAATAAGATGATCCATGAAAAAATAAAGTTGATTACTTACTTGACAAAATGAGATGATTATAGGATGATTATGCTTGATGTTCTTGTGTTTTTGTTGCTTGATTCTTGATTAGGCATGTAAAATGAACAAGTTTAGTGTTTTAACTTATGAAAAATGATCACTTGATCTTTGTGTTAATTATGGGTCGTGAGGATGAAGAGAGAATGGAAGAGATGAGCAAGTTTTTGATCTTTCTAAAATGTTGGATTATGATTTAGGTATTTTGGTAAAGTTAGGTTATAAGAGGTTTATTAGTTAAATACAAATGAGTTAATGCTAGAGGTTAAAGGGGTGGTCTTGGGGCCGGTTTTTCAAGGGTAGAAGGGGGGGGGGGGGGTAGGGTGCTTGTGATTTAATTAGAAAACTTGTAAGAATTATGCACTAGTTTGTGTTATTCGTTAAAATCGGGTAACGGTTTTAATAGAAATAAATGTTCACGAAGTTAACCGGGATGAAATAAAGTCATAATAATGTTGAAAATATGTTAAAAATATGTTGGGTACATTTACTGAGTGATCGGGTGATTATTGTTTAGTTTTAACGAAAACCGTCGTTATATTCATACGCGTACGTTATAAATAAAATAAATTTCCAAAATACTGGGTAACTGAATGTTATAACTTTTATGATGTTAAAACGGATATAAAAATATGTCGGGACCATTGTGGGAATATTTAGATATATTCGTCGTGTATAAACCGGGTGTTAACGTTTACTATAAATACTTATACGTAAAAACGTTAAATGTACTGAATATAGAAATTTGAAAATCCTAAGAGTGGTATAACATGAAAATGCTGTTATGATGATATGCAGACTATCTCCAGTCCGTATGCAGTGTTAAGAACACTAATGAAATGAATTCGCACCTAAACCAATCCGGTTACGCGAATTTGAATACCCGTAAACTAAATTTACGATGAAATGAGTAATGCACGTGAATGATGAAATATTTTCCGGAAATGAATAGTGTTCAGTGAATAGTAAATTTCCCAAATGGTTCTCAGAATATCAAACTGACCTCGAAAATGATGAATAGTAAAACGATGAATAGTGTTTTGATGAATAGTGATTTATGAATAGTAAAAAGTCGAAGTTTGGGAAAATGACCTGAAATGGTATATGACGTGAAATGGTGAGTTGTGACAATTGGTATCAGGAGCCACGTCTAGCAAGATTTTTAAAATATATTGTATTTTAAAACTTGTAACGATCTATGGAATCTGAAAAATATTTAGAAGGGCAATCTATGCAAAGACCACCACTATTTGAAAGTGATAGATTTTTATATTGGAAAAATCGATTCGAAACTTATGTGAAGTCAAAAGATCTAGATCTTTGGCATGTTATTACTAATGATGATTTTTTACCTATTCAAAATAACCCTGAAACTAAGAAAGATGAAATCGTACCTTTTGAAAAACAAAATGATGATTTAAAAAGAAAACTTGCTAAAAATAATGAAGCAAAAATGGTTATTTATAATGCGCTACCACGTAAAGAGTACGAAAGGATCTTTATGTGTGAAACCGCAAAAGAAATTTGGAACTCTTTACTAATAACTCACCAAGGTAATAGTCAAGTCAAAGATAATAAGATAGATCTACTTGTTCAACAATATGAGCAATTCACGATTCCGGAAGAGGAATCAATTGATAATGCTTTTGCTAGATTTAACACTATCATCACAAGTTTAAAAGCACTTGATGAGAATTTTTTTAGTAAGAATTTTGTTAGAAAGTTTCTTAGGGCTCTTCATCCAAAATGGCGAGCTAAAGTGACGGCAATTGAAGAATCGAAGAATTTGTCAACATTGCAACTTGATGAATTAATTGGAAATCTAAAAGTTTACGAAGTCATCATTAAGAAGGACTCCGAAATGGTCAAAGAAAAACGAGAGCAAAGCAAGTCAATCGCCTTGAAAGCTAGAAAGGAATCTAGTATCGAAGATAGCTCATCTTCCGAAAGTGATGACGAAGAATACGCCATGGCCGTAAGAGATTTCAAGAAATTCTTCAAAAGGCGAGGAAGATTCGTAAGACAACCGCATGATGAAAAGAAAACATTTCAAAAGAGTAAAGATGACAAGAACAACAAGATTGAAAGAAAGTGTTTCAAGTGTGGTGATCCAAATCACCTCATCGGAAAATGTCCAATGATGACAAGAGATCAAAATCAAAGAGCTTTTGTTGGAGGTGCTTGGAGTGATAGTGATGAAGATGAGAAAGAAACGACAAAAGAAGAAAAGTGTCTTATGGTGAATACATCAAATGAGGTACGTTCCGAAACCAAATATTTTAGTGATGAAAGTTTATCATTAGATGAAAAAGATCTAGATAATGAATATAATAGGCTATGCAAATTAGGACAACTAGTAATGGCTAAAAACAAATCACTAAAATACATAAACAAACAATTGAAAAACGAAGTACTTGAACTAAAAATTAAAATACATCAACTTGAAAAAGGTAAAGAAATTTTTGAAGAATGCAAATCATGTCAAGTGCTTAAAGATGAAAACGAAATACTTAGGGAAGAAATTCGCAAACTTAATAAATTTGAAAACAGTAGTCACTCACTTAATAAAATAATAAGTGTTCAAAGAACATCCGGAGATAAAACCGGTTTAGGATTTAACTCAAATGAAACTTCAACAAGTGAGATTAAAAATGTCAAATTCGAAAATGAACCAAACGAACAAAAACCTCTAAAATCTAATCCTAAGTATATACTTGTAAATGATAGAAAAATACCTCTTGCCAACAATGAAGAAGTAAAAGCTTTTTATAAACCGTCTTTAAAAAACGAGGTAGGATCTTCTAAATCTAAGACAAGATCTAAAACACCACCACCTAGAAAATCAAATAATTCTAAACCTAGGTCTAAAACACCTCAACCAAGAAGAAACCAAAATAGGCAAAACTATAATAACAATAGTAATCAAATGTGGAACTACCAACAAAGCTACAATCCTTGGGGTATACTACCACCTTTCATGCATCCTAGTCAAATGTTAAACATGTTTGGACCAAACAACTTTGGACCAAAGAGACAATGGGGATCGAATGGCTAGATGAACATTCCTTGAGGCAATCTTGAAGTTTCTCTCAACATAGATTTTTTTCAAAGTCTATATGTCATCTTGATGATTTTGAAGATTTTTTGAAGACCACTGGGTACGCCATTCTTTCATAACTCATTGCCATGCTTAGATAAATATGCTTTAGTTAATTACATTGTGTGCATAGATATAGCTTGCCTTTTTCTCTCTACTTCTTCGATCATATATATACTTAATTACATATATATACTCTTATACTTAATATATATTATATATTATATATATATATATATATATATATATATATATATATATATATATATATATATATATATATAATTGCTTGCACATAACCTAGATACGTCATTAGTTGACTTTCTAGAACTCCAGGAAATTGTTCTTTATCGAACCCTTTCCTTCCCCCCCCCTCGCGTTATTCTATTAAGTCCTCTTTTAGGAGACTCATGATGATGAAGGGATATGAGTCAAGTGGACTTTTATCATGCAAGAACGCCTTCGCACGTGAACACTATTGATGAAACAAACTCCTCTCGCCGACTATATCCTATCTCCGCTACTATCTTTCAAACCTCACCCATCAACCCATCTTTCACTCACATTTATACTTATATATATATATATATGTAGTATACATATATATATGTGTATATATATATATATATATATGTATATATATATATACATATATATATATATATATATATATATATATATATATATATATATATATATATATATATATATATGTATATACATATATATATACTACATATATATGTATATACATATATATGTATATATATATATATATATATATATATATATATATATATATATATATATATATATATATATATATATATATATATATATATATATATATATATATACACTTATTCACAAATTCCCGAACACACCTCAAACCCTTCATCAACTTAACACTTTGATCATTTTATCCAAAATTATCAAAGGTACATTTTAATTATCGAAACGGTAATTAAAAATTGTTAAGATTTTATCATCGTGCCAATAAACGTTTACGTATTTTTGATATATTATAAATCTAATTATATACGTATAAATATTTTTATTCCAGAAATTAATTCCACGAAATTTCGAAAATTTCAAAGGCGGCCCCCTTAAAGATTAAGGGGACCGGCTTGTTATCGAGGGCGGTCCCCTTAATGTTTAAGGGGACCGGCCTCTGACACTTCCAAATACGTTTTTCACCTTATTTCCATTCCCAAACACCCCATTTGCTCATTCATCTCTTCCCCATTGCTGCTGAGTACGAACCAAAACACCCAAAAACATCAAAATCCTCCACCATATCACCAATCCGGGGTTGTTTCGCAAAGGGCAAACATCAACCAAACATATAACAACATCTTTTGTAAGTTTTCCAACATGCATTTCATCAAATTTCATTCAATTTGGTGTCTAATCAATAATTATGCATTTTATTAAAATTTATTTTAATTCGAATTTAAGTGTAATAGAAGCTAGAAATTGAACTACCAAATGCTCCCCATAGGATTAGGATGATGTATTGCAACTCAAATTTAGTATAATATATCATTTTGTCAAAATCATTAATCGCCCATAAACCCTTGTTAAATTTTATTTTTCAAGAGGCACATTGTTGATATAACTCTTAAAAACTACTTAAAACTTACTACATTACATTGTTTTAACGTTCTAAACAATCAAAACATACTTCTCAATTTGTTATAAAATGGTTCATGAAGACAACATGAGCGTTTGGTTCATGAACAAACTATAACTATATGTAGTTATAGTTTTAAAACTTGTTAATACTACTAGAATCAATAGACGTCATCAAGATATATAATCAATATATATATATTGATGTTTTAGGATATTTTTATCTAGTTAAGGGAGCGTTTGGTTCATCTCGAAAATGATATTTTTAAAAAATAAAATTCGCATTTTAATCTTTTAAACAAGCTTATGTTGTGTCAAACTCTTACGAAATGGAAGATATATAATCTAATATATATCTAGCCTTATTTCGAAATGAATTATGATATCATACTCTTTGATATTATATATTCTAAACGAGTTTAAAATCAAAATAAAAGGAACATTATGAAACTACTTCATTGAATATTTTTTTTGTGTGTCGAATTAGAATTTCGTTCCACATATATTGCATATAATTATATATACATATATATAACATATGCATGATAGTTGTTTTTATATTAATTCTATTTTTGTTATTATATTGTTTAGGTGAAAATGCCTAAGACCACGGTTGGTGATGTATCCAAAACCAAACAATACATTTCAAATGTCTCTTCTACTCCCGGCATGTCTCCTTCAGTTGCATGTTTCTATCGTCCTATTGAAAATAGAAACATTCACGAAGGACGAATTGTCGATCCATCTTTCTATAAAAATGATCAAACCGAACGAATGTTCACCAATATTTGTTTCGAATGTCTTCTCCAAATCAACGAACCAATCATTCCTCGTTTTATCCTCGATTTCTATAGCCAAGTGACGGTGCAAACCGATCCCTATGGTCATCTTCTCATTTCCTTCATGATTCAAAATCAATTCATCACTCTTACTCTTGCTCAATTTGGACAAATTCTTAGAATCCCATTCAACGGCCAAGCCGTTTTCTCAAATGAATGGGATCTTTCCTCTCTTGAAAGAAATCGTCCTCAGGATGGCCCCTACTATTCTGAGATTCCTAGTCCTGAAGACATTCGTCGAATGCTTGAACTAGAACGTTGTACGACTAGTCGAGTAATCAAGTCGAAGAATGTCGATATTCATGCCAATCAAATCCTCCTCAAAGAGCTAAGCCAAGATATGAAGAAGTGGGAAGAACTCATTCGAGAGAATGCGTTTGGTACTGGTGGTCACCGTGATCATGTCACGGCAAGCATTGCCCACATGCTTTATTGTGTAATTGCTGAAGAGCAATACAATTTGGCTTATCTGTTTATCCATCGAATCATGTCCGCCAAGAATACCCCAAATGCCAATCTTCCTTACGGTATGTTCCTTACACGACTTTATCGTTATGTCATGGAACATTACCCTCATCTTCAAAGAGATTACTACGTTCAAATCCTTCCTACCTTGAACCAACTCACTCTTGTTCGTACTCGTCGTCCTCGTAGTGACAAAGGAAAATCTCGTGTTCCTTTGTACTCTAGGCCTCGTGGTTCTACATCTCATCGTGATGACGATGATGATGAGGAGGAAAACACCTCACGTGTTAGTACTCCATCCCCCACGACCTTTGTTGAAGATCTTTCTGATATTGATGATACCGAGTATCAAATTCCTCTTCCTCATGAACGTACCGATGAGCTTCTCTTCACTCGTCAAACGTCTATCATCAATCGTCAACAACAAATGCATGAAGAACTTCGAGGGGGTTTCAAATCCGTTGGGAAGATGTTTAGGAAGATGCTTGGAAAGAAGAAGAAGTAGGAGATATTGACATATTGCTACTTGTTATGATTTGGTTCTATTAGACATTTGTATGACTTGTCATTTGTCCGATTTATTCGGAAATACTTGTGTTATTTGTTGTTTATCTCTTGAATGATGTTTAGACTTTAATTGGTATCATGCTACTATCTTAATATTATGCTATGCTTATTTTCAAAATGGATTATAATATGTTTATTTGCATGAAATTTGGTTATATATATATATATATATATATATATATATATATATATATATATATATATATATATATATATATATATATATATATATATATATATATATATATATATCATCATTCCTAGAGTATATACTTCTAATAGAGCTTGCTGGGAAAACACACTTGAAAAATCACCAAATTCTGCAAATTTTGGGTTTCTGGTCGTCTGGGAAAACACCAGATGGGCGGCCCCCTTAATTCCCTAGGCGGTCCTCTTAATTATTAAGGGGGCCGGCTTACAATTAAGGGGACCGGCCATCTGGAACTGGATTCACTATTTTCTTTTGCATCTTGTGAACCCTTTCTCTAGTTTCAGCTACCATTTCCCATTTTAACCCAACTGATTTTAGAATCTCATTCAACCATTTCAAATACATACCTTAATCAACCATTTCCATACTATAAATTCCCTCCACAATCACCATTCTTTATCTCATCATTCACCATCTAGATCATCATGACTCCACCAAGCACCTCACACTCCAAAGCCTCCAAGAAACAAAAACTTGTGGTCATCCCCCCAAAACAACTCTTCATTGACTTAACAAATGAAGACAACAAAACACCATCACCTCCACCCAAATGCTCATCCCCAAGTGCACCCAATGCACCATCTAAAACACCTTCCACTAATGGAACTTCCTCATCCTCCATACCCTCAACCTCATCAATCAATGACTACATCAACTCCCACTTGTCACCACAAGTATCATCACCACTTCCTACACAAGAACCCATGTCCACCCATCTTACCATCTCACTTTCACCAATAACACCACTTGATGCTCATCTCTCATCTCCACCAATTACACCACCATTCTTTGCCAATCCCATGCCTTGGAGGCTACTTGAATCCCATGGGGATACTTGTCTTTGTTGCATCCATAACCGCACGGTCATCTTTGGCCTTAGAGATGAAATTCAATATATGTTTTCATATATTAAACATTTGCTTACCAACCCACCACCACCACCAACTCCACCATCCTCTCCAATCATTCCTCCACCACAATTTTCACCCATTCCTCCATCATCACCATCATGCTCTCCTAATTAAGCATTTGATATGCTTAATAAAATAAAGCCTCTACCATCCTTTTGCTTGCAAGCTCTATGAAGACCATGTACTCTTGCCATGATGATGTATTTTCCTTGTTGTTAGTTTGTGAACTAGCTTTTCTACTTGTAATCCAAATTGCTTCTTGTATGTTGTGTCTTGACACAACCTATTATTTAATATGAATGCTTTCTTTCAAACATGCTTTATTTTTTTTCTAATCACCTTATACATGTTTGCATGCATATACTTGTGCTTCTAATATTTTTTTTGCAAAGCATTCCATAGCTCGTTCTCTTGGTGCCCCCAAACGAGGGGGAGTACACATCAAGGGGGAGATATCTTCCCGTCAATTTTTAACGTTTGAAAATTGTCGGCATAACCTTTTTGATTCTATAAAAAGGGGGAGAAGTAAATATAAACTCACTAAAATACTTGTTTAAAAAAATTAATTTTTGAGTTAATGAGTTTAAGTTTTGTAATCATCAAAAAGGGGGAGATTGTTGATATAAATAATGTTTAAAAAGGTTATTAATATCTCTTAATAAACCTATGTTTTGATAATCACAAAACTTAAATCAAATTAAGTCTAGATTAAGACGTAAACAAGTATTTGGTAACAAATATTTACCTCTACATCTAATATCACTTAAGGTATGCATAAACTAAGCATCTTATGCATTACATGATCAAAGGAAATTTTGTCTTAAGACATAACATCTTATAAAATGATATAAACATTTTATATATATCTGTAAATCATTTTTGGTAATGCTATATTAAACCACAAAGATATGATTTCAAATTTCCAACCAAAAAGGGCAAATTTTATCCAGAAAAACTTTTCCAACGTTCAGGAGGGCGGCCCCCTTAATTTTACTAGGCGGCCCCCTTAATGATTAAGGGGACCGGCACGCTCCAGAACAGTAAAATCCGGCCCTATAAATATTGGATCATTTCACACATTTTTCTCACCTTTTTGCATTATAAACTTTCTGATCCAACCTCCATTTCTAGATCTAAAATTCTTTGATCATATAATTCATAAGTCTTTGTTTCCAAGTGATCCAAAGCTTCATCCATTCAAGTGCAAGAAGAAGAACACTCCTCTACATCCATCTAATTGTAGTAGTGTTGTGAATAGCTAGTTTCATATTGTAGTTGTGGTAGATATTTGTAAAAGTGTTGTGTAAATTTGTTGATTATAGAAACTAGGTGTGTTGTAAAGTAGTTTAGTAGTTGTGAATTAGTTGTGCATAGAAGAAGGTGTGAAGGTGTGAAGCCTTGAAGAAGTTGTGAAGTTGTGAAGAAGGTGTGAAGCCTTGAAGAAGTCGTGAGATTGGTTCTAGCTACGATTAGAACTCGACATTTAGCTTAGTGTCGTTAACTCGTGTAAGCCAAGGTGTGTAAGGTTTCTCCACCATAAGGAGTTTGTTGACATAGTGAAGAAAACTCTCGAGTGTGGTACTCGGGGAGTGGAGTAGGGCAAGGAAGGTGTCCTTGTAGCCGAACCACTATAAATTCGCGTGTTGTGGTTTGATCTTTCTAACTCTATCTTTTCTCCATTACATTTCAATACTTTCATTACTTGATTAGAATTGCTTATATTGGTTGTCATTTGAATTCACTTGAGATCGAATCGAAAGTTTTTAATAACCTACAAAATATTTTGGTAATAAACTTTTAAAAGAACGTAAAACTATTCAACCCCCTTCTAGTTTTCCACATGCTTCTTTAAGACGCTTCCTCATATTTAGTAGGTGAGGTTTTTTGGGACGTGGACCATTTTTTCCCTTTCATATTCTCACTGATTTGACCGAGTATACCCCTGGTCTTCCTATCATACTTATATTTTACTTTCAATCCGGATCGTTCATTCAAACGTCATTTGACACGTGCAGCCATCTTGGATTATCCTGAATTAAATATACATCGGGTATAAATATCCGATTTCACTTTTACTATCCTACTTCTTCTCTTTAATTACGTTCCACCAGTATCGCAGTTTTTTTGAGCTTTTTGATGCTCTTCTTGTGTCGCTCTTTCCTTCAGAAGTTTCTGAATTCTTCGGATTAGGTTTCCATACTGTTTCCTCGCATCATGGGGTACTATTATGGACATTAAATCCAAACTTTCTCAAGATGCTCTCAATTCTTTCTGAGGTAAATTTCATATCCCTGAAGAGGTTCCCCCGGAATTACCAGATCAGGCTCAAACCATTCATGAGCGCCCTGAGGGGAAGATATGTGTTTATACCAGGTTTTTTTTATTACGCCAATTTCCGGTTTCCTTTATCCGTGTTCTTCGTTGATATCCGTAGATGTTATCGGATCAATATTTCCCAACTCTTTGTTATAGGAGCGGCTAAGGTTTCACATTTTGAAATTTTGTGTCGCATTCATAATGTTGTTTCAACGGTTGCTCTATTTCGGTGTTTCTACATAAAATCCAAGAACAAAGGGTGGTTGTCTTTTAACAAGCGTTCCGATAGTACTGGTGTATGTTATACAAAAGCTCTAGATTTCGTTAAAATTTGGAATGACCATTTCTTCTGGGTTGATGATTTTGCTTGTCCTGATATTTTTCCATTGCACACCGCCAAAAGTATTGCCAAAGATCCTGCTCCTAAGGATGACGAATTTAACGCCGGCCATTTTGCCATCCTTGTCGCAAATTCTTTTCCGGAAGTTCCCGGAACCCTTTCTTTGTTGGGTTTGGTTGAACCGCTACTACACCTTGGGTGAGGACACTTATCTCATATATCTTGACAACAATGGAACGGGTGAGGTTTTTTTATTATTTATTTATTTATCTATTATTATTATTATTATTATTATTATTATTATTATTATTATTATTATTATTATTATTATTATTATTATTATTATTATTATTATTATTGTTATTATTATTATTATTATTATTATTATTATTATTATTTTTTTTTTATAAACCATCACTTTTTATTAACAATAAATAGGATTTTACAAGAAATTGGTGGGGAGCCGAGAAACCAACTGGGCCCCCACACCTCTAGCAATAGCGAAACCAATCCTATTATTATTATTATTATTATTATTATTATTATTATTATTATTATTATTATTATTATTATTATTATTATTATTATTATTATTATTATTATTATTATTATTATTTTGCTATCTGCTTAACGGCTCTTGGTTTTTATTCTAACTGTTTCCCTTGGTTATGCAGAAATAGATCTGTTTTCTTGTCAAACTTGCAAAAACTACCAAGGTGGCAATCTTTGGAAGGGAACGTTGTGAGGGGAGCCCAAGCTTTTGGAAACTACTATTAGGTGAACGGTTCCGCTCCTCCCGCTTGCAACTGTCCATACGGATAGTGAGTTAGATGCTAGCGTTGATGAATTATTTGGTGATGGTGGTGGTGCGGAACAGGGTGGTTTCGTTACTGGCAGTGGTGATGGTGTTGAGTTTCAAGTGGTCGCATCAGCTGACATTGTTAGGTCAAAGAATGTTGTTGTAAAGCCTATGCAGAAGAGGAAGATCGTAAATGTTCTTGTGAGAGCTAGTGAGCCTTCCTATCCTGCAAAAAGGTTAAGGGATGATTTTGGTGATTCTAGCCGGTCTGTCGTTGGTTGCAAATCTTTTTCCGCTATCTAGAGTTTGCTGGCAAGGAGTATGCTGAAGGCGGAAGCCGGGGTTGAAGCTTTACCTACCCTGCCTCTTATTACTTCCTCCGTTTCGGTTACACCGGAGCGTGAAACGAATGTTCAATCTGAAGCTTTTTCTGATATTTAACTCCATTCTATTGATCCTCCAAGAAGGTTTGTTATTTCCTCTGATTTTCTACATCATTCTAGTCTCATGATGCTAACTTTAATTCTTTTTTCATGCATCTTTTTCTGGTGATGACAGTGGCTACAACTACTACTGCTATTGTTATCTTTACTTCGACTTCAAAGGAGAAGGGAAAGGAAAAGAATAGTTGAATCTCCTTCATCCCTTGATGCCTCTTTATCCCCTAATGGTATCAAACCTGATGCTGGTGGTTTTCCAGACCCTTCTAGAAGTGAGCTTTTTATTGGGGATATCCGTGCCGCGGCTGATGTGGACTCCAGGCTTTTGGAAAAAACTTATGTGCTGGGATGGAACGTAACTAATGATTCCAATCTTGATGACCCTGTGGAGTTTCACGATATGATTGACAAGTTCGCTCCGCCCTAATATTTTGCTTCCGTCCGTGACATGGAGTACAACCAACTATTTACTGAGTTTAATGTTGGTACATCCCGCCAGACAGTTTTAGGTGTCGAGGTAAGAATGCCGGTTGAGCACAATATTATGGAGAGGAAGAGGCTATCTGCTCAGTGTGACCATCATGTAGGTTTATTAAAGGAGAAGGATGGGGAAATTACAACGTTAAAGGCTAAGTTGCCACTTGTTGAGGCTGAAGCTGCAGAGGCGCTTCACCTTCATGATCATGTTTCCTCTTTGAAGTCCTATAACAGTTCTCGTGTCGCTCAGGTATATTCTTTGAAGGAGCAGAACTCTGCTCTTGAGAAAGAACGGGACTTCCTTAATACAAAGGTGGCGGAGCATCAATCTTTCGTGGAGGGCAAGGAGCGTGAGCTAACGGATCTGAATGCCATGGTTGCCGCTGCTAAGTCTCAGAACGACAGCCTTGTGGGTCAGGTATGTATCTTTGAATTTATATACTTGTGCAGGTTCTTTCCTATTTTTGTCCATATAGTTATTCGTTTTATCTCTTCCTTTGCTGTAGGTGCACACATTGGAGGTTACATTGGGGGGTTTAAGAGAACAATTTTAGAGGGTTCAAGATGCTCAAATGAATGATTTTATTGGCAAAGTGGCTAAGTTAGAGGCTGATATGACAAAGGTAGCCTTGCATCTTGTCTAGACATTTTACCCTTATCTTCTTACCATTATATCTGGTCGTCGGTGGTTGTTGACACATGGTATGAAGCTTGTTGTCATTAAATGCCTAAACTATCCGGAATACCTTGCGGCTATAGGGGAGCCTTAAGCTGTGTTATGGTGAAGGGGATGCAAGATGGATTAGCGGCTGGTATTAATCATGGGGAGGCAGGTTCTAGCCTTGTGGATGTTACTGCTTATAATCCTTCAGCTAAGGCATATCACAACTCTGCGCTGCAAACCCTTCATGATATTGAGTTTTCTTTGTTAGCTGCTTTGACGGCGCACAAAGATGCTAGTGTCGAAGGTATTATGAATCTCCTCCACCTTGAAGGGCCACTTGCGGATGTTCCCGGAATGGCTGACTTAAAACCTGATCAGAGCAGCTTGTCGTCCCAATTCATAATGCTAAAGATAATGTGGTTATTGGCGACACTCCTTTGTCTTCTTCTTTAAGTGTTACTCGTAGAAGGGCTGAGAAGGTAAGGGACTACTACACTGTCGATCACTCTTTCACCTTCTTTGACTATATATGATTATGATGTGCCTATTCCGGATAGTAAAGATAATGTTGAGATGGTATTATGAATCTCCTCCGCCTTGAAGGGCCACTTGCGGATATTCCCGGAATGGTTGAGAAGGTAAGGGACTACTGCACTGTCGATCACCCCTCTGGTTAAGCCCTTGTCTGTTGGGGCTTTGGCATGTATTACGGCCATCCCGAGTAGTGAGTAAACCGTTACCGTAGTGACTACTGCACTATCGATCACTCTTTCACCTTCTCTGACTATATATGATTATGATGTGCATGTTCAAGATAGTAAAGATAACGCTGAAGATGATCAAGATGATATCGAAGGTGACCAAAGTAAGGACGGAGTTCCCGTTTCTTCAATTGACTTCGAAAAGAAGAACTTGATACCACTCGGGAGCATGAACCTGTTTAGTTAGATTGCTGCGACCGTATGTAGTCTTTTTGTAGCAACTTTTGTAATTGAATGTGATCATTTGCATTACTTGTCTTGTACTTACAGCAATACTTATGTTTTCTATGAACACTTCTGCATGTGCCGTGGTTATTTGTGAACGAAATTTATGTTTTATGAACATTGTTACTATGTGCGCTATGGTCATGCTTGACCTTGGTGCGGCTTTTTGCACTTATGGTTCGTGCTTTGCTATTATACTAAAGTCGTATATGTATATTTGTGGGTTATTTTCTCGGTACTTGGCTTGCAATACCTCTTATGTACTCTGAGTGAATTATTAGGTTATGCATTATTTTGTTATGCGGAATAACATTCTCGGGTCATGCCCTAGTGCGTGCGTGTATTACTCACATATGTAAATGACTTTTCAAAGTAAATATTGAAATTTTGTTAAAGTAAACTAGTGAAGGTAGCTAATCCCCATTTTTTTTATTAAAATCTTTAAAATAATACAATATTTTAAGAATATTTTGAATACAAATATCTACTACGGAGTCAGCATGAGTGGGCTACTTGTATCTTGTAGTTGTAATACTTCTTGAACTTTACGTATATTCCATGCTTGCGGAAGTTGATTTTCGTCATGATCTGTGATGTGATGTGCTATGTCGTTGTAGAATATCCTTACTCAAGTTTTAAATTTATAATAGCCGACTTATCCTATAACACACACTAACGAGCAGTGTACCCGATCAATGTAGCCTAGTTGGTAAGTAGAGTGTTGATCACTAAGAGTGGAACGTTAACACCTAGAATGTTTATTAGTATTTTATTATCTAAGTTAGTTTTACAATCTAATCTAACACAGGAGGTTTTCAGTCTGAGAGACTGGCACGAATTGGTTTGATTAAATAAGCTAAAACTATTGAGCAAGAATATAACGAATGGCGAATAGCCGAACACGTACACAGATAGATAACAGATACAAATAAGAGGCCTGACTTATGATTAAGTAGCTTGTCACTTGTTTTATTGCTAGTTTTATATGATGAGTGTCGTAAACTCTTATCTCTCGTTGGTATTTTAACTATAGGCGAGTAGACCCTTAATTATCACTTATGTCTAATAATTATTTAACCTTTTTTCGGGCTTACACTAACTTATAATGCTAGTAAAGTAATCGTAGGAGGGGTATGGCGGCCCAAGCATGCTACTGCTAGACACAGAGGTTATCAAAGCACATATAACAAGAACCAAATAAACATCAAATAAACTTTAATCGATGGGAAAACGGTTTTAAGGGGAGCAATATGGCGGTCACAAGCCCATCAATCCTGATGGATTAAAGTGTACTATTACAATAAAACAAAACTACTTAATTGAACTAAAACACATTCAGGACCTTCTTACTGCTTTGAAATCTTCAATGTGGTGTATCTTATGTTGCCTTTTCATCTGTATTCTTCTCATTAGGGTTTCTCTTTTTTGTTCTAGGGTTTATGGTACACGAAATTCGGCTGTCTCTTGGGGTATTTACAGTTTCTGTCTGAGGGATCGATGCAGCGCATCTAATAAGTAGATGCAGCGCATTGACTTAGCTTCACGTGGGGTCTAAGATTAATATATTCTGGAATATTTGTACACCGTCTTCAGATGTGGCGTATCTTTAATGCAATGTGGCGCATGTCCTTCACTATATTGGATTGTATTTGGTGAAGTCTAGAAGTGATGTGCCGTATGTCAGAACTGTGATGTGGCGTATCTGAGCTAGAACAAGTTGGTTCTTCTTAGTTGACCAAAGTTTCATATGCAGCGCATCGGATAAATTAGATGCGGCACATTCTTCAAAGTCAGGCAATGGTCTTCGAATCATCTTTCAGTAGACTTTTCCAATCTTGATCATTTAGCTTCATATTTCGTCCAAAATCACTAACTTTCACCAATTGCTTGTTTTTACCTGAGAATTACTAAAGTAAACAATTAAGTATCGATTCTTACAGATAATAATATAAAACAAGTCAAATAAATAAGATAAATGATAACAATAATATGTACTTATTTGATGTCATCAAACATCCCCACTTGAACTTTACTTGTCCCCAAGTAAACCTTAGATTTAAACTTATGAAATTGTATCCTAAGAGATATTAGGATATATTTTTATGATTAATCACTTCTTCGTTTTATCATAATTGAACAACCAAACATTTAACGAACTAGAAATAAAATATTTCTCTTAATCTCTCACCTAATCTAATTCGCTCAATTGCTCTGTCGAGACGAATATTCTATCATAGGCTTGACAAGTATACACATCTCCCCCACTAAAGCTAAAGGGGTAACGAGTATAAAGCGGTAAAAAGGGTTGATATGGCTTAGGGTTAAACCTAGCTTTGTTCAAACATCTCATGCATAAACTTAGTAGATCGCTGGCGCGAATCCTCGATACTTCAAACAACGGATGGTCACTAGTATGCTTCTTGGATCACTGGCACATTATTTGTATAACGGATGGTCACCAAGTCACACACCAGATCGTTGGCGCGTTATTTGATTAATCTAATACTCGGATGGTCACTACCTTATTCACACATTTGACATTTTTACTTAGCCATCATTATATTCGGATGCTTGAAAGCTAACAACGAATACAATTATATGGTATAGGGTATGAATAATATTTGGGAAATAAATTGGTGTAAAATAAAAATAAACAAAACAAATAGATTAAGTCCTATGTGAGGTTAATCACTTTCACAACCATCCCACGAATAAGACACATATCATTGACTAACTCACGCTTTAACACGGAAACTCACGTTTTAGATAGACATGAATTAGACTCAAAAATATCCTAATCAAAGAATAAACCTTATTTGGCGTTCCCATAATGTACAACTCCCTTGCAATCTATAAATATAGTACAACAATAGTGGCGATATCATCCACTTATACAAAACTTTACATTGTTGGTTTAATAAACTTCCAACTTCTTATTCTTTTTTCCTTTCTTCTTTTTTCGATTTTTTTAAATAAAACTTCACTAATGGTGTAAAATTTCACCACTTCACCATCATAATAAATCTGGATAATTTTTCCATACTCTCATAACTTCATATATAAAAATAATAGTGAAAGTAGTAAACATACGAAAATCAAAAATACACTATTTACTTTCACTTCCAATTGTATTGTGCAATTTCCTGACCTAACCAAAGATAATAAATTACGTACACAAGCATAGGAAACACACTTTTTTCAAAAGCAACTAACCACGGACTTAAATCTACAGGGTAGGCTAAGGTGTAAAGGTGTAACAAAACATTTTAACACAGGTGTAAGAAATGAAAGGAATGGCTCTAAGGGTTTTTCTAGGGGTATCTTACTATAAAAATGAGAGTAACAAAAGGGTTTATATGGGGGTTAACTAACCCATGTAGTTAGTTAATAACACATAACATATAAAGGCTATTTTGGGTGTAGTTATAGAAATTTACCAAGTTAGACAAGTCACTCCAATTATATCAATAATACTCATTATGGTGGTCTCGAATAGTATACAAGCCGAGTTCTAAAGTTTACAAGTCACCGACACACTCATATATTTGTGGAATTAGGGTAAATATTTGGAAACGAATACGTTCAATTCTCACAATTTTATATAATAGAAGTTATGTGTACGGATATGCAACTTAGATTTTACAAAAACATGCTAAAAATTTTAAATTTAAGCATATTAAGCATATGTTAACGCATATTTTTGAAAAATAAGGACAAGTAAGCGTTCTAATTTTCCATCCCCTACTTAAGTTAAACAACGTCCTCGTTATTTGAATTTGAAATTAAAAACAGGAAATATAAAGAATTAGAACGGAAAACTCCCTTGAGATTTGCTTGGAATGATCTTGTGAGCAACTTTTTACTTTATGTGCATGAAAAGTGTTCAAACCTCCATGAATGATGTCTTTACAGAAAGTACAGAAATATATGTATACCACCAATTTTAAACACCTGTAGTAAGAAAATCCACATTGTGTAATAACTTATTAGTAGTTAGTAAAAATGAAACCTAAACATTAAAATTTAAAAATTCTGGAAATTTTCATCAGGTCGGTCGATACGCCGCATCCACGGAATGGGATGCGCCGTATCGAGCCTGAAATTAATACGGGTCAGAGAAAAAGATGTGCCGTATCCTTAACCAAGGATACGCCGCATTAAGTAAACTAACATAAAGTTTATAGTTCAAAAATAAAAATGCATAAAAATAAAGGATAGATATGATCTGAATAGTTGATACGCCGCATCAATTTAATGAGATGCGCCATGCAGATCTGACAGACTTGATAAGCAAAAACAGAAAAAGGATAATCCGGGTTGTCTCCCG